>BLFK01000104.1:2291639-2355378 GCA_014634185.1 Astreopora myriophthalma | reverse complement strand
GGGGGGGGGGGGGGGGGGGTACTAAGGGATCAGGTGGTAATTGTTGGTAATGAGGGAGGGGTGAGGGGTGTCTAGGGTGCCTTCACTGAAGTGTGTAACGAGGGAAGTGATTTTGAAGAATTCGGCACAATCAGAAGGATAATTAAGGGACTGGGAAGTTACTTAGATGGGGAGTGAATTTCTTGATTGGGACAGCAAAGGACTGGCAGACTCAATTTAGAAAGATAATGCTAGATTCGAGTAAAGGTGACTGATCCTTGAAACTTTATTCCAGGGGGTGAGTTTCTGGAGGAACTGGTATTTGGTGAGGTGAAATACCCACCTCAAAGAGAAAATGCATTGTTTTAGGCATCAAGTCATCCTCGAATCAAGTCCCGAGGACCAGTTGTAAGCGGGGTTTGACTAATCTCGCTCTGAAACAGGATTACTGAACGATTGCGATAAGGAAGAGGACTGGGCCAATTTGTTCGCTTTTGAGATGGCGCTATATTCAGCCTTAGCACTAACCCTGCTTCAAATAACTTGCGCCTACGGCTCCCTTCTCAAGAGTCCCGAAATATTTTCGGGCCCGAAAAGCAAGTTTTCAAACTACGATCGGCTTATGCTGGAAGGCTGGTCTTATAACATGTTTTCAAGACTAGGAAAAAAAAACGCTTCCCTCTTTTTGTTGATAGAAAGAGATTCATGTGATCCGAAATACACCCGAAAAGTTTTGGGTCTTTTGATAAACGGGGCCCACGTGGTATCAAATCGTTGCTTTTAAAGCTTCATAAAGTTTCTCACTCTCGTTCGTTATGCTTGTGATTTGTAGACATTGGCGCAAACGATTGAAAGGATTCCTACAATCAGTACACAGCTGAAAATTGTCGCCACTGTCAAGGCCACGATGATTGGAGCTGACGGTAAGGGCTACATCCAATTTTGTATGTTCTTTTTTTCCTTTCTTCATTTCTTGAGGGTTGTCCAATACAGCTGCACAATGATATCCATCGGACTTTGTCTAGATGTCATAAAGTGTCCCCCTTACCCCTTACCCTAATCCTAACGCTAACGCGAACAGTCTTGTGATACATGAAGTTCTTGGGCTTAAGGTGGCCGAACACAGTTCGCGGTCTGTGGTACTTTTTGACGGCTGGCGTGGATTTTGAAAAACAAAACAAATATTGCGGCAACGGAAAACAACTTTTTCTTTTGCGCACGATGGTTCGGCAAATTCGGTGTAAACTCGCTTCCATTACATAAATCAAAGCATTGAAAATCGCGCGTACTAAATGCTGCGCATGCGCATTGCTTCAAACATCTGAGACCGACGGCTATTGCCTGTTTTTCCCAATTTCTCCCGAACCAGTCATTAGATTTTAGAGAATTTTGGAATAAGATTACTTCAGACGGCAAATGACTGATCTATAAAAAAATTTGAAACTTAACAGAAAATCTTTTGAGAAAACCACAAAACGCCAGTCAGCAAATTATGGAAAGTTTGTCTGTTAAAATTCAATCACAGTAGCTGTTACACCTATTACACTTGTTTTTTAGTAAGCAAATGCTGCAAAAAACTAAGGAGTGAATTTTGCACAAATGAGGGGGGGGGGGGGACATCCTTTAGCCCTTGTTTTAATCTAGATGTGTTACCATGGCAACAGCCCGTAGAGCGCCCAAATTGTCAAAAATATAAACCTTTGTGGTAGCGCTTGTTTGTGACCACGTTTGAACTTTCATGCAAAAACAGCCTAAATATTGCACTAGAGAAATTATAAGTACTTAAAAACTGTGTTCAGCCACCTTCAGGTGACACTTTGTGACGTCCATGAACTTGACTAACGGTGAATCTCACTATGTAGCAATACTGGACATGTATGGTAATTTGCGGGTTTTCTCTCTGAAATTTTCAGATCCGAAAGCAGACGTGGAAGCCACTGAAACCCTCGTAGGATGTGCAGAAAACCTGATGGCAGCTGTGCGGCAAGCAGTGAAGGAAACCGAGGCTGCTTCAGTCAAGATGCGCTCTGCGGCAATTTCATTTAGGAAAAGATAAAATATGTACAAAAGTTTTAATAGTCTGCGCGGACATATGAAAGGGAAATTTGTACTTTATTAAGCTGACTTAAGCCCGGGTCAAACGGTGCATGATAGTCGATGATAGTTGATGATAGTCGATGATAGTTAAGGCGCGCGCGCTCGTTTGACCACCAACTATCATACGCTATCATCGACTATCATCAACTATCATTCACTTTGAGCGTGTTCAAATTCTTCATGATAGTTGATGATAGTTTTTTTGCGTTTGACCACGCGCATGACAGTCGATGATAGTTTTTCGGTCAGCTTTATTCCCCCAAAATTGACGGGCTCAGTTTTCGGCACCAGCTTTTCATTTAACTTTCAGCAAGCTAACAAAATGGCGGCGGTGTCGAGAGTTTGCTCTCCACAGATTGAAAATAAGGAAAATGACAAAAATGAAGAAAACAAAGCCAATGACAGTGAGGGAAGTGAAGCAACTCAAGGAAAACGAAACACGCTGCCGCCCTCTTTCGCCGTGAAAAATTATTCATCCGTGCTTGCAACGCCATGTTTCTTACATCATCTTAATTGATTACATCCCCATTGTGTGTAGCCATGGAGACGAAATATGCAACAATTCTTCCCCAGACTTCCTCGGAACAACTATCATCGACTATCATGCGCCGTTTGACCACCCGTTTGATAGTTGATGATAGTTTTGACTACCATCAACTATCATCGACTATCATGCACTGTTTGACCAGGGCTTTACAGCTCCTAAAATCAGTGATTATCGTGCCACTGTCAGTTATACCACATGAAGTCTCCTAACTTTTTAAGGGATAGCGAAAGACGCGAATGCTCAGAGAGTTGGCTCGACCCAAAGGGAGGGAGGGAGGGCCGGAGACGTGACCCATAACATTTAACCAGATAAATTAGTGTGTTGTGAGAGAAAGTTGACTGTATTTGAACCGGAAGATGAGGAGCAGTTCGTGGTCTAACTGTCGATGGGTACAATTATTGCCCTAAAATCTCGGGTTCAGAAATTTAGTGTAGCTCCGTCATGCAATTTCTCCCGATAATATATTCTATAAAGAGAATTAGGAACTTCATCAACGGGTCTAATTTCCGTATTCTGGGTGTTTGTCCATTTTGATGCTCACGGAGTGGTTTCTGATAAAGAATATTTGCATGTGAAGAATCCCTCTGCATGAGCCTCGATTCAATACTTGTTCCGATACGAAACTGGTCAATTTACGAGAAATCGCTTTGGCATTTCTTTCCCTTTGATGAGGGTCAGTACGCAACTATGACAACAACCCACGCGATCGGCTCAGAAAACAATAGGAGCATTCAAAGAAACGACAGAAACAATCAACCCTAACCGAAAAAACAATCTAATCTAATCAGATGAAATTAGAGGTTGTAAACTGCTGCGTTTTATCTGTGTGATGAGGCCGAGTAGTTTGAAGCAGTAGGGAGCTTTAGCAACGAGGACGGCAACGGCGACGGGAACGTCACAAAACAGGAGGTTTAATTAGTAAAAACAATCGCTCTGCACGCCCGGCACGTGCGTTTTACAATTTGGTACATTTCCTTGCCGTCCTCTCCAAAACAACAACGTCAAATGACCAAAATCAGCGGCTTTGGGAGAACGTCAGCACACGACGTTGAATTTTTCGATCTCTCTCCAAATTTAAACGCCGTTTTTGCCAGTTTCATTGTTGGATAGCAGAGATAAATTCTGCATTTTAAATGAGTTGAAATAATTTCGAAGTGATTACAATGACGCGAATTCCTATTTTGAATCGACGTTTTCGTTGCCGTTGCCGTCCTCGTTGCTAAAGGTCCCTAGTGTTCAGTTGAAGACGCGTACGAACAACTCGGCCCAGGGTTCTAGCAATAACAGACATCGTTTCCAACAAAAGGTAAAGGAAACCAACCCGAATTTACCCGTGATCTCAAGTTGGTTTCCTGTTAAGTTTCTCCCCCTTCTCCGGTGGGAGACGGAGGGACTTACTGAGTATGCCTTTGGGCCCCTTTGTCGAGTCAGAAGACTCCTTCAAACGACTGTAGAATAAGTTGATTTTCGTTTCCAGGAGCGACAGGGGTGGAAGAAAGATGCAAGTAGTTAGATATAATTTCTGGCCGTTTTCAATATTTTAGAAGTTTTTTTTCTTAGAGTGGGTGTTTTAATGACAATTTTCGCACATCATTGTGTGGTATAAGGTGATTATAGTTTCTAGGGTATTGGTCTTGAGTATTTGATTGGGAACGAACAACAATCGTCATTTTCTATGATTTCCTGTAGGTATAATATATTTTTAATGTTAGCAATATTTGAATAAATTAATTTGTAAAGAATTGATGTGAACAAAGCACCTCTTAAAATTTGAGTTTTGTTACGCTTTTAATGAGCTATTTATTTGATCCCAGTAGGATCTTATTGATTTTGAATTGATGTAGGCAATCAACTGAACCGAAGAGTTTTAACGAGTTTAACAGGAAATTGTATTGTTGCTTTTGTTCGAAAACGCGCATGCGTACACTCCATGTTCTCCAATGCGTACCCCCGAAAACACGTACCAAGGGCAAGCTGGGCCGAATTCTCGGGGGGGTCATCGTCATGGTACGGCGCTCAGACTTAAATGTCCAGAGGTAACACTACTGGGTATATTTTCTTTCAGGTGTTTAGTGTGTCATCACGTCCCCTACGACAGTTCACAGCGAAGTGCAACTCGACCAGATATACGATTCTCAAACTCATTAATAATTCATAAGCCCCAAACAAAACAAATCACCACCGTGGTCAACCTCGTTCCCAGGGTCTCTCTGGGAACGAGGTTGCACCGTGGTCCTAATTAGCGTACAATTTTGGAAACTTTAAATACAAATTTCTCTTAGAATACTGATTACTATGAGAGGCAATATCAAACTCTCAAAAAAGTGTTTGATTCCATCCAAACACCTCGAATTCGGTTCAAAAGCTCGGCCTTCGGCCTCATTTTTCAACTCGCTTCTGTGTCTGGATCTGATGAAACACTTTTTCGTGTTTGATATATTACAAGACGTTACTTTCTAAAGAAACGGTGGGGAAGTGACGAAAAAAGAACAAGTAGCGGTATCTCTGGACATTTAAGCCTGATCGTTGTACCAAGAAAACACAAGCTGTCAAGTCTTTGACGTATAGACCGAATTCATAAATGGCGGCTAATAAATTATTCTTGTCCTAATGCTAAATTTTCCTCACTAGTCTCGCTAGCATGTAAAAATTGAAAATAATTTTTGCTTTCAAATGAGGCTACTGAGGAAAATTAGGATAAGGAGAAGAGAATCTGCCATTTATTAATTCGGCCTATTTCATCTGCCCTTTTGATTGATACTTATTAAATTAGTATTATGCAGGAGAAAGTTTGGGAAAAGGGGGCGACACGAATTGATAACGAAGTCTTTAAATTTTCTCACAAGTATGAAGACCAGTCTCGAAAAAACGCTAATGCTGTCTAATCTATAAAGCGGCAAGTTGCCGCTAAACCGCGCTTTAGACAACCAGATGATATTGAAGACTTTTACAAGCAGCTGTCAATCACTAACACATTTCATTAGTTTATGAACAATCTGAATGATGCCCAACAGAACGTAGCAAAATAACTAACCAATTTATTTGATAAAAAGGCATATACAGTTTAAGTTATCCTTGGTTCTCGAAGATAACGACGTACTTGTTAAGACTTAGTTTATTTTAGCTCAAAATATTTCGACAGATACGTTCCAATCAAAGTAAAGAACTAAAAACAACGAAAATCTACTTTGTTTTCTCAGTATTGGATATTAGTGTTACAAAGCACGTTTATCCCAGTTCTACTGAGAAGACTTGTAAACTTTACTAGTCAACTTAAACCTTAAGGCCATTGCAGAAAATTCCTGATGCACGGTCTTGAATTGTCCCGCTTTGGAATTTCATTCACATCCTCTTATATAACAGTAAACAGTATAACATTATTACGAAATCTCACATTGAAACAGCTTTGTCTTGTCTCATTTTCTTACTAAATTTTCTGAAATAATTCATATGTAAAACTATTTCGATTATGAGCTTTATTTTCAAAGCATGAGATTTAACTATATTAAATAGTCAAGAAAATCGTTAATACACTAGCTGGTTCAACGTTTTCGCTGAACTTTAGATTTCTTGTCCCTCTGTGAGAAGCTCTGTTTAAAAAGTTTGTTGAAGTGTTTTTCCAGACGTTTGCCAGCTTGTCCCACCTCCGATGTATCCTGCAACACAACAACAGTTACACGGTAATTAAACAAATCCGCGTTTCTTTTTTTCTTCTACTGAAGTTTCTTTCCTATGATGGAGTATGTAGTTTGTCGATGCCTACCAAGTTGTATCTGTCGCAGTTGGCAAACACAAGTCGAACATCTGCCACAAAACTCTCAGCATCCGGGTACTCTACGTTCTTCAGCTTATCCCGGATGGTGCCAAGGTCCATTGGTGTTTTGATGAGTTCTAAATAGTCTGGAACCTAACAGTGAAAGTAACTCAGCACACATAACAATCGAATAAGTGATCATAAAAATTACAGCGGTTTTCAATAGCCCACTTCCGAATTGATGTTTGCCTCTGGTTGAAAGCGAGTCTTGGTGCACAACCATTCAAATGGAAATGAGTTGGGTATTTTCATGCAAATCAAACTCATTATCATTTGAATGGTTGAGCACCAAGACTCGCTTTGAACCAGAGTAAAACAGCAACTCGGAAATGGCCCATTGAGTGTCGTAAAACATGTTCCCAGGGAAATACGCCCTTCCGCCTATCACAAATCGAATGCACGACTTGGTTTTACGTAAGTAAACTAAAAGCAGCCTGCGACAAGCGCGGCAAGAAACGTTTCAAATGTGTATGTATTCTCACCCCAGTGCCCCCTATTTCTCGCTTGTCCCGCGAAGGGAAAGCCTGCTCGCAAGCTACTATTAATTTCCCAGCAGCGTCCTAGTAGTACGCAGTACGTTTATCACCAGAACGCAGTTGAATGGCCTAGCTGCCACGAGTCTCCAGTGGCACAGTAGAAGAAGAGCATCCGAGCTAGCAATCGGACGGTCATTGGTTGAATTACATTACATTGTCCAGCCTATAGACCATTTGGGACACTTTGTACATGAACCTAGATAAACGACCTAGCTGACCAGGAGTTCTTGTAGCTCAGTGGAGGAGCATCCGACCGGTGTTACGGAAGTCGAAAAAGTTACGACTGGTTACGAAAAAGTTACGAAAAAGTTACGACCGGTGTAAACGGAAGTCGAAAAAGTTACGACTGGTTACGAAAAAGTTATAAAAAAGTTACGACCGGTGTTACGGAAGTCGAAAAAGTTACGACTGGTTACGAAAAAGTTACCAAAAAGTTACGACCGGTGTTACGGAAGTCGTAGATTCGATTCCTGCCTGGGACCCTGAATTCCTTTTCAGTTGTCCTTTCGCCCGTTGCAGGCAACTAGCACACCACCTTTCTCACGGGTGCGTTACACCTTCACCATCAATGATAACTTGCATTAATTCGACTCCTGTTAGGGGCACTCGATCTTTTTTCCTCGTATACCCACGTGGTTACCAATAAAATCATCTTTTCAACATGTCCTGTTTCTGCAAACAACATCACGCAACCTACCTCGCGCCGTTTGACAGCTTGTCTGAAAGGCCAGCTATCTTCATGAAGCACGAGATCCTTCAAAATTTGCTCACAGGAAGCCATCTGCGCGCGCAAGAAATACAGTGAGTAACAACTTTCATTTGCCTCTTTACAATTCACGTGTCCAATCATACACATTCCGAAACTGCTCTTTATTTTCAGGGCCGATATCAACTTGAGCAAGCACTAATAATGTAAGGACAAGTGACACGTATCTTTTACATCATGATGAATAAAATAAACGGGTAAATACACTAATATACTGTAATATCTTACAACACGGATAAAGTTCCTCGTGGGTAGCACCGTTCGAGTTCACGTACGCGTACAAATAGTGCAAGACGGCCCTTACTTGAGTCAGTAAAGTCAAAGTAAAGAACCTTTATTTTATACACAGTGAGATTTCAAGCTCCAATCTTGTGGGGCCGTGTACAGAGAGCAAAAAAATTCAAACAAGGCGTTGTTGGGGCGTATACTTGTGCGTTGCTTTTATATAGGTGGAATCTGTAAAAGGAATAGGGACCACTGGGCAGTGCATTCCCGAGGCGTAAAAGAAAGAACAGGGAACAGAGCGAATTCCCTTGTCTCACTCCTCTCCCAAAAACTGCAGCCTCACTGATCAGAGCACAGCTATTGTAGCAGCTACAGGGAATGGCCAATAAAATAATGAACCCACACAAACAGACAACAGCGATAACGGTTCGCATTAAACCCAAAACACAATAAAAGAACGATATGTCATTCATCTTACTTCTATGTTTGCGCACCGCCGTTTTTCCTTTTTGTCCCCCTGTGGCACACCGTGTCTTGTGGATTTTCGTGCTGGCCTGTTTTCGGTTGCAGAACTAGCAAACAGATAAACAAGTTTACACTCATTCATCGAGTTTTCAACGAAAATAAAGGACGCAACAGTTGAAATCGGTACCATCATTTTTTTTTAAGCAGACAACACGCCGTGTTTCGTTTACCTCTTTTTGACGCCATTTTTCTTTCGTTCCCCTCTCCCAGATTTCTCCTTACCATCCTCTGCCTCTGAGGATTCTTCATGTCTACTCTTGTTTCCTCGACCTTGCGTCTTTCCTTTCCCGCTGGACTTGTTAGGTTCAGAGAATCTCTCTCTCAACGCGCGGCTCTTGGAAGCACTGCTAGTGTTGATAGCACCCTCCTCGGATTCGTCGAACGAGCTCAAATCCTTCTTTGATCGTCTGAACTTCCTAGAAGAATCCTGATTCGAATACCGCGATTCATCTTCGCCACTATTATCGGATTTTTCAGATGGGGCCGACAGCCATCGCTGATTCCTCGTAGATCCTCGAGCAGAGTTTCCCTGTGTTTTGGGGGGACTGCCCTTCTTTCGTTGAGACGTTCGGCGGTTTTCCTTTTCCTCCACCAGATAATTCTCATCGTCACCCTCAGCATCAACTGCTAAAACAACAAACGATTTGCAGCAAAGCAAATTCACATTTGACTCATTAAATCGTTTGACAATAGTATGCGAGGCAATATTAAGGAATGGGTACACCTTATAAACGGGGGTTACTGCCTTGTACAAAACCTCACGAGGATTTGTTCGGTTTGTTAGATATTGATCCTTTTTTCCCGAAACAGAACAAAAATTTTCTTAAAAAAAAAATAGTTCAATTCCCAGGGAATTGGGCCTGCATGGCCACCGTGACGTCACGTGAAAAGACATCACGCAATAACGATCTATTGTTTAAGGTACATAAGTGTTCGAGAGACTCGTTCGAGAGTTGTGTGACAGACGTTGCGCGACTCGAGATGTTGCTCGAGAATAACTTGTAAATCGATGATAGCGCGCGCGAACTTCGAATTAGGTAAGAAGACTTGTGAAATCGTTCTTGCAACTCGTGTATACTGTGGGCCTAAGGATTAAAAGCCCTTTGAAATTAGGATTAATTCAGAGGTAACTACCACACAAGCATGTCTAGTGAGTAGTCAGCTGCCATGTTGATCAAAAGAACTGAACAATGTTCACAACAACTTTTGAGTTTAGAATTTAAAAACGAACTACGAAGAGAAATCGCTTTACCCGTCACGTGACGTCTGCTTCTTCGGGTGCCCCTCCCAACGTTACTACCTATCTTACTGACTTGCGCAACTGCTTCCTCATTACTGTCTCCATTACTGTTGCTGTCTTTGTCGTTTGAAACTTTCGGCTGACAGGTTCGCCTGGTTGAACGACCATAAAACGATTGAACAGTTTGGGCGGAATTCTCCACACTGTCGAAAACTTGCAGGTATCTTCGTCTTACTTTGCTTAAAACACTACCATTCCATAACACCGCTTGATTCCCGCCACTCCCTCTGTTCTTAGAGGTCCTCGTTTTTCCAGCAATACTCTCGTCATCCGAAAAGGCTTGAATAGACGAACGCGCTCTGCGTCTTCGGTCACGTGGGTTTTTGTCACATGCCTGGCGTGTCCGTTTAGAGACCTTCTGGTGACCCGATTCCTCAGAGCTTAGAGAACGGGACCGTTTGCGTTTGTTTTTCCTTGTTGGGCCAGCATCTCGCCTTGCAACCTTTTCGCCCTTCTTGTTGGCTGCTTTTGTCTTGCTCGAGTGATTACCTGCTGGTCAATCAATCAGTAGTTAATTAGTCAATCAATCAATCAATCAATCAATCAATCAATCAGTCAGTCAGTCATTTGAAACGAGCTCAGTGATCCCCGGGTATCGATTATATAATACCTCTAAGATTCTTCTTCTGTTGCTTGTTCTTTGGCTGGCGACAATTCCAACAATTCCACGCCCCCCTGAAAAATGCAAAGCACTCTACCTAAGGAACGAATCATTTCATATTTGAAGGGGCTTTGGCAATTTTTTTCTGAGTACTACATTTTTTTCTAGCATCAGTAGTTGCAAGAACTCTCTTCACCAACTTGCTTGACGTTTTCCCCCGTGCTTAATGAATCCCTATTCTTCGTCCTACTTTTCTTGTCCAATTTTTTGGTCGTAATTGCCCAATACCGCCCTTCCTCAAAAATTGAATGGTCTGACACAAAGATGATTGGAACAATACAAATAACTTCAAATAACCTTGTCCTCTAAGTATCTTAACAAGCTTACAAGGAAGAGTCCTTAAAAGATAAAGCAATACTGTTTTATGGCGGTCTCGTTGACCTTGCCCTCGTGGTTTCTCTAATTCCCCGATATTATTGCAAGGAATGGAAACACCACAGACTGCGGCGAGGTCCATGGAAAACTAGTTGGGGGCACGAATACAGGTGTGCAAAACACGTGATTTCAGGCTAACCGACTCATGACAGGAGAGTGACCAACACGTGATTAGATCCTTTACCGTGGTACATTCCTTAGAGGAGGTTGATGACAAGCTGTATGGAACACAAGAGGACATGTGTCACAGCAGACCAAATCACCATCTTCGCCACAGGCGTGACAGTAATCTTCATGCCAGTCTGACTCGTCCCCAGATGAGCTATCTTTGGAGTCATCCAAGATGGCTTCGCCGCCCTGGTGAATATGATTCAGGGATTTAGAGAACGCTAACAAGACACTTTAATTATTGGTCAAAATTAAGGACAAGCAATTGAGAGCCAATCGATCTAAAGAGGGATCGAAATCAGTCATTGTACATGTCTCAGTCTGTCCTTCGCACGTCCGTACGCGTTAATTGATAGACAGCTTTACATGTTGTGTCTGCCTGACTAGTGCGACTATGAAAGTGATTTGACTACCTCATCCTCCACATCTCCTGATTCACTTGAGCTCTCCTTGTAATTTTTGACGCTGGTTCGGTTGCTAAGCCTCTGACTTGGCTACAAAACAAGTCATGACATGAATTAACGTTGATGGAGCAGTTTCCAGTTGAGTGTTGAAAGCAATAATTATTACACGACTGCTTTGGTTTTGATTTTGGTTTGCTCTTGACTATGATTTGGATTAAAATAATAATAATAATTAATAATAATAATAATAATAATAATAAATAAATAAATAAAATGATGTAGATCATCAAAATTGCACAGACTTTTCAACCGATCAGGTCCCAGTTGTTCAAAGGGTGAGATAGCGCTATCCACTGGATAAATCAATTTTTTATTTATTATTTAAACACCAATGACATACCAGGTGAGCTATCGCGCGAAAACATGATATCTTCACACGTGTCTCGTGTCTCCAAGAGAAATTTCGTATCTCCGCGCGGCCATGTAATATCGTCTATATGCACTGGATAGCTGAATTGGTTTTGCTAGTGCTTATCGGCTGGAGTAGCGTTATTCACGTTTTGAACAACCGAGGCCAGATGCAAACCTAAAACCAGTTGTGACTTGGTCCCTCTCGTTTTCCCGCATTTGGCGCCAGCTGCGTTAATCTGCTTTGCGTTCTGATTGGCTAGTCAAACCGCGTCGATTTGTGATTGGTTCTGTTATGAGTTTGGTTTTACGACACTCGAGTGAAAACCTCTCTATCATCACCACGCTTCAAATGAAGCAATGATCCTCGCAGTTATGGACGCAATTTTAGCAGTTGCGTAGAGAAGCCTGAAAAAATTCCGGACTTCAAAGGGGTTTGAACCCATGACCTCGCGATCGCGGTGCGACGCTCTAACCAACTGAGCTATGAAGCCACTGATGTTGGGAGCTGGTCATTTGTGGGTTCAAATGTTCCCGTGATGAATGAATGAATGAATGAATGAACGGATGAAATGATATATGAAATGAATCATATATTGAACTGCGGATATGAAATCAAATGAAGCTATGATCCTCGCATATATCATATATCATTTCATCCGTTCATAACCTCACTTGTTCATCATTATTAGGAATCATAAACAAGAATTCATTACCTTGCAAACGGGGCAACTCCAGTGTCCTTCAGGAACCTCCGATAATGCAGGCCGCAGACAGTGAAGATGAAAACCTAAATTGCAATCATCACAGAGGATCAAGGTCTTACCAATCCCTTTGAGGCGGCAAATCTTACATCCCTGTTGAAAAGAACAGAAAGAGATACAGTAGAAGATCAGCGGTGGCATGAACCCACCTAATATACATATGAAAAGAGCGGTACACCTCAAACAACAGTCTACAATGGTTTGGCTTTATATGTGGGGTACTGGCAAATGGAATCACATCAAAGGGAGGATTAAGGAACGTAAGTCTAGAATTCTTCTTAGAAATATTCCTTGAGATGTGTGAAGTATAACTTTGAGATGTGTTTATCCACGTCAGAGAAGAAACATCCTGCTGACAACTTGCCTACTCAAACTTTAAACATAATAAGGAACCAAAGTTCTAACTCACTGCATTTTCTGCTGATAAACCCCAGATCACAGTTGAATCTAAAATTCCAAGAAGCAAATGGAGACGGGAGACTGTGGTTGCTTTTTGGACTTCTTCCACCCAGCATTGCTGCTTTGCCTTGTCCTTTGACAATGTGCCTTGACAGAATTGTGGCAGCACAGAAGGCAGTAATTTCTCAAGTTCAGATGCCTAAACAAGACAAGAGATTGCATCAAAATAACATCCAAGTGAAGCATTGAAATCGCTTGAATTTAAATTTAAGGGAGCGGTTGTAATGTTGTGACCTCATGCAGTCATGCTTCGATCCCGGATGTTAGAGCACAAGGCAGTTAAGTGAGGGAGTGAAATCGGTAACCTGGCGTTAAACGTTTCTGTCCAGCTTGACTCCACGTTGATTTAGGATGCATTTTTTGGGGGACTATTTGGGAATAAGAATAGATGAAATGGTCGGTTTTTGGGGGGACTTATTCCGTTTTGCGAATGAACCGACTAGTATTCCGTTCATTCCACTCTCGATAGCAGAATGAACGGAATAAAGAGAATACGGTTTACTCGGAATTCGAATACACAGAATACGCGTTCCTTTGGGATTATTTTGGCACCCAAATCGTGCGTGGCCGCCAAATGTCACTCTTACCATCGGACTTTTCTCGATGTTATCGCTATCCTAGTGGAATGTTTCACTAAAAAGTTTTCAGGGCCGCCGACTATTTTCTATCAGCCTTCTACCATACAATTAATGATGCCTAATGACCTTTCAATCGGAAATCGGCGAAAAGAGAGGCTAGAGTATAGGCTGCCTGTAGCCTCTTGTTACTATTATGATGATGATGGTGATGATGACAACGATAAGTACTGTTGGTGTTATTATTTTAAGTTGGGTCCTTACAATTACAGAGATTCCCTACATATAACTGTGATGATCCATCTTCACTTAATCCATTCTCTTTAGTTCACATAATCATATCATTTCATATAATAAGCTCATTGCCACCTTAGAAATTCAACCCAAGCTCTTCGTGAAATGAGAGCTTACCAAGCCCTTGACAGATGCAGCATTATCTACAGCTTGTTGGTACTCCTCAAGGCCATTGCTGAGAATGGCCAAATTTCCATGGATAAGTCTCTCAGCTGTCCCTTTTAATTCCTGCAAAGGTAGTTAGCAGCAACAAGGGAAATGACACTAAAAACTTACATTCTCTAACACAATCAAGTTTAAGGTTGATATGTCCAAGGGAGACAGTTTAAATAGCCCACTGTTTAGAGGTACAAGCAAGGGTCTGAAACTGGCTTGACCCATAAACTTGCACGTTCACAGTAGAATGAATTTGGGAAGTGAGCTGAGAAATGCCCCTGCCAAGTGCAAAACCAACTTATCCTGGACATGTGTTTTGTCAAGCAGTAGCTAGGAAAACGTATCAAGGGAGAAAGAGAAACAAGTTACACCTAAAATGAGTAAAAAGCACTGCTGTTTCAACAAGATAACAGCCTAGTGTACACAATAAGTATCTACAAGTTCAAGTGGAGCAAACCTGTTTAAAGGTCATCAAAAAATCCTGTTCCTCAGTTTGTGGTTTTGTTGGTTTCTTATTTGCCTTCCTGTTGGCAGAGAAAAATATACAAATCCAAGCCAGTGAAAAATGTGCTAGCACCTGGCAATTTGGTTTGCTGCTGCTGCTGCTGCTACTGCTACTACTACTACTACTGCTGTTACTGCTGCTACCACCACTACCAACACCACTATGACAACAACGGCAATGACAACGACCACGACTACTACTACTTTCTAATGTAATAGTAATGAATGAAATACAAATACTTTGTTAAACGTACCCAAACAAGCTTGTACTACTCATTAATTTTATCCTGCCGACCACTACAATTAAATTTTAGGACCACTTATCTAAAAAGCCATTGTCACCACTTATGATTAACTGGTCCATCGTCAAATCTCTTTGAAACTGTACAAACCTTCTTATGCCCTCGGCAATAGACTCCATCTGTTCTTTAAGGGCTTTCTTCAATGCACTCTCTCTTATGCCTTTGTTTGATAAGCATCGTGACAATGCCTCCACTTCTTCTACTGTCTCATAACGCGACCAACTGTATGGAACATCCGTCAAACTTTTGAAAGAAATATGAAATGATGATTAAGGAGACTTACACAACCATTTGTCACAAAAATTCAAAACACAATGCTCCTCACCTTGGCTTCTGTATGTCATCTTTCTTACAACTGTCCACATGCCTGATGTCTTTGGTTTCTTCAAAAGCTACAGATACTTTGTCATCATCATCATCACTCTTCAGAGCAACTTCTTCAACAGTAGTGTGTTTAGAGCTGTCATCAGATATCTGCGAAAGATCCTCCAGGTTCCTCCAGCCTTGCTCGACAAAAACACCGGCAGCAATACCACTGAACACCCAATAGCGAGCATGGTTACGGTCATATCCAATGGGTGTCAGTCTCCTTGTGTGATTACAATGAGCCATGTTGAGCTGCAAGAATACAAGATAAACTTCAGCCTGGCAAATGACTGAAAACCACTCAAACACTGAAGAATAAGGAGGCACAGTAATGTTTTTGTTAAACTCGTCAACAATAGATGAGCTTGGGAGCTGGTTTCTTAAGGTTGGTAGAGCTGGGAAGTGATCTGTCGGGAAGGGGAGGGGGGCTATCCATGGCAACCCTGTGAGCCACCACCACCAAAGGCACCGTCACACTTAAAGAATAAGTGGAATACTTGCCAACGCAATACTTACCAAAAATAAAGGGGGGATTGGAGAGAGGAAAAGCTTCGAATATGCATATGCTATGGAAAACGGCTGTGCAATGGCCAGCAAGCAAGCAAATGCAATGCGACCATGAGGAACTCCCGGCAAAATTCAGGCCCAAGCCAGTCTGAGGGATGACTGCTGACCAGCACTGTCTCGATTTTAACCTTGACTAAATTTCACTTAGCCACATTAAAATTAATACTTTCTATGGCCCCACCCTATAATATCTACCTCCCTTGCCTGTGCAAGTATGTTGTTCAATCCAAGAAGCTGGTGTTTCCAATCAGTACAAGGATTGATTAACTGATAAAACCATGATGCAATAATTATAGGAAATCGCATGAACGCGAGTGCATTTCGTGATTTATGGGCACGAGTGATGTTTTGAAAGTTCTCAAAATTGCACGAGTCGCAGGCGAGTGCAATTTGAGAACTTTCAAAACATCACGAGTGACCATAAATCACGAAATGCACGAGCAGGTTCATACGATTTTTTATTTATTATATTCTCTACAAAATTACTCAAACGCGCTACTTTGTACGGTGTTTCCATAGCAACTTCCGTATTGCACTCTATAACCTGGTTTGCACTCTATAACCTATTTATGCATTCGCCATTGGCCAATCAGAAACGAGATATTTTGTTGAGTATATAA
Source organism: Astreopora myriophthalma (assembly GCA_014634185.1). NCBI lineage: Eukaryota > Metazoa > Cnidaria > Anthozoa > Scleractinia > Acroporidae > Astreopora > Astreopora myriophthalma. The sequence goes on along the minus strand of BLFK01000104.1, from coordinate 2,338,966 downwards.
TAAGGTACATTATAACATAGCGTGCGTGCTTCCCTCTCTAATTCCTATTGGCGTCATCATGGTACATTTCTCAACATACGCACAGCCGTGTGTCCACCTGATGATGTGTGCAACTTGTAATCAAATACAAAATGGCGTGTTTGTAATCAGCCAATAAGAATCTTTGTTTTTCTCAGTACGGGCATTGAGAGAATTTTGTAATCAATCACAAATAAACCTGTTTACCGCACACTACATTGTCCCTATGTTATAAAAGAATTGGTTCATGCTTTGTACCTGTGCATATATCGAGTTATGGATGCACTTGGGAAGTGTGGAGAGCACTGAAGAAGCTAGAGTTGCTCTCGGCTACGCCTCGAGCAACTCTTACGCTTCTTTCGAGCTCTCCAAACTTCCCATGTGCATCCATAACTCGATATATGCACGCTAAGCATGAACCAATTCTTAACTCTTTCACGCCCGAGACCCACTTTAGAGATTTTACTGTCTAACGCCAAACGATTTTACTCGTCACTGGGGTAGCCCTTGGGGCTGAAGGGGTTAAGTATAATTTATTCAGAAAATCGGCTACGCCTCGAGCAACTCTTACGCTTCTTTCGAGCTCTCCAAACTTCCCATGTGCATCCATAACTCGATATATGCACGCTAAGCATGAACCAATTCTTAACTCTTTCACTCCCGAGACCCACTTTAGAGATTTTACTGTCTAACGCCAAACGATTTTACTCGTCACTGGGGTAGCCCTTGGGGCTGAAGGGGTTAAGTATAATTCATTCAGAAAATTTTCACTCACATTCCACTGTTCTTCCTCTTCTTTCTCCAGCCTAAGATTTTTATGACAAAAAAAAAATAGAGAATTAACTTGTTATATGTTTTACAGCAGTTGGCAGTGTATGGACAGGTGTGGATTGACGTGTAGACCTTCTTAATGGAAAATATAAGTTAACAATATTACATATCTATAAGATATGTAAGCATGCATGATGTTGCATCGTATAAAAAAAATATATTAGTTAAGGACATCAAATATCCATATATGTGAGCATGATACAGAACTTACAAGTTAACTATACTGAATCTCTATTTAAATAATCCTTTAAGCAATGCTGTGTTTCGTACTCACTGCTACGGTAATGTTCTCTTTTCAAGTCTTTGTTGTCCCCTCACCTTTCTTTTTCTTCTTTGATTTTTAGTTCTTCTTTGTTTGCCATGTCTTCTCTTCGCTGCCTCAAGGCTTTCACCACTTCCGAAACATCTTCAGGCTCCTTCTTGGAGCCCTCAATCTTCGTATTCTCTTTCACTGCTTTCTGTCCAGTTGTACTGCTGGAGTTGCCTAATGCTGGTTTAACTGTGACAGTGTCAGCAACTGCTTCTGGGTTTGTACACGAATGTGAGAGGTCTGCTACATCTGTGAACAACCATGTTTCAGTACAGATATTCATTCATGTAGAATACGTTAACAATAAGTCCATAAGTAGGAGCATATATACGTGTTATCAATGGTCTGCACCAGCAGCATAGGAGAAGAAAAGGTTAATTTTAGTTTTTGAAGTTCCTGTAGAAGTGGTTGACATGGTTGCAAGTGCACTGCTCAGTGCAAAAAAACAAACATGGTGTAATAGTGAGATGCTACTTTACGTCATCCTAAGGCCATTTGATTGGTTGAACGAGCTTGCTTACTGTATGACTGTTTATAGTGCGTGAAATGTTGTTCCAAAAATAACCGTGTACTCCTGTGTTGGGTTACATGTATGAACTCAATGATGATGGATGCTCCTTGGATGGGTTCTTGTTTTGAGTTAACAAATGAATAGTAGAACAAAGAATGAAATCAACAAACAATCGGCAGACTTGGCAAAGGACAGCGACACAAATCATGAAAAATGTCATACCTCTCTTTCCAAGATCATCCATTGTCAGTTGCTAACAGGGAAAAAAATGCAAAAAGAGCATTATTATGAAGCAAAAGGTAAAACAAGAATCCTACACTAATGAACTCAAAACATTCAATCTGGGATCACACAATGGGTCTCTTGCACTCAAAAATGTAATCCAAAGCAATTTTGTTGTATGATAGAACAAGGCATTGCCGATCAGTAAGATAAAAACGGCATTCCCCATCTGGCAGTCTATTTTTATTTATTATTATTTATTTTTTATTTTTATTTTTTTGTTATTTATTATTATTTATTTTATTTATTATTATTTTTATTTATTACTTTTCACCTTTTTGTTTTCCTCTTCTTCCTTTTGTCTTTGCAAATCCTCTTTCTCTTTCCGCAATCTCTCCTTTTCTTCTTTTTGTTGGTCTTTCTTTTCTTTATGCTTTGCCATTTTTTCCTTTCTTTTTTCAAAAACGTTCAGAAATAAAAAGTAAAATAATGAGAGTGTGGAAGACGAGGGGAACAACCATGTTTTCAAAACAGCTGAATATTTTTTGTGCACGTGCGTATAGGAGACTGCAAGATGACGTCATAGCACAAAACAGAAAGAAAAGAGAAAGAAAGAATAAGTTTTAAAAGTGATTGTAAAGCTTGAACAGCCTCAAATGCCAGTACCTTAATTCTGTGGCTTCAGCACGTTGAATTCCCATATAGTCATCCAATGCATCAGACGACAGAACCTCGTGACACAGAGCCACCATGATCTACATAAAACAGGACATAACACCAAGTAGAACATGCCTTCAATTTCTTTACTTTTGTTTTGAGGTGTCAATTAGTTCAAAAGCTAAACACCAAAACTAGCATTCAGGGCTCAATGACCTCAGACAACATCAAACTTAAATGGTGGAAGGTGAAAGTCAAGCTGCCTGGCTTAAATGCTCAGATCATCATGTTCACAATCTCTTAAAGTCACCCAATTTACCCTAATAAATCCTTAGCACATTAGGTCTAAATCCTTAAACTGCTACACAGCTTAAGTAAGAGTTTTGTTGGAAACTCAACCCCTGATTGTAAAAAATGTGTCCACATATCTTGTAGAGTCTTTGCACAGTACATATGTTGAAAACTAGCTCAATGTACCTTAACCTTTTCCTCTGGGGTAAGATTGTAAAACTCTTCATGCTGAAGAGATTCAAGTGTTTCTGTAAGCTTTTTGTCTTCTTCACAAGCTGTCATGATCCTGAGGTTTGCTCTCAGGTAAAGTCGGGACACCTCTGACGCTGTTTGCCATGTCAGGGGCATTTCGGAGAGCTGCATACCCAGTTCTTGTCCCTGAAAATGAGAACAAATACCTTACTTCCTTCTGATGCTCAGATTGAATCTGACCATAATCATCAACTCAGATGACTCAATATCATTTGCTATTTTCCACAACAACTGTCTAACCCTGTTTTTACAATAACTGCTTGGCTCGTAGCTATTGTCTATAAGAGTACAGACAATAAAAATGACGTCAGATGTAAAGCAATGTAAGAAAATGTTTGCAATTTCTTACCATACGAAGAAATTGTTTCCATTTTTCCCATGAAATGGAGTCCGAAACTTCCAAATTTTAGTTTGGACGTTTTGCAAGTTTTAGTTTTAGTTTACGCGACGACTTTTGCTTTCACTCTGTAACCTGCGCTCTATGAAAAATAAAGCCAATTCCACTTGTGTTTTCCATGTTATTGTAAAAAACAAATCAACAGGAGTTTTCTATAGTCTATACTCTTTTAGTATCACCCAACTAGTGGACTAATGCAAATCCTGCATTTTGATCAGCTACGCTACTAGAGGACTATTAGTAATAGTCCTCAAGTAGCGAAAAGCGTGACGCTTTCTTTCGTTTTATTCCCAAATAAATATTTCTTCAACTTGCATTTGCTAACTTTATTATTGCCTTTTCTGTCCGACTAGTTGGGTGATACTAAAACAAGACCCTTTGCCCTCAAGGGCCACAGGTCAATAGCCCATTCGGCTTCACCTCATGGGCTATTGACCCGTAGCCCTTGTGGGCTACGGGTCTAATTGTTAAAATGAGGTTAAATATATTTAATTTAACTTAGTTAACGACGAGGAGCGTTGCATATTTATTGGCGTGGCGTTTAGCGTGGCGTTTGGTGTGGCATTAGCATTTATTAGCATGTTTTGGTGGCATTTAGCGTGGCATTTGTTTTGTGTTGCCAGGGTTTGCGTTACTGTAATAGGCCTGGGGCAGAACTGTTTCCTGTCCCCTCTGGTCAGCGGTTTATTGTTGCTATTGTTGCGTGCGCCTTTACATGTGGTCGTGGTTTTACTGTGTGCATAGTGGGCGTCTTCAGTTTGTGGAGTTTTAGTGTTTTATTATTATTATTATTATTATTTCCACTGAGCTCCTGGCTCTGTGTGACGGGTGCTTGGGTTGGTGCTGGGTTTCTCGGGCGGGGCTCGTGGCTGGGTTGCGGGTAGGGCAGGCTTTTGGGATGTTCTTGCTACCTGGGTTTGGGGTCGGCAGCTCCAGCCCCAGGGTTCCTGGGCACCCAACCTCCATGTGCGACTCAGGCGTTAATAGACCATAAAATGACGCCATAAAATGTTCAAAACTTGGCAGTGAAACCACTCGCCTGCGGCTCGTGGTTTCACATGAGTTTTGAACATTTTATGACGTCATTTTATGGTCTATAAGAGTATAGACCATAGAAAACTCCTGTCGATTTGTTAAATGTTAGGGCCTGGGTGTCATTGTACCCCATTCCCTCCGCCATGTTGTATCAGTAATTTTACTGGAAAAAAATTCAGTTTTGAACAGGCAAGGCGTTTTGTACCATTTGTTAAAAACTAAAGCCCCTTCCACTGGGAAGCAGGGCTAAAATCCACCCAAACAAGAACTGAAAATTTTATTACACACCTCAGTTGACCTGTCCTGAAGTAAGATGTGTAAAAAGGTCACTAATATTCTTGACAAAAGAGGAAATCCTTTAAAACCTGTGACCAGGGCATCTGACAAATTATCTGTAAGGAAAAATAAATGCATTGGCAATAAAATATTGGAAGATTGCTTGTACCATTATGCAATGATCACCCCAACCAGAATTTCCTAACAAATGCTAAGGGCTCAGTATACCCAGTATGTGTTTTTTAATTAATTCTCTCCTTTCCAATATCATTCTATTCAATTCACGTATATTCCTACTTATTCCGGTTCATTCGGGTATATTTCGGTATATTCCATTTCATTCTGGTGCCATTCCGGTACAGTCTGCTATATTCCGGTATGTTTAGTAAATAAACCCCTTCAGACGGGTGGCATGTCGGCTGATAATGTCCATGGCTGAGAGGTTGTCCGAAAAATGAATATTTGGCCGAGAAGCAAAGATTCAAGGGCAAAATTAAATGTGAAATTTTGAGGACCATCTCTCAGCCAAGGACATTATCAGCCGACATACCAGCAAGCCAGAAAGAGGTTTTATTTTAATAACCCTCTGATTAATTTTTTTTAACGTTTCAACATGGTCGACAGTTCTGCGGGCTCTATGTTTTGATCAGTTTTCAACTGTGGCTGGAATTTTTCTTTCTTTCCTACATGTTAAAGTTGGACGAGAACGGTTGGTTTATGTTAAAGATAGTAAACAGTGTATTAATTCTCTATTTTAAAAAAAAATGACTCCGTTTAAGTTTGCATAAGAACTAAACCTGTAAGAGTACTTGTAACTTCCTTCACCTTCAAAGACATTTGCAAACATCTTCTAGGACTCTACAAAAAGAGTTTGCTTTTCTTCCACGTAAAATAATAAAGCTGAAAGTTGAAACTCTCGAGCTGGCTGGACAAATATTGATAAAGATGGGGGTTATTGTGTGATAACGGTCCTTGATGTAAAGTAGCCAATAAAATTGTGTGAAAATTAATGGGTGGGTTATAATTCTGTATATTCCGGTACCATTCCGGTACCATTCCAGTACCATTCCGGTGTATTCCGGTTCATTCTGGTCATTCTGTTCTGTTCCTGTGTTTAGTAACACCCTACACCTATCACCTCAATATCAACATAAGAGTCTTCAGAACTTAGAATATCTAAAAGGATATTATGAATCTTCTTTTTAAACACACAAAAATTGCTCTAATCATAGGGGTAGTTACAGCTACAGCTAATTGAATGTTCTTACCTATGGACACATGCAAACTTTCCTTAGGAGCCAGAAGATCTCGGAAAATATTGACAAATTCTCCGATCATGATGATGTCGCTGTACGCTTCAAGTGTGATTCCGCTTTGAAGATTCACAGGTTTGGCTGGAGGAAGAGGCTTTGACTTCAACAGATTATTATCTTCTTGTTTCTGCAACACACAAACTGGACTGAAATACATGTACAACTACAAATTTGCTAGAATCAGAACATGTATTTTGCGTAACATGCACAACAATGCTTGACACACTCAAACATACACAGAACTGAGAAGCCACGACACACCTTATTATTACAAAATCTTCCATTTTGCTGTCTAAAATAGAATGTACAAGAAAGCAAAGGTCAGTTAAAACACCATGAAAGCCACACCAAGGATGAAAGCAAAGGCATGCATGACTGTTGCGATATTGGACTGGGCATGATAGCCACTCCTGACCAGAAGTGACTCACATTTTAATAATTATCCACAGCTGCTGTGATAACCAAGATGACAAAAAAATCACTTCAATTTTTTCAAATTCTGCACTTAAATTACAGCACAAGTTCCTTTAGGATGTCAACCATCCCTGGTCAAAAAACTCACTGTACATGTAGTGTGAATAGAACAAATAAATTTAGTCCAATAAGCTTGAATGCTCTCAGTGGTTACTATGCTGTTCAAACTTAAGTTTAACCATGTATAATTATCACCTTTGAAAAATTCTGTTCTCCAATCTTATCTTGGCCTTCTCTTCTTCACTCATCATTTTCCTTTGGAACACAATTTTCAAATTATGACCACCAATCTTAACAGATAATATGACATTCAATAATTATAATAGTAGATGGATGGATGGATGGATGGATAGTGAAGATGCGAATGTAAACTAGCCGTAAATTTCAACATTTATTTTGACACGAGGCACCGTGAGACAAACTCGCAATTCCAGTTACACCGATGGGCCTTCGTAAAAGTCAACTTAAATGCCATACAAACCGTGAAAACCGATTAACCTTATATAATTAATTAGTGAACTCAGAAATCAGGTAAAAACTTGGTGGCCATTGTGGTTTACATTAAAGGCCACCTATGCGCATGCCTGAAACTAAAATGTCTGTGCAGGGAACCCAGCTGGGAAATGCGAAGCCCAGCAGTAACAGATAGATAGAACTTTATTGAAAGTGTCAATACATTTAGCCCATGTGGACTAATTGGGGACACTGTATCAACTCTACCTACAAATTATCATTAAATATTGTTCAATAATAAAAGAAAATAAAGGAGCATATGTTGTCCCTAAAAATGCCGTAATTAAAATGTTAAAGTTTAACATTCTAAAATTCCATATAAATGTACATTTAAAATTCTAAAATTCCTTATTTCTTAATAGATGGGCGAGGCCTCTTATTTCGAGCAAAAAACGTACTGGCCGCACAGGTTGCAGCAATTGCTGTTGTTACTTAGATAACCAGAAAGGTCCACTTTTCTTATTTTAATGTAGTTAAATGCAATTTAACCTAGTTAACAACGAGGAGCAAGCGTTGTACCTGTGGGCATTGTTGTTTAGCGTTTGGGTGCGTTTTAGCGTTGCGTTGTGCGTTTTAGTGTTGCGGTGCATTTTAGCGTTGTGGTGCGTTTTAGCATTGCGGTGCGTAGTTAGCATCGTGGTGCGTCTTAGCATTGCAGTGCGTCTCAGCGTTGTTTTAGCGTTATGTTGTTCCCCCAGGCGTCGTCAGTCCTATTATACCCTTATCTGCAGTGTGTGCATTCAGCGGCTACAGTTGCTAAGGTCGGGCCTTTAGCAACAGTTAGCGTTAACTGTTTACTGTGTGGTTAGTGGAGCGTTTAGTTTCTGGTTGGTGTGGGATTGTGTTCCCCCTCCCTCCCCTCCCTTTATATATCTGGGTAGTTTTGGGTTGTTATAGTCTTGCATGTTTGCAGTCATGTTGACTCATTTTATTTGCCAGTGGTTTTCTTTTATTCCTTTGTTTTTATGGTTTCATTATTATTATTATTATTATTATTATTATTACTATTATTATTGCTATTTTTTATTTTACTTTAGTCTATTTTTATCGGCTTACACTGAATGTTTTTCAGTGTGACTGGTGCCCATGTTTTTGTGTTGTCTCAATTTATTGGTTTATCCCTTTGTTGGGGCGGGCGCTCGTGGCTGGGTTGTGGATACTGCTGGCCACGGGGGTGGTTCCATCCGGCAGGGGTTGGGTTGCTGGCCAACCGCAGGGATGTTTTTGGGCACCTGACCTCCACTTGCAACGAATGTTATTTATTTCTAAATCTTGCTACATTTGGTGATTTTTTTCAAGTCTTTTGGAAGCTTTCACCATAAAAAGGACCCATGTATCTAATAGTGTTTGCCATAGCATGTAATAGTAGTAGCAGTAGTAGTCGTAGTGGTAGTGGTTGTGGTAGCAGCAATAATAACAATTTAAAAAATAATGATCATGACAATGATAATAGATCAGGTATAAATACGGCTCTACTGCTTTCAGTTGTTTCAGTCTATTGTTTCTGTTGCATGTGTGTTTCAGAGCCACTGTGATAGCTGAAGACTACATGTACCATACAGCTGTGTGCATAAACGAGTCTCACCATTTCAACCTTTCTTTGTGAGCATGAAATTTCTCAGACACATGATTTTGCTGTGGTGTTGGAAGATTCAGTTCCAGACAGCTTGGAGAGGAGACCTCTTGTGCTGTTTTCCTGATTAGAGCATTCAATGCACTGGGTTTATCTTTCTGTAATGCAATACTGAACCTACCAACACAATCAAACAAGGACACAATTGAAGTAGTTTGTTGTTAGTTTGACAAACACAACCACTACAACCGTAAGTCATTATCTCCAAGAATTCTTGCACATAATGGCAACTTTTCTCCTTACTTGCAAACTCAGCTAATAAACACACTTACATTTCAGACAATGTTTTCTGTTTCTTTGCCTTCACCTTTGGTGATGGTGGAACAGTCATTTCTTCCTCTGGTTTTTTGGTCAGATCTAACAATGTTGTCTGCTTCATTCTATCTGCTTTCTTTGCATCAGCAGCTGTGCCACTGACTTTGAGCTTTAAAAGAGACAGGAAGAAGTGAAGATGTGAAGAATTTTAATAAATACAAGGAAGCCAGTGTCGAAACACAAACTCAACCATATGAAATATCTTCTTCAACGAAGATGACAGTAAGCAGAAGTCAAAATGGAAAGGACTATACATGTAATAATAACAATAATAATAATAATAATAATAACAACAACAACAATAATAATAATGATGATGATGATAATAATAATTGTATCATGTACTGTAAGTATGCATTCAAAATGCAATCTGTTGGCATAATTTATTATGTATGCATATATGTTTGAGATTAAAATAAATTTTACATCAAAATTATATTAAGCTGGTTTGATTTGAAATTTCTTTGTTTTTCATTTATGATAATGAATACCAGACAAAGAAAATTCCACATAAAACAAAGGGCACAGTTTTTTTGGACTATTCTGTCTATTTCTATTCCAGTTTAGGATTAACAGAATAACAGGGATATGCTTTTCAAAAGAAAAAAAAAATGCTATTCCGAAAATGGAATGGTTCTTGCAGAGGTGACCTGAGAATTAACACTAGGAATAGTCTGGACACAACTAAGAGTGACGTGGCCACACACAATTTGGGCGCCAAAATAATCCCCCAAAAGCGTGTATTCTGCGTATTCCAAGTAAACCATATTCTGTTAGTTCCATTCATTCTGCTATTGAGAGCACAACAAACAGAATACTATTCTGTTCATTCCAAAAACAGAAAAAGACCACCCCCCCCCCTCAAAATCCATAAACCGACCATTCTGTTGATTCTCATTCCAGAATAGTCCCAAAAAATGAACCCTAGATTAACAACAGCATCACTAAATGGAGGTTGGGTTCCCCAGACATCCAGGAGCTTCCACTATTGGCAGCCAGCTCCTAGATGAGACTGCTCCCATGGCTGGCAAATCCTGGCAACCCAGCCATGAGCCCCTACGCAGAAGGGAAGAAAAGGGGGGCACCCGTCACACTGATATAGAATATACAGTGGAAAAATGGGGAAGGGTAGGGGGGGGAACAATCCAAAAACTGTGCTCAACGTAGAATGGCACTACCGAAAAACATGAGGGATCCATGCACATGTGGACAATAGAAGACCACTGACTGCACAGGCTTACCAATGCTGGCTCCACCCATGCACTGGCGCGTGTGCATGAACCAACATCGCTAAATGCAAGGGAGCGCAGACCCCTGCTGCATACGCCTCACAAAACACCGTTGGACACGAAGGAATGTTGACATAGACGAATGCACTGGCGCGTGTGCATAACAAAATCCGCAGACCCTTGAGGGAACACAGCCGCTCTTTGTTGTTAACTCCATTAAATTATATTTAACTGCATTTAAAACAATTTTGACCTGAACTAATTTTTTACCTGCAGTATACTGTATAATACTTGATACTGGATATGGTACCCTCACACAGCAATTTTGGTGATTTCAAGCCCAGTAGGCCAAAGAAAGATCTAACAATTTTGGTATGTGTTATGATTGAGTATCTGCTTATCTTCCCTACCTTTTCAGGAATAAACTCAAACTCATCATCAGAATCAACCAGATTCACAAGTTCAGTTGTGTGCTTTGCTCCTCCTTTTTCTGCCTTGGCCTCCTTCTTAGCACCTATTTTCCTGGCACAGTGATCTTTTTCCGTGGTTTCACCATCTATTACTACCACAGATTCACCATTTGTGGAAGCTCTGTCTTTTGTCAGTTTATCCTTTAATTCACGCTCTTTCCCTTCCAACGCCCTCTTGGATTTCACACCTTTTGGAGACTTGCTCTGTTTTTTAACAGAATGAGATAATTTTTTCTGAGGACTCTCAAGACTGGCAACTACTACATCGCTTGTATCATCCACAATAACCACAGGTTTTGTTTTAAGCACAGCTTGCTTGACGCTGGGTGTCCTTTGGGTAGGGCTTTTTCCATTTCTTTTGCAAGGAGATTTGACAGGTGTCAACACTAATCTACATTTCACTGAAGTTCCTCGCAGCCCACCACAGGGTGTTTTGTTGTCATCTTTTCTCATGCATGGGGATTTCTTTTCACAGTCCTTCTCAACCAGTGTGTTGGTTTCCAGAGGATTCAATGAGGGTTTAGTAGAAGTTGTTTTCATTGAATTTGAGTTAACTTTTCCTGTGGTCTCTGTTAGATCACCTACGCTTTTTGTGAAGGAGTCGAGTTTTCTTTGTGATGGATCTATTTTGTTCACTTTGAGTTTCCCTTGCCCTGTGCACTCATCCAACAATTTCTTCTTTGCCTTCTCAGAGATCTGGATTCTTTTTGTCGGAGTCTTGGTCTTGGGAGTAGATTTCTGAAAGAATTAAATTCAGGAGCATAATAATAATTATTATTATTATTTTGTTTTAACAAGTCAAATATTTCAAAACTTATTACAAAACAGACACAAAAAATGAGTCCTTAACAAACACAACTTGCCTTGTTAAAACTCAAGGAAAAGTCATTTAACTTGTCTGTGAGTGAATAGTTTTTCACCATATCTGCCTGAAAACACAAAACATAAAATGTAAATAGACATTTGACAAGGCAGACAGCTGATTTTGAGCCTACACTGTATTGTTAAAAAGCAACTTCAGGTAAATATATAAATGAAATGACTGCGAAGTGCAGTTTTTAGACATGAATTGAAGGAATGATCCTCACACTTCTTGGACAATTTAAGCAATTGTCTTGTGTATGCACTTGACAAATTCAAGTGACTCCAACGGGATTCGAACGATGCCAGTGCAGTGCTCTTACCAACTAAATATATAAAGCAGTTAAAAATAATTTCAACCTGTATTTGATTTGAAATTTCCTTTGTCTAGTATTCACAACATAAATTAGATACAAAGATAATACAAATCAAACTACTAAGGTTGGAATAATTTTTACCTGGGATTAATTCCTACCTGCTGTAAACATACAATTACCATTAGGAGATATCCCATTACCTAATCATACACATGCACTGAAATCTCTACATGTATTTTAACGAAAATGAATTCCATGCTGTAATCATTCCTTTCTCCTATTGTGAACATACCACCATACGCTCCATGATCTTTCATACAGAGAGTAGGTTCAAATATTGGTGGCCATTTTGGAGTCAAGGATCTGTTGTCTGAAGTTTTTTGGGGGAGAAGGGTGGGGGGAGATCAGCATTAATGCAAACGTTTACTGGACAGATCATGACACACTCGTCATTCACTGCATTGTGAGCAAATTACTGTGCCAATTACTTTTGATCTAAAAGGTATGCGACTCTAGCTGAAGTACTCATCAGTTACACGATCAATTCCAAATCAGTACCTTGACCACCCACGGGCTGTTGTCATTTGACCATGGGTTTTCAGTGTTGGCTGTAATAAAACATTTCAGCAGCTCCACTGATGGCAGTTTTTGTATGCGTCTAAAAAACAAAATTCCTGGTATGAGAAAAATTGTCCAACCATCTGTTAACTAGATTAGCATGTGTGATCCTGTTGAAGGTCTTTGCATTCTATCACAGCACCACCTCAAAGCACACAGTTTTATGGCCTTACTTGATATCTCCATGCAGAACAGCCTTTAGACTGCCACCCATTACATTCTGACAAGCTACATCATATTGCACCTCTTCTTCTTTCTGAAAGCACCAAAGAATGCACACGTGTAAGTTCAAATTTCAATCTTAGTTTTTTTTGTGGCAAATTGGTGTATCTGTAAAGATTTCAGAAGGCGATAAAAGGTTCAGTGTGGTCATTACTCCAAGGAAATGAAACATGGAAACATCAGTTTGATGGTCATGTTGATGGACAAATGACTGTAAATATCAAACGCAGAACTATTCCAGTCAAAAAGCTTAAAATTGAAAGTAAACAGACTCACATTTCCCAAATCAGTGCTGCAAAGCCTGCTATGATGAACTCTGGATATTCTACCTTGGTACCTAAAGTGTTGTAGTTTTGGATCAGGATATTGTCACATTTAGAAGAGTCAGTGCAAGGAACACAACAAGCTTCTTTTATTTTTTAGCGAGCGCCAAAAACTTCAAAGGCATGCTAGTCCGCGTGCGCACATGTAAGAAACCGCAAGCAAGCTATGACATAAAGGATGATAAAACATTTGAGCAAAGGCAATATTTATTACTATTAAAAATAATACCAGCAACCAAGACACTTCCCACCCATTTTTCTTAAGTCCACCCATTTCTGACAAGGCAGACAAAAAGTACACTGCCCTTGAAAATTGAAGTATTTCACAAATAAACAACCTATAGTGACTTTTGTGCCGAGTGTTGTTATTTTGTGTACAACCTACAATAAATTGATGATAAGCCAATGATGACAATTGAGTTTCCCAATGAACAGTCATAGGGCATTTATCAGAGCAATCCAATGAAAATGGGTTTAAAAATCCTGTTTTCATCTGCCTTAACCCTCTGTATTACTTAGAGTCTTACAAATATGTGAGGCAATGAGGCATAACAAATAGTGATATATAACAGCTAGAACTAACCCTAACCAAACCCTGATCTTTCTTTAGGCTTAATTTTAATTTAATCTAAATGTAAAAAGGCTGATTTACCCTGCCTCGTACGTATGCCTCGCGTGCCTCACTGGTTGTGAAGCGAGGCAGCAAGGCATGATAAATAGCTATAAATATTGGCTACAACCAACTCTAACCTAACCTTAAACCTTCTTTGGGCATTTTAGACTTAATTTTCTTAATCTAAGTGTAATAATGCTGATTTACCTTGCCTCACAGGTATGCCTCGCAACCTTGCACTTTGTAACAACCCTATTACCTACATGTCTGATGGTTACGAAAGATTCTTAGTTTCCATTATTCACACTGTTATCATATCTATGTTATTTACAAGAAGTGATTACAGGTGTCTTACCATTGTCCACTGACATTACACTCTATCAGCTCATCTTTAAAGTATTCCTTCTCCAGGTGTTTGCGGCATTCTCGTCCAAGAGCTTGTAATCCCTCTGAATCTACATTGTAAATATTATACATCACCCCAAGGAATTTTTTTCCACTCAGATTTTCCTATGACATTGAAATCTCTCTTACAGGGAGCAAAACACTGGGCAAATAGAAGGATCTTCAAGGTGAACAAGAGAAGAATAAATTTCATATTTCACACATATCAACTAGCAATATTTCACACAATCCCATATAGGTATCTATATAATGTCCTTTTCATAGGTATAAAATAAACTCACTGTGGTGAACAATCTGTAGGACTGGTTTTTCAAAATACTTTGGAAAGCTTTCCAAACTTTTGAGTGCTTGCTTTTCACTTGCCACAGCTTCAGCATATTTCAGATTTGTTCTTCCAGTGAATTGGCAGGTCCATACTTGGAATCCATACAAAATGATATGATTGACATATTCACTTCACAACGTCAAGAAAAATCGCTCAAAACTGACATTAACAACATGGATGTGGGTGAGACAAGTTGCACAAAAAGGAAATAAACCTTGATTCTACTTTCTGCAACTTGTCTTGCAATGGCATTTGTGACAAACACCTTATGTCCAGTCCAATGCTTCTCTCTCAGAAAGCTTATAATATAAAACATTCTGTCCTAATTATTAGTCCATTCCTAGAAAAGAATAGTTTTCCTATGAAATCATAGTGACCACACTCATTAACTAAACAGAGAAAGAATAGCCACATTGGAAAAGAGATTCATATAAACAAAGCTTGTAAAGGTGCGGAAATACGGGTAACATTTTCGTTCAACTTGTCACCCAAAAATGTTGCATTACAAGTTGAGATGGTTTTTTGTACCTATTTCTATGTACCAGTGCAACAAAAAAAATTGTTGCAAGAAGTAGGAACCATGTCAAGTTTGTGCAGAAAACGAAGACCCTGGTCGTGTAATTGGAAATCGTCAGGAGCCGTGTTGTTTCTTACACTCCTTTAGTGTCTAGAAGTCGTTAAAAGCAGTTTCCAGTCGTTTCCAAGTGATTTTGAGGGGGGTCTTCGTTTTCTAAACACCAGGGGGATTGTGTAGAAAACGAAGACCCTGGTCGAAACTTTGTATAATTGAACATATTGTTGTTTCTTACACATCTAAGGTCGAGATACGCTTTTCTAGATATTTATAAGTGATTTTGAGGGGGTCTTCGTTTTTGGGTCTTAGGTCTTAGGTCTTCGTTTTCTACCCACCCTGCTGACCACGTGACTGCCAACCAGCATTGTTAGGTTTTTTAGGTTGTAAGCAACATAAAATATAATATCGTATGATTTCATGACTTCCCTTTGCCTCACACTGTCACATTTTCCAAATACGAGAAAACAGAGAGTTGGTCCAAACCAGATCACGTTTTTGATACAGTGAAGCGTTCCACAAAAAGCGCTTCCACACGATCATAACATAACGGTATGTACAATTTACTTTATCCTAAGAAACAGCGATAACGTGGTTTATATTTAAATGAACAACTATTATGTAAACACGTAACACAACATAACATGAGTTAGGCTTAACAGTAGTTAAATTAAGCAACGCGCACCGTGCCCCAAAAATTGGCGCTTTGTATAAGTGAACCTATCCGAGCGCGTTCGGCAACTTCAGTGTTTTTGAAAGGATACTTGTAGGATCTGAACACTTCGTTCGTCTCTTTGATGACAAAGATTTCTTCATCAGACTTCAGATCTCTCGGAAGCGGACTTGGCCTGTAAGGTTTCTTCCCTAAAAGCGGCATCGTGACAAAGATGTCTTCCTCACAGAAGCGGGCGGGAAATTTTGAATAAAGCGGGAACGAAGAGAACAAAAGACTTCCGTGAATTGCGGGCTCCAGTATTGTTCGTGGGAAAAGCGGCTTTGGACGAGCGAAAGCAGAGCCTGAAAAATTTACTAGGAGAGATTCTTTCTTTGCTTCATAGGCTTCCGACCTCCATTATAAGGAAAACTAACGATTTGGCTTTCTTTTTTCGTTTTTTATTTATTTATTTATTTTTTTATAAAAGCAATATATTTTCATTTTAGCAGACACAATTGGAGCCTGGCACTAGTCACAATTAAGAAAGTTCGCATTATTATTTCTTCCCATGATTGGATTGTTAGCAAATTTGTGACTTGCAAATGGTTACAAACTTGATTTTGTAAAAAAGGAAAGCGCCCAAATGCGTTCTTGAAGTTCTCAGAAAGCGTGGTTAGAAATTTTGTAGCCACTGAGTCTGCGCGTGTCTTTTGTTCAGTGCCTGCGCATCAACAATGCGAACGAGGGAAGTTGGCATGGGTCTTGGTTAGCTTTCACAGTCGTCTTTGTGGAAAACTTGTCAGTGACTGGCCTTCGCATATATCGGTACACAGTCTCGGGGTTCGGCCAAGGGCCGGAAAGCTCAGAATGGAAACTTCACCAATGGAAACGGAGGAATCTGTGATTCAAAATCGAGTCGAACCAGAAGTTGCGAAGCCGGGCGAAATCGCACCGGTTGAAGTTTGTGAAACTCGTGCTCAAACGCCGGAAATAGAAAAATCGCTGGACCAGCCTTTGAGCACGTTGGATGTTACTAAGCTCAGCTACGAAGTGCAGCAAGGATACCGCGTCTTCGTTGAAATGTCGGGTGATTCTTACAAAAATGTGACTTGGCCATTTTTGGAGCCCGTAGACGCCGAAGCGCTCGGTTTATGGGACTACCATGAAAAAATCAAGGAGCCTATGAGTTTCTATCAGAGTTAGTTAACCATTAATTAATGTATTTATTTTAACCATTTTTCTTATCAACGCGGATTTCAATAGACACCTTATATGTTTTGGTTTTTTAACTTACTAACAATCACTCACTTTGACCTTCCGTCTCACCATGCAAGTACTTTATACAACTAATAGCTGGAATTTTATTAGCCTGTGACGCTTTAGGTGACAAAATTTCTTCGTGATCATGATTTGATCGCGTTCAACAGTGTAGATTTTTTTACACGTCTTAACCCCTGAGTTTGTAAGTTTGGTCTTCTCTTGGCTCTAACAATGGAGAAATTCTTTCATTTCTGTGCCTGAAACATGCTGTGGTATTTTGTAAAGATATTGTTATGCCTGATCAGCAAGTTTTTTAGACTTCCCTCTTTTTCAGGAACAAAAACATTTTCCTTTTTTCACTGTTTTGTTACCTTTTCTTTTTTCGATATTTTCTAATTATGGATACAACTTAGATGGCTGAGTTTTCAGAGTTGCAGTAATTTTTAAGAACTAATATAACTTATAATAAAGGGCACATATCAAATCAAATTATTGCATTTTTTTTCTGAAAATAGATCCCTTATCAAGGGAATCCCCACAAACAATGCCTTTGTTTCTCAGTTGTTGTGTGAAAAGGGCAGAGTTGGGACTCTTCTTTTGTAATGTGCATTTACATTTTCCCAACCAACACTTGCTTTGTTTTTGAGTTAAAAGCTGTATTTTTTCCTCTCTAGTTGGTTGTAAATTTAACAACTATGGGTACAACAGTATCACAGAAGTTGTGGCTGATATCCGTCTTATTCTGGAAAACTGTTATCGGTATAATGGAGTGAACCATTGGGTCTCAAAACTTGGTCATAAGGTGGAAAAGATATTGGAGCAGAAGCTAGCTTTACTTAACAGGTGTGTACTTTTGATAGTTTTTATTGACCTGTGGGCATATTTCAAAATGCATGTTTTAAAAAAGTGGCTTTTAATTGGTAATTTTACAAATTTGTGTAATGCTGCAACATGGCAAAGGCAAAGCCCCTGGCCCAGAGGATTGAAGTGTTTTGATTTTGTACTGGGACAAGTTTCTTCAACATTGTATGGAACAAAGAATAAATCTGCATTAAAAAAGAGGAAATGCTAGAGTTCCATGAACAATGGAATTATAATTATTGTGACCAAGGGCCACAATTTCTGCATCAATATGACTCTTTCACAGGTCGCTCAGAGACAAAGTGAGTTTGGAAGCCACCATGGCTCTGAAGAGTGATTTTATATCAGTAGCCGAACTAGGAGAAGGTAATTTTATTTTCTTACATTTTCTTTCAACTTCATGGAGAAGAGAAGAACAACTTTGAAGTCTTCAACCATGTCAAAATATGTTGGCGGCCAGTGATTTGCCGCTGACTGTGCAACATTTCCTTATTATTCTTACAGCTTTCAGTAGGCCCCTTGTGCCTAATTCCTTTTCAGTTTATAATGTATGGAAGTTTCCATTTCTATCTTGCCAGGGACAGGACGCCGACGGACTGCTCCTCGTAACTCGTATAGCAAGATGATTAATGGAGAAGACTCCTCCTCTTTACTTACCCGTTTAAAGATCCAGGAGGATATAGAAGAGCGTGAACGTCGTCGAATTCGAGAGAAGGAAAAGAAGGAGGCTAATTTGGTTCTTCTTCAGGATTTGGCTGAATGGGAAGAGAAAGAGCTTGGAGCTGATGTGATGAAACAACTACACTCTTTGTGGGAGGTGGGTGGGGAGTTGCAAATTAACAAATAGATTCCATGTTGCCGTGCGTCTGTTCAGTAATAGATCACAGATGATGTCAAAATGTGGTAAGAACACAAAAGTGGCGCATGAGGCGATAGCCGAGTGTGTCACTGATGTTCTTACCACATTTTGATGTCTTCTGTGATCTATTACTGAACAGACGCATGGCAACATGGAATCTATTTGTTTTATATAATAAAGAATTAAACTTCGTATGCGTAAAAGCGAAAAACTTTGTCATTGACATTAACAGTAAATCAACCTAACTTAGCTTGTGTTTCTTTTTCCAGTATCTTTCTTACTTTGTTTGTTTGTTTGTTTTTGCTACAGATTCCATCATTGGCGGGGTTGTTATTTTTGTTAAAGGACTTCCTGTTCATTCAAGACCTTAGTATCACTGAGCTTGAGCTAGGTTTTGTTTATGCTAACAAGTCATCATTACTGGCCAGAATATACACTGCTCTTTTGCTGACTCCACATCAGAGGAAGAGGTGAAAAATATGTTTTTCTGTTCCTCTAGTAGACCAGTCCACATGTACAAGTCACTGACTTGTGACTTGGGAGTACGAGTTTCACTTTGAAATTTCGTTCAATTCATTAGTCCACTATGTTAACTTACCGTGCTTCACTTTTTTGTAATATTACAGTTGTTGCTTTCATTTCAAAAATTTTTTTCTGAACAGCTTGTTCAAGAAACCCCCAATGAAATTCAAATTCTGGGAATCCAAACTGTGTGACAGGATGAACATATGGTATAAAGCTGCTGAGAAGGATGGCCAGGAGTTGGTGAGTATCATAGATAACCCACAGGACTCGTACGGGTCATGGAAAACCTGGAAAGTCATGAAATTTAAGTATTTCAGTTTCTAGGCCTGGAAAGTCATGGAATTTAATTGTCGGTCATGGAAAGTCATGGAAAATTATAGTTATGTCTGGTATGTAAATTATTGCAGATGTCAAAGCAAGGGCAAAATAAAATGCAGGCAAGTTATGTCAGAAAATGCCCCAAAGCAAGGACAATTTTGACTATTTTCGAAAGTGGCAGCTAAACTTTAGGTCATGGAAAACTGGAAAAAGTCGTGGAAAAGGTCATGGAAAGTCATGGAATTTGAAAAATTCTTAAGAGTACGAACCCTGAACCCAGAAAGAGCCAACCCTTGAGCTGACCAT
Organism: Astreopora myriophthalma; assembly: GCA_014634185.1. Classification (NCBI taxonomy): domain Eukaryota; kingdom Metazoa; phylum Cnidaria; class Anthozoa; order Scleractinia; family Acroporidae; genus Astreopora; species Astreopora myriophthalma. The sequence continues at coordinate 2,319,180 of BLFK01000104.1, read as the reverse complement.
AGCTATCAAAATTGATATTAAAAGGGTAAATCTAGAAGCAGGGTTTTCCTTTTCAGTCGGTGACCGGCAACTTTCGCTGCCTGTGAATGAAGTTGTGTAGTCAATAATTTTTGCTGCCCAACTGGATCCCTGAGAAATTCGCGCTTTTGGTGCTCTAATGGGTGCTGTGCGCCCAGGTTGTCTACGCCTGCAAAAGGCCATTCACCTCCTGTTTCATTTGACAAGGAACACCCTGAGAAGATGGATTGGATGTGGACTGTCAAATTAAACCTCTCTTTTTCTTTTTCTTTTTCACTTCTCGACACTGTGCCCCTTGCATGTTGTATAAGGCTTTGTTTAAAAGACACAGTACATCATGGTGATAAAATGAGCATGTTGAGCTGGCAAAGTATCATTTCTTCTTGAGCAAGTAGAGCAAGCACAACAACTTCTTCGACCCATAGAAAATTATGGTGTTTTGTTGGGTTTGGTCTGGTTTTTGGTTTGGAAAATGTCTATTTGAGGAGATGCTTAAGTGCAATTTTTACTTAGTGCTTTGTTAATCTAGGGATGTTTCAATTGTGAGCACAAAATTAACAAAAATTATTTTATGTTGCTCTTTAGACTTGTCACCAGTATGGATTAGATATGGCTTCGTTTAAAGTACTGGGTTAGTTGTGCACTTATATTACTTTCTACAAGTTGAGGTGTTTGTCTTTAAAATTTAATGTTCCTCTTATTGATCATGACAATGTCAAAGTCGTTGTGACATATGGCTGTAGCATCAGGGAAGCCCAGCATACTTTTATAGCCTCACGATGAGCCTCGCTGTGGACACCTCTCAGCGGTTGCTTAGGAGACCTACAGAGGTTCCTGTAGCAGTTGCCCGACCACACATATAGAGGTTGCCTAGGGGACCTACAGAGGTAAGTACCAAGTGCAGCTGTTGCAGGGGTGGCCTACCTAGATTCCCACCAGTTGCTGGCCTATGGACAGAACACACTCGGAATGTGGGCATACCGCCCCTGCACCGGCTGCACCTGGTTGGTACCTTTACAGGTTCCCCAGGCAACCTCGACTGGTGTCCCCGGCAAGGCTCTTCCTGTAAACAGAATAACCATTCAGTAGTACAAAACTTCAGTTGTTAATCTGATGTCTAATGTTACTTTTACAGGTGATGTGAATCCTCTCTTACAAAAGTCTTACATGGATCTAAGTCTTCATCAGCGTGTCTGGATTCTCAAGTGCCTTTGTGACAACAGTCTTGTAAGTAAATTATTTTGTTAGAATCTAGCCCATGATTTCTGTATTGCCATCTTCAACTTCAAGCAACAATTGCAGTTGTGCAGAGACTAAGTAATCTTTCAAGGAGTTACATTCTATAACCCTTTAATTTCGAGATGAAAAATCATGTGGACCACAAGGCAGACACTACACCACCACATTTTCACACCACGTGTGGCCTTGAGAATAGTTAATGTCAATAATGCACAGACTGTATTGTTCCTTTGATGTCTGATTCCAGGTCAAGGACTTTGATTTCCGTGAGCATCTTGCTGCCATCGCTCCAACTGACCAAAGGGAGCTGCTTTTAGGAACTGACGCTGACAACTGGTCATACATGTACTTTCCCATTTTTTCGGCTACTGATTTGCGCATTTACAAGCAGTGTCCTGTGGACTTTCCAAACTTGAGCAAAAGAAAGAAAAAGGTACGGTTCCTGTTATTCCCACATGCTAGCACAGTACTCCTGAGAGAAAAAAAATGTATACTGTAAAATATACAGTGACATTGTTTGTTATTGAGTTTATAAGCTTTACATGTACATGTATATCCATACTCATAGAAAAAAACTTGTATTGTGGTTTTATTTTTTATTTATTTTCCTAGTTCAGTTTTTTTAAAGTGGCTTAACTTTTATTTCTCATAGCCATGACACTTGAACAATAACACATGCATCAATGCAAATTCTACTTTTGTCCGTATCGTATGTTTTGAATTTTGAGCTAACAAACTTTTTCTTAACTGATTAGGCTGAACCACCCCCACCCCCTCCGCCCACCATGCTGAAATCCAAAGTGACTTCTGCAAGGCCTGCCACACCCACTCAGTCCAAGAGGAATGCAAGACTTAAAAAGGTAAATGGGGAAAAAAAATGTTTCTCGTAGAGGTTGCTGCTAAAATAAAATATTCATAAAATATTAATTAATATTAATTAAATCTTCTAACAACGCTGCTGTTGAAACGAGGCCTCTGCCGGAAAGGGGTTTGACAAAGGATTTTGCCAGTAGATTCTTTTACCGATACAGCAGCCATCTTGAATGCAGTTATAATTATTTTCCCGAGAAAAATATCATGGGACAAATGCATGCATGTTCTGGGTATGAACAATTTGCTTTTTGTTTTAAAATTTTTAAACCACTTTTGATTTTTACATCCTTTGTTTCACACTAAGACAGAGGATGTATAAAAATTAATCTGGTTGGGGAAATTTTGAACCACAATCAAAACAAATTAATTTATACCAACAATACACTGTATGCAATATGCATTTGTTCCCTGGGTATGCCATAGTATCCTTTTCAGATCAGTAGAATTTGAGATGGCCACCATATCGGTGAAAAGGTCTATTGAATTATTTATTTTACACAGACTCTTGTAAATACAGTGTATGAGAATTTGCAAACAGTAGGGATTTCCATTTAGTCCTTAACCCTTTCAGCCCCAAGGGGTGCCCCAGTGACGAGTTAAATCGTCTGGCGTTAGACAGAGTAAAATCTGTAAGTGGCACTACTGGGAGTTAAAGGGTTAAAGCACTTTTAAGGCAAGGTTGGGCCTTGGGGGAACCCCAATAAAAAATGGCAGGAGAAAAGGGAGCCTGGGGTGTACCCACAAGACCACACAAGCAAGAATGTGTAGCCACATGATGGATCAGTGGCTTTTTAATGCTAGTGAAATAGACAGGCAGTGGTAATATGATAATTAGGCAGGGGTTTCAAGAACTTTTGAAATTACCATCCATGGTAGCCCATTATAAGCGTTAGTTTGACAAGCTTATGATAGGATTTTTAGTGAAAATCGAGACAAACTAGCTGGCGGTGACAGGCAAAGTAGGCGGTGTTATACCATTGGTATAAGGGTTCTATTGAAACCCCTGAATTACGGCGGGTTAAGGATGGGAAGCTCATTTATTTCTCTCTTCATCTTTTAGAAAAAGCTAAATTACCACTTTCCCAAGAGTAATTGTCATTACTGTTGAGTTTATGGCTGTATACCACAATGACCTGTTTGTACATTTTTCCTTGTATAGCTGAGGAACGTGACAACATCACCTGATCCAGAAACGTCTACACCTCCAGCACCACCTCCAGTGCACGAAGAAGAAGGTGACCAGCCTGAACCAAAGAACACAATTGCTGATGGATTTGAGCTTGTTGCTTATGATGTTGAAACTCTCAAAAAGCTTTGTGAACAATTTGATGAGCCACCCCTTCCCCCCAAGAAACGTGGTAGGAAGCCCAAACCCCCTCCCCCGAGGAAGCGATGTGAAGTTGAGCTGCATCGGACTCTGTTGAGTTTGCTTGAGGAACTAGAAAAGTACGAGCTGTCATTTAGCAAACTGCTGAGTAAAGCAAAGATTAAGATCATGAAGGAGAGCCAAGAACCTGAACCTGAGGATGAACCAGGTGACATTGATCAAGTCCTGACTTCTCCTTATGATAGTTTGTATTGTAAACAGGCAGGTGATTGCACTGCCCAAAATGAAATCTTCACCAGCCAGATGTGTAGTGAACTTACAGATTTGTTAAGGGTTTTAGAGATGCAGCTTGCCCTGTGCAGTCGTACCAGTACACTTGAGTCTACTGTATCAGTTCAATTTACATTCATTTGATTTTCAGTGTGTCCAGATGGAAATACAGGTGCATTCTTTTTGGACCATTCTGGAATAAGCATAGATGGAATTGGAATGGTCGGTTTACGCATTTTTAGGGGACTTATGTATCCCGTTTTTGGAATGGCTATTCCATTCATTCTGCTATCGAGAGCAAAACCAGAATGGGAATAGACAGAGTGGTCCCCAAAAAATGCACCCACAGTAATTACTGCCAAACTTAGAAAACCATGTGCTCCTGAAGATATTTCAGGAATGTTGATTGTGTGGTGACTTGTCAAACAGTTTACTTTGGATACACAAGTAAACCTCAGAACCACAAGCTCATTACTGCCACTGCTTAGAGTTTAGTTTTCTCACACCTGATTTGCTTTTTCCTTGGAGCAAAATAAGATGTTTCTACTGTTCACAGTTTTGTTAGTTTCACAGTACGTAATCTGGTAAATCCTTGTGATTTCTTTGGGAGAAATAATTTAAAAGCTTGTTGGGTTTGTGGTTTTAATTTGTGTTCTTCAGAAGAGGTCATGCCAGCTGAAGAAGAAGAGGAGTGGGGAAGTGAAGCGAGCATTGGAGACGAAATTGAAGATGCAGGTGCTAGAAACATGTCAAGCGATGAAGACTTTGTTTTAGAAGATGAAGAGGGAAGGAAAAGCAAAACACTGACACCTGATACAAAGAAAGATGGTGAGCAAGACATTAATAAGGGAACCATTGGAACACCAATGGTTGTGCTCCCACAAAAGAGAAAAGCCGAAGAAATAAGTACCCCTGAAGAGAGTAAACAGCTTGTAGCAGGTTGTCATCCAAAGAATGACAATGATCCGTGCTCAATCTCCATCCAAACAGCTCCTTTGAAACTGAAAAAGAAGCGGAAGAAGTCAATTGATGTGAAAACTACCTCCACTGCTGTTTCTCAAGCAGGAGTTACAGTTGTCCGCCAAGGTTCATCATTAAGCCATGTTCCGTCAGGTCTACAGACAGTCAAAGAAGCTAGAGCAGCTATTATAACTGCCAGCACAGCTGTTTCTTCTGCAATTAAAAACACAGTGTCTAGTAGTTGTACTAAGACTCTGACATCTGGTGGAGTTCTTGTAGTTGAGTCAAAGCCTTGTACTAGCATTACACAAGCTAACGCAAGCACTGTTAGGATACATCCCAAAACCCCATTCAGCACGAACAAGTCAAGTTTGTCGACAGTGGTCAAAACCAAAACATCAGTAGCACAGTCAGCATCTTTAGTCCAAAATGTAACCTCAAGTCTTGCTAAAACAGCTTCTAAGAATCTTTCATCCACAACTACTCTCCAGTCCCAAGCTCATTTGGCTGCCACATTACCTGGCATTGGGAAGGTTATGTTCGTGACAAGCAGTGGAGTCCCACTGCAAGTGTTGCGTGCAGTGCCTGTGTCAAAGCAGGCTTTGGTTCAAGGAAAGACTGTGACATCTGGAAGTACATGTACCAATAGCTCATCTCCTCTGCAAGTTGATTCTTCATCATCGGGCCGATCAATTCCGTTGCAAGTCGTTAAAGCTGCATCTGTGTCACAACAGTCTTTGGTTCAGGGAGAGACTTTAAGTTCTGTGGCAAGGACGAGCACCAGCAACTCAAGGCTGGCATGTTTGGTTTCTACATCCCCATCACTGTCAACTGGAATCTCAGTTCCATCAAACGCCACGCCAGGCACACAGCAGCCTTTAGCTCAAGGAAAGACTTTGAACACTGCTTTGGCTGGAAGCAGTAACTCATCACCTTCAGTGTGTGTTTTGTCGTCTTCAACATCACTATCAACCTCAACTGGAGTAACAGTTCCCATGCAAGTCTTGAAAGGACTTTCACAGCCAACTTCAGTTCAAGGAAAAACTTTGAATACTACCACTGTAAAAAGCAGTGCAGAGTCACCTCCACTACATAATGTCTCTTCAACTTCTACACCCTCAGCTCCATCAGCAACCTTGCTGCCTGTCAGCTCTTCACTTCCTGTGAAATCATCTGCAGGTGGATCTCAGATGCCAAATTCACCCATTCATAAGGTCGTCCTTTCTGCAGTGCCCACCAATTTGGCCAACATATTATCAACATCTAGGCAAACAAGTAATTCTGTTACCACAACTGCATCAGCTCCCAGCTCTTCTGTTATTTTAGTGCCACATCCTGCTACAGGAGGGGTCATGCCTCTTGCAGTGAAAGGAGGAACAATGGTCTTGTCTAGCCCATCTACTTCACAGAAGGTGGTCTTAATCAGACCTCCGAATGTACTGACATCTACTAGCTCAAGTGCAGATTTGGTGGTATCCACACTTGGGCATAACATAGTTTTGTCTCCGAGCATCAATCCAGCTAGACAAGGTTTGTCACAATCGGATCCAAAGACTACTTCTGTGGTCACAGCTAATAAGTCATTGGCGCCGGTGGCCATTTCTCCTATGGCAGTGAAAGTGAGTGAGTGTGATACAAGTACTGTAGGTTTGGGAAGCAGCCTAGTTGGTACAACAGCCACGACAAGCTTACTAACAACCAAAGCACTGACAACCTCCATCACGCTGGGAAGTAATTCAACACCATTGATCATGACTGCAGCTCAGTCAAAACCCACATGCACGACATCATGTGTGGATGATCAACAATTTGCTATAAAAGGAACCACTTTGGAGTCTTCATCTCTTGACAGACAGCCCAGCGGTGAAGAGTTGCATCATATAGGTAACTCTGAAGTGTCACATTCAGGTAAGGACGTTTGCACATCACACAATACAACGAAAATGGCAGATAAACAGACAGTGATAACAGCCTCAGTGGACCCAAATTTGAAACCAATTAATCCAGCAAAATATGAGGAAAGTGTGCTACCTTCAAAGACAATACCATCGGACAAAAGTTGTGAATCGGGAAGGCCTCCTAGAAATGGTCTTGACATCAAGGGAAAAAGAGACTTAAGTGGAAAGGGGAAGGACACTGAGAATTGTGCCGAACTGTCTCTAGATTTAACATGTTATGAGACAACTGTTGGCGATTCAACGGGTTGCGAGGAAAGCGATGACTCGGCCCCAAATGGGCTGTGTCAGGATGTACAGAACATTGGTGGTAAAGTTTTCTATGGAGTTGTTAGTGCAGTGACACAGGCCGACAATAGCAAAGAGAACACACTCGATTGTGTAGGACAGAACCATACTGCTGAGGCTGCTCGGACATCCCATGGAATTCTGGTGACTGACATTTGAACAAGCAATTTGGTTGGTTAAAGCTCAATATATTACTGCTGCTATTAGCTGATATTTCAATCTGAGAGACACTGTGACTCACCTATTTCAGGGTTCTATTTAAACGATTTCATCTTTTTTTTCCCTTTTTTTTTCGTTTATTGGCAGCATGTTAGAAAAAGTAAGCAATGAAGCCAGGTTTCCTTGCTCAGAAGGAAGGGGTTCTTGGGGTGGGGGTGGTGTTAGTGGTTCATTATTGGGGGGGGGGGAGTGTAGTTTCTTGGGCAATTGTTTACAGTTTGTAGGAGAGGATCAGATTCTTGAAAAATGAACAATGATTTAGAATTATTAGCACAAGTTTCTCTGAAAAAAAAGCTTGTGCTAAAGTAGTTAAAATGAATACTGGCAAACATTGTTTCAATGATCATTTCAATGAATGAACCCCTTCCTTCTGAAAATAGACCTCCCATGTTCAAACTGAACAGTACTTGTAACGTTTTCAGATTATTTACTTCCATACTTGTGTGTCAATGCAGAAATACTGATCATTATTGATACTTAGTTGGGGGCAAGGAATATTCTCTTCGGCTGAAGCACTCACCCCACCTTTCTATGCATTCTCCCCATATTATCTTGTTATAGACTAGCGAATAGCAACAGTCTTAGGCATTTGAAAATGCAAAAAAGAAAGATGGAAGAAGAAGTGTGATTGTCATAGCACACGGTACAACTGAGGTTGCTTTTGATTGTCACACAGATCTCATTATGGCGGTTTAATTTAATTAAAGGAAACAAAAGATTTGTACGATGAGCTGAGTTTTCTTTTTTCCCTTCGTTATGCATAGTCACGTGTCATTTTGACCTTAATATTATTATTCTTTGTAAACACAAGTCACGCATTCTCCTCCCCAGAGGCTGCAATTCTTTCGATCAGCACCGATAATAAAAACTAGTTTCGAAATACCCACGGTCGCCATTTAGGTCCACTGTTTCAACTACTATTAGGACAGCCAAAATTCTGTGATTCGCAGGCTTTCCGAGATGTTGTGCGGCCTTTGGGGACAAGAATATTAATAAATACTATTTTCTGCAATGCTTCACGCGTGATCAAGCGTGACTGTCGCGCAATCTCGAAACAGCTCGCATGCTGATCAGAAAGGTATTTCAAACGGCTGTATTATGTGGATCATTTTAAAATAGATGTAGTTAATTGATAAGCTTATGCACCAGCTTGCTGAGATGGATTATCCGGTCTGAGTCCACGGGTATTCTACCGGTAGAAGTTACCCGCGAAAAGTAGCCTCCCAAGCAGGCGTAGTGGGGGAAGGGAAGAAATACCGAGCGGAAAAAAAACAGAGGGTCTGCGGTGTCTCCCGTCTTCTTCCACCTTGACCTCCCCCCCTCACCCTCTCCCTCCATTACGCTTGCTCCAGCCTCTCTCCTCCGCAGAGGCCTCGTAATGGTATGTACGTCATGCTAGTGTAGGGGGAATCTCACGGGCTGGGGAGAGGAGACAGAGCAGCAACAGGTGCTGAGAATCTTGGGAACGGTGCTATCGTTTGACAAGGAGACACGTATGCATGTATTTCAGCTTACGGTCCCCCGCCATGCACAATGTCATTTTAGGCAATGCATGAAGTTGCTTTGCTGAAACAACCAACTGATTGTCTATTAATTTAGATCGACTTGTGACTTAAGTTTGTTTGGGGGTGGGTTTCTCGCGTGTCATGCTTGTGCGATCGCCTGTCCACTCCATCTTGCTAGCGTTTGTACCATGGCTCATTTTGCTGCCGCATCCGACCAGTGCGTTGGCAAACGGCTTCACTACGGTGGTGGATGCAGGAAAAGTAAACTGCTTTTATGATGAACTTGATTCCAATAAAACTATGGAAATAGAGTACCAGGTGAGACGAGAGTAAAATGTGTTAACTGTAAAGTGCAAGCTTAAATTGTATGAACAATACTGTTGTTTCAAGCTAAAGACGGGAACCGGAATGTTTACCAATGATTCGCCAGCTGTTCAACATAAACTTACTGGCAGGTCAGTTTTAATTTACATGTGTTTAAGCTCATTGGTAATTTATATTTTGAGGCTGTAATTGTATTTGGCTATTTTGCGTACGAGAGTCGATCGAGCTAAACATTTTTTTTAATAACGGTTAGCTATGAATTTCCTCAGAGAAGTTAAGGAAATGAGCTTGAGGGTATATATAATCGAGTTGAATTTTGTAGCAATGGTGAAAAATGCCCTGGTTACAGCTGCTAAGCAACTTGGATTTTCGTAAAAAAATTCTCATTGTTACATTAGCTCGGTGGAAGAAATTGTCCTTTATTTTACGTCCCGTTCGCGCCCTCCCCTTTGGGACATATTTTTACCTTTCTGTTATATTCTGTTCTAATTTGCCATGCTTCCCAATAAACTTATTTTTAAAAAAATCCTTTATATTGGTTGGTGACCTCTTAATATTATCTTTTATCTGTACTAGAATTCACTCTCCTGTCAAGAAACTTGTCCATTTTATCGGTCGGAGTCAATCACAAAACAAGTTGTGATTGTCCACAGAATATAAAATAATTCAACAACTTCTTATAGCAATCGGGATCAATGATTTCAACCTTTTGCATGACGGAGGCCAGGGTGTCGGGTTGAAATCATTCCAACAATATTGTAATTTTCCCACAACAGCATGATACTGGAAAGATGTGTAAAGGGAGATCAGCATCAGTCATTAGAGGCCTTCCAAGAGGTTTTGTTGACAAGCAACAGTACTTCAAAATGTGGTGACAATATTTTTCCGAAACACTGACAGCCTACAGGAACTGACAGAAAAAGGGTGACATTTTGTTACAGCGACAGTGATGAAATATGACAGCAACACTGTCCATAACGGTGAATGTGGTGACTGAAGAGCTTTTCTCATCTCTCTGTTTTCATTCTGTAGCCCTCAGTTTTTGTGTGCGACCTGCAACAATAATCATAAATTCATAAATTATACAGTTTTATTGCTCGAAATTTGGCAGCGATTTGATATCATAACCAAAATACAAGAAAAGTCACAATGTTTATGCATACAGCCCTTCAGTTTTTATCATAACTGTGACACAAAAGAATACGACAGTGCTTAAACTGTTTGACACCTTCATTTGATCAACTTTTTTGTCTATTAGACGTGATGGAGAGAAAAGAAATTAGCATGCACTTGATGACTGCCCAACTACTCAGGCACGATGCATGCAACTATCCACTTACGAGTGCATGATGTGTACAACTGTCCAATTAAGGTTGAAATCAGGGCAGCTGATAACCAATCAGATTCAGAAATTTTGGCATACTTACGATAATGATAATAACAATAAGTACCGGTAATTATCATTGATAACTTCATATTGCAGGTTATTGAAGGAGGTGGAGATCTGGACATAAACTTTCGAATAGTCTCTCCTCGTGGAGCACTGCTTGTGAATGATGAGAAGAGAACTGATGAAGTTCATACAGTCACCACACCACATGGTGGTCTCTACTCATTTTGTTTTGATAATTCATTCAGCACGGTGGCAGAGAAAATCGTATACGTGGACTTAGACCTTGATACTAGTGATGATGAAGACTGGCTGAAAATGCTACAGGATTCTGACTCCTCAGAAAAGGATTTGCAGATTGATAGCATAAGGGTACGTAACCTTAAACCCAGAACATTTTCTTTCGCAAAAGTTAAAAGTGAAGACCATGAAATTCATATTCTGCCTTTTCTCCTCAAGATTTCACGTGTGATGGGCCGCACATGTTACACAAACTGGCAGTCATTTGGCAGTCAAAGTGGCCGTCAAATTGGAAGTCCATTTGGTCCAGGAATAGACCCATGCTTCTCAGTAGCCTGATTATAAGTCACTTGACTGATGGGAATTTTGAGAAGGGGCAAAGTAAAAAAATGTTTTATGGTCTTGAAATTTAATTTAAGTGAAACATAAAGGAGATGACAACCTTCCCATAACAGCAGTGAGAACTATAAGTCATACTGAACACTGTAAATTAAGAGCAAAGTTAATTTGAGTTACTGTTGTTAGGTGGATGACACCTTGTCTAATGCCAGTAATGGATCTATTGGACGGTGGTGATGGGTGGCAAACCCTTTTGCAGTGTTTTTTTTGTTTTTGTGTGTTTTTTGTTTCGTTTTTCTTTTTTTCCTCTCTCTGCAAGTATAAGTAATCAGCAGGAAAAAAATATGGGGTCATGCATCGCTATGAGATTGCTTAAGCGTTTGGCACTTGTCACGGTGATTTTATCTCATTGTAATGTCGGCATGTGCCCTCATGACTTCAAGCAAGACTGGGGCAGCCATGTTGGATATTGTATAATGACCTCGTCCTCTGAATAAAACCATGGAATGTTTGACTCTGTGTGGGTGACCTGTTGAAATTTTGACTTTTCTTTCATTTGAGAACAATAATTCTTTGTAAACTTTCATTACTAAACCTTTCCAGCCTTAACATTTGTGTTCTTTCTCTCCTTTGGCAGAATGTACTTGATAACATGAAAGAAACACTTGAGAAAGCACAGCAACACCAGAACTATTTAACAAAAAAGAACTTTAAGAATTATTTTCTGGTCAGTAGGAGCTCGAGCCGTGTTTTCTGGTGGTCCCTCATACAAAGTATCGCACTCATTGGAGTGGCTGTATGTCAAGTCCTTATAGTGAGGAATTTCTTTGCAGCAGGTTGTGCAAATCAGAGAGTTTGAAGAGTTTGTTATTTGCAAGCTTCTATTGTTGTGAGTGAGAGTTTCTGAACAATGGACTGCTTTCTTAAGAGTAATGAATTGCAATAATTATTTCAAGTTTGTATGATTTTTGGAGGACCTTACCATTATCATTTTCGTTATTTCTTACCTTTCTGGACTGAGTTGTTCAAAGCAGGTACGCCTGCCCTGACTAAAACATATATGGGCTGCCCCAGTTTAGCATCAGCGACCTTTGGATTGGAGTACACGTTTGCTGTACTGAGCATGTGCAGTAGGTTTGGAAGTCGAAAATTTTCCAACTGTGCATGCTCGGTAGAGAAAACGCGTACTCGTACTCAAATCTAAAGGTGGTCATTAACCCTGCTTTGAACAACTCAGTCCTCCTGAGCCATTTTGTGTAAGATAATGTGCCTTTCCAGGAATTAACAGCACTTTTGTATGTACTGTGTTTGATATAGGATTTTGCTAAGACATTGAGTGTTTTTTCGGGGGTTTCACCGAGATCATGTTTAAAGATGGCGTAACTTTTTCTGTGCTGTGGTTGGAAGGAAATCAAAATGTTGATAAATCGTCACAAATATTGTGTTTAATTCTGAGGCATACATTGGAAACGCTTCAAGAATGCATGGGTTTTTTGTTACTTTGCAAAATCGTGGAAAATATCCAGAATTCATTCAGCCTCCTGCTCACTCTCAGAACAGCCTACAGTCTGGTGTGAACTTGATCAGTTCATGGTTTTAAAGTAATGTTCATGTTGTAGGTTAAAATGAATTTCACTTTAACCTGCCACATAGTTATAAAATTTATCATTTTTTTAATATTGTTGAGAAATGCCATCAAAAACTGCTCAACAAAGCTGTGAAGACAATGCACAACAACTGCTGGTAAGTTGTAACATTTCTTTGTTATCAACAATAAAATTTACAATCAGTCTACAAGGTAAATTAACATTGAAATGATTTCTTCTTGATGACTTTTGATATGTGAATGCAGTCTTGAAGATTTTTCTGCGAAATGTTTCTTGGAAAAACTTAATTGGCTGAAAAGTAAATTCATCATTTCCTCAAAACTGCTTACACTTTTGAAATGCTTTACATTTTTGCATGAAGGAAAATTCCATAGCTTTCTGTTTTTTATTTCAGAAGAAAATACCAACAGAAATGCTAAAACTCTGAGGCACAGTTCTAACTGGCTCACATATTGGAACACCATTCATAGATCAAAATAGCTTGACTGGAATGCAAAATTATTCTACACACCTTGAACAATTGAAGGACTCTAGGCAAAAACGTTTTGAAAGACATTTTTAGTGCATTTGTTCGTTTTGCAAAACTGTGGCTAAATTTTGTTTAAGTGGTGAAATTCCCCATCTCATCTGGGCACTTTTGGGGTGGGGAGGGGAGGGGGGCAAAAGAAGAAGAAGAAAATCTGAAACATCTCTTCATCGCATTGCCTTATTTTTTGGCATATAGCATGGGAAGGTTCACCCTATGATTTTAGAGCAGTTGATTTGGTGGAAATTGGCCATGATTTTTCAAATTGACCTAGAGGAACCAGGCAAGAGTCACTCCTGTTGTTTTTGCCCAGAGCCCTTCAATATTGTAGCATATTAGCCTGGAAGTGATAGATAAAATTATGAGCACGAGATCTGGCCTTTTGAACAACCAAGGTCTGTATTGGTTTTTACAATGGTGATCCATATCTGAGCCATTGTAAAAAAACCCATACAGATTGGACTGGATACTATCAGAATACAGATCGGAACGGATACAGAATGCTAATTGTTAGAGTAAGATTCACTGTATTGGGAATTAGAGAGGTATACATTTGACCAAAATGTTACGTTTTGGTTGACTGTCACCCTTGTGAGTTATTAATAAATTTACAAAGGCATTTTTTACATGGCAAAACAAAGCATTGAAAGTTCAGTGTATGAATAACTAGGGTCACGTTTGTTACTTTTATTGACTCAAGGCAAACAGCACCAGTAATTATGTTTACTTTCAGCTTCTTATTTACATAACTGAAGGACTAAGGGCATAACTGACTGTTGGGTTGAGTGTTGATTCAGCTAACTTCAGAGTAGAATATTAGATTATTGTTCAATTAAATCACATATAAGGCACTGAAGGTCATTGAAATTATTCTCCAAGCTTGCCATTTGATACTCCACACCCAGGCAGCTGAGCATTAGATAGAAGTGTATGCACAGAATCAGTCACTTTTGCCCAGCTCTTTGCCGACATGCTGCTACAACAGCTGGAATTGTAAAGGTTTGCATGAAAAAGCATGTTTTAAATGGCAGAAATTACAAGGAAATCAAGAAGCCCCATTTTAGTGTGCCCTGTGACAAAGATTCTCCTTTAATCTTCCTAGAAAAATTGGAAAGAGTAAGAGGGCTCTGCCAATGGCCTCAAGATTCTTTGATTTGCCACCCTTCTAAGAAAATGGATGAGTCAGTCCAGTTTCAAGCTTGTCAAAGTGGTTTTTCATCGTTGCGCATGATCACTCACCACGCATTCCTCTGGAACAGAATTTTTTTACATCAGTGTGCCGGGTTTTTTTTTTGCTTGTTTGTTTTTTTTTTACTTTCACAAAGTTTTGTGGATACTGGTCACACATGACTGACACTTGGTAAATGCTCAGTTAGGTTTGAATTAGAGGCATACTCAACATGAAAAGTGGAGAAGTCCCTTCCTCTTTCCAACTATCCGTGCAGATTGAAGGGCCTCTTCTTGCAGGGAGAGAGTAGGGTTGTATTCAATACAGACTGTTTAATTTGCTGACTGGCTCCAAAACTGGGTATGTTTATGAGGAAAATAGACCAGATTAGTTTTTTTTTCTCTCCTGTTTCCAGGCTGTAGACCTCAGTTTTTGCATGTGAACTGCAACGGTAGTTGTTTGTGTAAGTCGTATATGGTCTGTTGTTCGAAAATTTGCCGCAATTTGATGAAATACCGAAAGTTAGGATGTTTACATATACAGGCCTTCAAATGGTTGTAGTCTCATTGGAGAATGGGTCATTTCTGTTCACATGAGACTATTCAATTTATGAATATCAGGCCACTCAGTTATTGTCTAGTTCAAGATCCACACTGTGTCAACTATATCACTTAGTACCCAAGCCAGAGCAAAACTTTGCTCTGAATATTAGTGGAAAACCTGTAAAGTAGCCTCTGGCTAAGTTTTTTTTAACCAGGTTAAAGTCTGAAAGTGAAGAATGATCATCGCAGTTAATTTTCCAATTTAAGCAATTGGAAGGAGAAGCCTGATTTTTTCAGGGTTCTGCTTCCAATTGCTTAAATTGGAAAATTAACCGCGATGATCATTCTTCACTTTCATCTATAACCGCAGTTCACATATGAATTATTTCATATATACTTCACAGGTTAAAGTCTATCTATCAATCATATCTGTCTATCGACTATAATATATCTATCTAGCGACTATAATAGGTTGATCTATCTATCAATCATAGTACCAAGAAGAACCAGCGCCAGATCTATTTAGGACTGGAGCGATATATTAACTGGACCAACTATTTTGGTTGTCCAGAAATTGAACCAGATCGGGAGTGGATTGATGATATGGTTAGAAGGTTCTCTGAGAACAAAAGGGCATATCTTCTTGGAACTGATCCCATGTTCAAAAAGTGGATATATGGGAAGTATAAACCAGAGTAGCTTTTTTAGGTTTTGTTTATTGGCAGCTGTGAAATACTTCCACGAACGGCTTTCCAAACAATAATGCTCTACATACTCCAGCAATTTTTAAATCTGAAATACAATAGTTCACTACTGAATGATTATATTTACAACTTGTACATTTACCATATATTATCTGAATTATTTTCCAATGACTTTCAGCTAATTCTAATATTGCCACATGTAGAGTTTCAAGTCCAAACAATTCACCTATAGTTACTCAAAAGTACTTAAAATCACAGTTACAAAAGAAATTAAATTACTGGTAACCTGTATTCTTTATTTACAAATTTTGAATCCAAGAACCTATATGTGAATGAGTGAATGGCTATGATACAAGCAATGGGGTTATCTACACAAGGAGGTCTGTCAGCAGAAGCTGGCAACTTGAAATTGAAGATAGCCACCTGAAGGGTTTTTTAGTTGATTTTTTTGTGGCTGGCTGTCTGTCTCTTTCAGGGCTCTCAACAAAAATTCCTAGTCTCAAAATAATTATTGCAAGTAAACACTTTTCCTTCCTCTGAGACTGGAACTGGCTGGAAAAGAAAATAATGAGTGACATCATCTTGTTCACAATTCACAACCTTCCTTTGCTTCCTGTGGAGCCCTCTTCTTGAATAACAGTTCTGACAATAAAGGCAAACTTCTTTTCTTGTACCCAGAAAACTAAATTTTTTACTTAATCCCTCTGACACTCTGGCCTGTCGTTTTAATAAAGATTTTAGATAGGTTGAACTGCATTTTCACACACTCAGACATGTTTGTAATGAAAAAGAAATGTCTTTAAAACATTGCTCAACTATATGTATATTAAATGGACTACAGCATGAAAAACTTTGAAAAATGGACACCCAATAAATTAAATGTTACCACATGGAGCTAAAAACTGTTGAAATTAAATCTGGGTGTTAAACCACCTGTGAGCAAGTGAAGACAACTAATTAGATGGAGAGCTTTGCTAACCTTTTGAAATACCAGTAGTTATGCAACTTGATAAACAGGGGCATTGTGTTTTACAATGCATTTATCAAGGCCAACTGATAACAGCTTACAATAATGCAAACTCAAAGTTTGCATTTATCTAAAGCCAACTCCAAAATACAGTATCATCTTAATTAAAACAATATTACTTTTCATCTGTAGAAGAGAGGCCCAAGAGAAAAAAATCACCAAGAATCACTGTTAAAGCTATGCATTACACCAAACATTTGAAATATTAATTGTTGCAATGTTTTACTTGCATTTATTGAGCAATGCAATAATTGCTTCTAACAATTTTTGACTTTGTTATCAACTGCTTTCCACAGTGAGGTATAAAACAAATTGCCTAAGAACTAACTAGTAAGAATTTCAAGAGAAATGAAATATTTAATATTAATATTGTCAGGAAATCCGAATAACATGTAAAAGCACAGCTCAAGGAGTTTTTGCTGGAGTATGGATATTGGCACTTTTCTGCTCCACCCCTGTAATAACTGCAGCAGTTCAACTAAAACCAGTGCAATAGTTGAGGTCAAATCAACAAAGAACAATTTTTGCAATGAAAATCTTGTGACAAAGAAATTTTCATATCATTGCAACAATTCATTAAGAATGACTTCACTGCTAATTATTGCAGGGCTGTTACCTTGATAAAATGAAATTTACTTTCTGTACATTAAACGAATTATTTTTTTTTTACTGTCCTAGCTAAGAATAGATGGTCTCTTAATCAAAAACCAACATTGATGTGTTGGGGTTGCAGGCTATAGTAATGCGAAATGTAAGGAGTTGGGAGGTCGAAATCCTGGCCATCGCTGTTGACAAAATAGTGCGTTGAGTTTTCCATTTCAACAGTAGTGGTAATAGGGTCACATCCATTAATCGGCTGTGTGGAGATTGGTAAGGTGGTGCAAGTGCCAAGTGTTGGATCGATTGGCAGCTCTGTGCTTTGAGAAATGATGTCATCCCAGTCAAGGACTTCATTCTGTTGAATTTCCTGGATTAGGTCATTGCCAAAAAGTTCCTTGGCAGCATCTGCTGCAGCTCTGTCTTCACAGTTCTCTGATTGGTTCACTATTTGCTCCGGAGAATCATCAAAGTCCTCACTTGAAACACTTAGCTCATCTGCAACAAAGAAAGGGAACTTTAGCATGTTGTGAAACTGCCAAGTGGTAGAAAGCAGTTCCTGTACTATTAAGACAGCTCATCATAATCTGCCTTCAACTGTTGAGTTGATTCTACAACCTCCAGGGGTACCTCGTGTAAAAACAAAACAAAAAACAAAACAAAACTTGATTGACTTGAGTTGAAAATATTCTTACACCACACTTAAGGGGCACTGTCATGGGTGTTAGAATAATCGACATCTGTCAAAAGTTAGTCACTTTCACCTTTAAACACCTTGTTTGCATTCAAGTCGTTCCTACATCACTAGTCTTTCACAATTCTCAAGTGAATCTTGGACAAACTTCATGTAAGTTACAATGTAAAAACTTTTGAAATGATTGTGAAGTGCAGGTTAGAAATGAATTGAAGAAGTGATCCTCACACTTTCTGGACAATTTAAGCAATTGTGTCATATATGCACTTGAAAAATTCAAGTGACTTAACAGGATTCAAACCCACGACCTCTGAGATGCCGGTGCAGTGCTCTTCGCTTAGTCCATATTGCTTAAATTATCCAGAGAGTGTGAGGATCACTTCTTCAATTCGTAAAAACTTTTGCTGACATTTTGCACACAGCTGTCTGTCACCTAAACAGGTCTAAATAGTCTGTGTATTAGAACTGTCACTGAAAGAAATTTTCACCACTGTTTTGTGGCTGCCTTCAACAAAAAAGCCATTTGGATTTTCAATGTACAACTAGTGTGACAGGGTCACTTTAAAACAGAATATTGATTTTCAAATGTAAGACTGTGTAAAATTAATTTGCTCCCGTAGAATATCAGGCAACTGAGTCCATCATCAATCTGGTTACCCTTCTCCTCCTGTTTGACAATGGGTAAAAGGTAATAAATCAATGTCTCAAAATAGGGATAATCCGATGTCGGGTTTAGGGTACTTTTTGCCGAGGGATTATGGGGAAAGATGGGGCATAGCACCCAGACTTTCCCTCCTCTCCCCGGTTCAAGATTAACACCAATTTTGGATCCAGTCTACATTATTGATTAATACTAATTTAATAACTGAGCTCCCACACACCTGGATTTGCCATACTAGCTCTGATTGCCTCAGCATGTTTCTTTTTCCATTTTCTAATCTCCTTATCCATCTGTTCACGTCTCTCAGGTTTGAGTGACCACAGACATCCTTTCCTCTGTGATGCACCTTGTGGTCTTTCTAACTTGCAGAATGCCTTGTTAAGTGAGAGGTTGTGTCTGACTGAGTTCTTTGTGGGAGAAAATTGGAATGAAATTTTAGTAAAGGATTAAAACCATTAATGTGGAAAACAACTTCACCCATAAAGGTAAATCACAGTTCACTCAGAAACCACGTGGACAATCAGACAGTTTGATGCTACTCTGGCCCTGAAGATTTCACGAATGTACTGTAACTTGAAAATTTACAATTCACGGCCCAAATTTTGACACTCTTGCCTGGTGTCTTCATCAGGGGTGATCTAATGCTGCTACAAGGATCCTTTATATGCTCACTAAGTAGCATCATTTTCTTTTAATGAGGTTTAAATAGATGTCAAGTAAAAGGCCATTATCGCCATTCAAAGGAGCATGGGTGGAGTTGATGTGCCACACTTCCAAACAAACACATTGATGGTACCGCCGGTTTGTGGTGATCATTTTAGAATTATCCCACGCAATTGTATGGTTGGTTTAGCAAGCATGCTCTGACAAAGTGAAGTATTCCTTTCTGCAAAGGAACACTGCTTTTTAGTGCTCTTTCAAACACGCACCAAACTGACGTTTGGTCTGTCCGATGTACTCATGATCACTGTCATTACAAGGAACAGAGTAAACAGCGTCTGTTCATTGTTCATTTGGAACAGGATCCTTAGGTTTGGCAAAAATATGACTTAGCAACCGCCCAAAAACCTTTCCAGACCTTAAGTCATTTTGGAAAACCCAACTTTACAGGTGGTGGAACAGGAGGGATGCCTTGAGGAAACTCAGAAATTGTACTTGTGTCAATTACTTAACAGTCTTGAATGCTTAATATTGTTCTATTTTTTCCCAAATTATAAGCTCTCCAAGCAAATGGAGTCCAGTCATTCTAATTTGTTACAGTAACTGGTTTAAATCATGAGCCTAATCAAGGAAAATATTCAAGTTTAGTTTTCACCCTTCAGAATTTGCAGTATCCTTTAGGGCCGATTTACACAGTACGGCTTCATTGCATGCAGCAAGCTTACGACAGGCCTACGACACAAATTGTTTTGTGTAAATCAAATCTACAACTTGCTTACGACTGTCGTGCACGTCACAAAAAATGTCTCAGGATTTTAAAACATGTTTTAAAACTCTACGACAATTGTAAGCACAGTCTGTTTTCAGTAGTGAGAGTTGTATGCGACATTTTAGGCGGCATGAGCAGCGCATGTAGAAGAAATCGCATATGACAGTTGTCGGCAAAAGTTGTACCGTGTAAATCGGCCCTTACAAGAGGAATGAAGATTTTCTTTTGGGGAGGGAGCAGTTTTCAATAGAGAGTAAAACCAAGCCAAAGTTGAATAACATTCTGAACCAAACACACACTACACCCAGTCACAATTCAAAGCAATTCATGATTTGGGTTTTCCCTGCCAATCAGAATGCAAAGAAAATGAGAGTGATGAAGTTGCAATTGGGTTTGAAATAGTTTTGCATCTCATTGGTTGAGAACTTCTTGGATGTTTTTAGATACAATCATAGACCAGACCAAAACCAAAGCAATTGCGTAATTGCTTCCAATGCTCAATAAACCATTTTACAGTTGTGGCTGTGTTACCTGGCCTACGAATGGAGGTGAGCCCAACAACAGGTTTTGCATGGTAAAATCTGTGCAGTCTGTATCAATCAATACAAGGTCACCGCCAGCCTCGCTGCCATTCACAGGCCCAGTCACTGAGCAAACAACTGTAAAATGGTCAATTGGACACCGCTCTTCAACTAGTACTTCAAGGAAGAATAATGAAGTTGTGAAACACCTCACTTCCAATGCACCCTGTTGCTCAACATTGTAGTTTAAACCTTTGCTTCACAGCCATTAAGACAAAACTACTAACTTGTTTAAGTTGGCAGTCAGAAATCTACAATTTTTTTACAAGTGAGCAATTATCGTACAGTAATCTTGAGGATAGAATAAATCTAAAACAAAACAGCAAAGTTGGCCTGGGAAGGTGTCCTATTTGGCAAGTAGTTTGTGCTTTTCTTATCAGCACCATCATAGTGTTCCAATATCAATATCCAAGAGATTTTGGCTGCTAAGTAAACATACAAGATGAAATTCAAGGCAATTAAACTATAAATTGATTGGTCATTGTTATATTAAGGGAACAACAGTGAGGAAATTAAGGTTATTGACATAAAGAACACTTTCTCTTTTTACATTCAATGCAAAATAAAGAATCAAGAATTTTTAATTTAAATTCTTCCTTTTTGTTTAAAGGGAACACTATGGACAAAATTCCTTTTTATCCCTTAAATCACTGTCCAGTATAGCATTAAGGGTGTGGTAGAGAAGCTATTTATTATTGATGCCCAGTTGAAGGCAGGTTAAATTCTCTATTGGAGAAAATTTCAAGTGCTAGGTATAAAAAAGTCCACCATTTATAAAGGAGTAAATTGTCATATTTATGCCTTGAATTAATTGAAGGGTTTGGTTAACCTTTTGATGAGCAAAAACAATGCAGGAAAGAACTCCATAGTTTTATATTGACGTGCCCATTTTCAACCTTTGGTAATGAGAACCTACAAACACATTCGTCCTGCTAACAGCATGAGTTTTGGAAGTTTTTTTGGAGGCCAAAATTTCAAGATGATTCAGCGAAAGAAATGTTTTGGCCTTTATGAACTAGCCACATCAAAGACAGAGCATTTAAGCTTTCTTCCTCCTTTACAGCTTTCCAAGACAAACTCGACTGAAGTAAATAAATCACCACGCACAAAATAAAATAGAAATACATTGTAATTAATCATGTCAAAAAAATTCCAATTTAGAAACGTTGCACAAAGTGTATTATTTTCCTGCTGAGATGGTGAATGTATTTGTAAACGTGTAAGTTCAATTCTTTGGAATTCTGTATTCATTTTGCTGTAGCCTTAAATACAACGAAAAATAGTTAAGGCGAAAAGCGTAACATCTCCATGGATTAGAAATTTGGATAAATTTGTGTAATCCCACATTTTAAAATTTCCATACTACTGCACTCCAAATAAAAGCCTAACACAACATAGATTTAGAATTTTCTTCAGTTCCATCACGTCGTCGATATCAAGTATTCATTTTCGTTGAAAAAAGGAAATGGAAAATTATACAGCAACTTGTGTGCAATATGGAACTTAATTAGAATGACATAAATTATTCAAAATATCAACCACCTGTTGTAGGGAAGAGAAACCAACAGGAAGAAATAAAACTTTCCCGTGGAAAAAAATATTTCCTTGAATGCCTTTTAAATTTTTACATTACTCTGAATTGTCTTCTCAGTTCAGTGGTTCGCATCAGCGGAGCGGGAAATAATTGAGAAACTTCTAGTTGCAACGACTGAAGCTGGAGTTTCGGGAGTTTAGTTTTGTTGCCGTGTCCTCGATCTCGTACCTTCGATGTCGAATTGCGACGATTCGAATTCCCTTCCACAAACCCAACACAACTTAAGACGAAAATTCAGCGGAGAAATGAAACTTATGGACCGAGAAAAGCAAGCAGTTTATATGCATTTCTTAAAACGACCTCCCATAAATAAAATTGCGGCCCCACCCTATGTATCTTGCTATTCATGGGAGGAAATGGTCGAATCTATCCATTCCGTAATTCAAAGACTTAAGGGATATTTTCCGATCTAAACATAACGAACTCTCCTTTTGATTCTTCCGCTTTGTCTACATTATTCCTGTGGAATGATTCGAATTTGCCAATCAAGTTTTACTGCACGTCTTATAAAATAAAATAATCTGTTTGAGATTTAACGTTGATAAACGCTCCGCGAGCAGGGTTTTGACACAAGTCTATGGCTCGATGATTTCGTCAGCAATCATTGTCGTACCTTGATTCACTCTATTTTAAGAATAATCAGTGTAACAGAACAAACGATCGCTCGAAGGAACAAAATATTTAAATGTGTCCTCGCTCGCATACATTGGAGCCATTGTGTTACATCCGATTTGGCCAACACGAATATCACCAAATGTCATGAAAGAATAAAATGCAATGACATTAACTTCCCAGAGGTCGAATCCACCCGATACCAAATGACTTTGAATTTCTTTGCTTAAATAAGAGCTCAGAAACAAGTTTTCTCGGTAGAACAAATCGAAAATTTCCCAAATTTTGAAGCGATTCGAACTTCTGTCAGGTGTCCGGAACCCTTTGTAGTGCTGCGAGGAAAACCATTCAAGCGCGCAGTCCGTCAGGAAACCGTTGATAAGAGGAGAAAAGTTTTAGAAATGTGCTCACTACTTCCTAAGATTTTATCAATCGAATGAAAAATTGCTTCAAAGAAGGCAAGACTTGCGCTAAAGTCCCCTTAAACTGAAATTATTCGCAGTAAAACCATGAACCGTTACGAGCGCGAGCAAGTGAATGTATTTTTAAATTCAAACTTCTCAGATCAGGTACCGGTCGTGCGAAGAATAGATTTCGGTCACTACATTTAGGCTCACCTTCCAACCATCCGGAGCTGTCTTGAAATACGGAAACTTTCCCCTGCAAAACGCAAAGAAAAGCAAAATTTCAAACCTCCATTCACGCTCGAAATGCAACTTGACGACAAGGTTCAGCCGAATGAAACTTACATCATGAACTTGTAAATTTCACTGACGGGGAGTGTGCCAGAATCGCTGTTCTTTAGGGCCATGGCGATGAGACA
The DNA here is from genome assembly GCA_014634185.1 of Astreopora myriophthalma. NCBI lineage: Eukaryota > Metazoa > Cnidaria > Anthozoa > Scleractinia > Acroporidae > Astreopora > Astreopora myriophthalma. Next base: position 2,295,668 of record BLFK01000104.1, on the reverse strand, counting down.
CGAGTAAGAAAACAGCGGCTTAGGATAGGCTTTATCCTGCGATTTTAAGCTGTCTTTTACGCCGTTTTTGTGTCCGTGATGCGAGGATTTCGGCTTAGTCTCGGCCGCACGTGCCTGGAGTATCTGCGGACTTGCAACAGACGTTACGTTCACTTGCGAGTGTACTTGGGACAAGGGAACTTGTTGCTGATTCGGCCACTGCACGGGTAACGCAGTATTCGGATCGACCATGACCTGTTTCTCGCTTGACGCGTTTTTCTCCATCGGTATACTAACGCTCTGTAGCCACTGCAAATTCGTTAAGTCGCCTGCAGGCGGACAATCCGTCCTGGGCCTCTCTTGTTTCATCGACATCATGTGTTGCTGTGTGTCTTGAAATATACCGTTCTCGTGCAGCTGGAAAAGCGGATCGTTCAAGTTGAAATCCATTTCACGGCTATCGCAATCCATCATCTCTTGCAAAGACAGAGAATCCGGCGTGTCGTAAAAAGGAAGCGATTGAAAACTGCTATTCATCATTTTCAGAATAACTGGTTCAAAAATTTTGCAGAGCGAATGACAAGAACAGAACTTTTCTCTCAAGTGAATCAGTTACTGGTTATTTCGTTCGAGCCTTCGATCTGCGGTGATTGGCCAAGAAATGGCGGTATTCGCTCTGATTGGTCGCCACGAAAAACAACCCCCCAGGGCTCATTCCATATAAGGCCAAGTTACTACTTTCGGGACTTACATTTGTCTTACAAATTCTTTCGGAATGATCTGTGCAACCACCAGTAATTCTTCCCACGCAAAAGTGTTAAAATATCAGCACAACTTCGTTCGATGCTTAACAGTCGAGTTCGAAAATTTAACCCGCGATTCTGCGGTGAACCCAGCGATTTTACACCACCCAATTCACCGAAATCCGTGTTTATTCATGTGAATCGACAGCACTTAACATTCACTGCGGTTGAAATGTTGACAATGACGACCCCACCCCAACTTTTCGTTCACACTTCTAATAATTTGCATAAGACGACGGTTCACGATAAATATGCAAAGCGATTTCAAATTGAAAAGAATCCGTCATCCTCCTCCGCTTAGAATGAGTCATCAGTGAAAAATCGGATCATTTATTCCATCATTTAAGCTGTTTTTCGTCATTGATACGATAAATGAAAACCAGAAACCTTTTTTCGAGGCAAATTTTATTCAACTGTTTTCGCGCGCTCGATCACAGCCGTGCGCACGAATAGAACACGGCTTTGTGTGCGGTCTCGTTCGCGAAATGCTGCATCACCATGCAGCGGCGAGAAATAAAAGGGATTTCGGTATTTTACGTTTTAGAAGAAAAGGAGGTCCGCGGTTTGAAATAACTTATAAAGTTTATTTGCGCTTCCAATCTGGTACCACTTGCGGAACTACAGCTTCGCGCTTTTTCTTCGAAACCACTTGATAAAGGAAAGCGATTTGTTTTCGTTTTGTCCGTGTCTACAAAACAGGGAGCACGGTGTCGTTGAAAAGAAGTGTGTTCTTTTCAGATGGCGCGTGCCTTGGAATAAATGATCTCGTTCGGGGGGTGCCTTGCTGCAATGCCAGGTTTAATACTGCACGAGTGTGTTCAAAAGACCCGCAACAAAAGCGAAGACACAATACCTGGAGCAAAATTTTAACAGAAATTACGCCATTAAAAACTTATCCGGTCCGTATTTCTTTTCATCAGAATGCGCGATCATTTTTTCCGAAGCCTTCTTTCTATAGAACTGCTAAGATTTCGTTAAGCTTTGAACTTGAATAACTGCGTATAGAGTTTTCGCTGGTGTCGTCTTTAAGCCAAATTCCACGATCAACAGGTGTTTTTAAATCTCTCATATCTTTCTGCGATAATTTTGGGCTGATGTTTTAGTACACCCCATTATCTAGGGTATATGCGTAAACGTTTCGAAGTACTAAATTATCTTCGGATCTTAGACGGCTGGCTAAATATTACTCAAATACAGCAAGGCTTGATGAAATAGTGCATTGTTTCGCAATAGGTATCTAGAACAAATCGGAAAACGGAATGTTAAAAGTGAATGGCGCCCCAGCAGTTTTAAAGAGGGAGTTGGTATCTTTGTGAATAATTTTGGCCTTTCCGTTCTTTTTTCAGTTTATCCTAGAACAACTAAGTTTCATAAATTCAAGCCACTTTATTTTTAAACTGTTAGACCTCAATGGTAGCAGAGCTGTAATAAACACGAAAACCAAAAAGTTGGCAATATTCCTATTTTTGTTTGTGCAATTCAATCTCGTAGCTGCTTCTTGTTTAAAATTCAACGTTCTTGTGCCACCGAATTGTTTAACTGTCGTTTGCCAAAATCATGTCAGAATTTCGAAACCAGTTTTAGAAAGATGAAAAAAGCGGACTAATAGGTTCCAAGGTAAGTCTGTGCTGTCGCTTCGCTGATCACGAAAACAACGAAGAAACGTTCATTCAATGCATTGGATACAGAAAAGAAATGTAGCCGGCTAACGCACAGCGGTGTACGAATTATCTGACCAAATACCCGTAACCATGCTGCTTTCAAGCGAGCCAGAGTGTTAATAAATTATATAAGAGCTGTTGATCAAAACCTGTTGAATGCTGGAGAATCATTCATTACCGAACAAAACGAATCCATCGCCGGATTCAACAGGTGGTTTAGAACAGGTGGTTCCATATGTCAATCACATTTGCCTATTGGTGTTAAGATGGGGCTCTGGCAATTGAAGCCACAGTCTACACTTCTCGGCTTCAATACCGGGGTCCCGAATTTTTTTGCTTCTCAATGTGAATTCATTTAATGAAACAAATGGTTTCTTTAACTATAGCCTGTGTCCTTACTGTCCTAGCGAACGAACAAGCAAGCGGCAAAGCCGAGAGGAGATTGGGGTGGGGGAAGGAGAAACCGCCCGATTCGTGGCTTTTTCTAGTTCCGCCCTCTAATTACCCGGATGCGAGGGGCAGCCGCGGTAAAGTTTGCGTTGATTCTCCGTTTTGTTCATCGTAGTCGCAAATTGCAACGCTTGTTCTGATTGGCTGGTTTTCTTTTGTGGGGAATGGTATCCACTGTAATATCAAGCTTGAACTCACACTCTTTTCGTGAAGTAGACATTGCGGCAATATATTGAGGTACTAATTTTGCATCTCGCGAACTCGGTACAGTTTGCCGATAAACATTTTGGTCTTGTTTTTGTGCCGTTTAATGATGCCGCCATGGACTGGGGCAAAGTTTTTGTCTTAACACCTTGTTTCGAGTGCGGATCAGTGTGATTGTTTGCAATTGAATGTGTCACAAGTTTGAAATGGTGTGCAATACTTCAAATTATCTCAGTATCTCATTTAAAAATGCTGAAGTGCTGAGTCGACTAGAATATAACTTAATTGAAACGCTCTGAACTGCGGAAATCTGTAAGAGAAGGTATTGTTTAGTATTTGCTTTCCTTTATTAAACTCATTGAATTTTTTAATACTGTGAATAATCGAACATATTTGAATGATTTGATTAACCAACCGGTGTCCTACTTGTTCCATTACATTTTTTAATATGGTCTTCGTTTGAGTTTGTTTATTGAATCTACTGATGTAAGCAAGTTGCGCGTGCAGTGATGTCAATTTTTTTGTGCTTACAGTAGTTCTCGGGAGGAATGCAGTTGTCAATTTCATGCACGCAGAGGTATTCTTTTTGTTGATCAGGTAATTTCTGTTCACATTTGCCCAGCGGTCTAAAATGGTTTTAATCGAACGAAGTTTGAAGTTCAGTAGAACCCGAAATACAAATTATAGGCAAGAGAAGATAATGGGACAGAGAGGGAAACACCCGGACTAGCCTTTGGGATATGTGAATTTCAGTAAAGTTATTTTTAGTGACAAAGTCTGTTTCCCGAGACGTCCGCAAAAACTGATTTATGGCTCTCGTGCCTTTAATGCGGTATGTTTTGGATCATATACCACATTTCTGCTTCAATAAGCATAAATCTGAACCATTTGATGATTTTACAATGTTAAATAAGTCAGAATTAAGGTTTGCG
>BLFK01000104.1:2205123-2249366 GCA_014634185.1 Astreopora myriophthalma | reverse complement strand
TTCGAGGGCTCTCTCTCTCTCTCTCTCTCTCTCTCCCCCTCTCCCTCCCCCTCTCCCTCTCCCTCTCCACTCCTCTAAAATAATGTGAGGGATACCATGCAACTGTTTGTTCACATTGTCGCATTTTGTTTTTGTTTTTGTTCCGACAAAAGGAAAGCGCCCTACTTCGCAACTCTTCGCAACTTGGTTTTAGTTTTGCATCTGCTTAGTTGAAAGGTTCGCGCAAGTTAAATTTGTTCCCATCATAGGGCAGAGCAAAACCAAGGCAGTCGTATACAGACTGTAGTTACTTTCGACACTCAATTGAAAAATACTCCATGGCTATGATGCGAGAGAGAAAAATCAGAGCGATTTGCGATCGCTGTGGTTGTTAAGAAATGCCGCACAAAACTGAAGCTTCCAGAGATAAGTCATGTCCATCGTGTTGGTGACACTTGATAGCACAGTTTTTGCCTTTTCAACTTTTCGGCTTTTCAGCTATTAGTATAGGCTTGTTCGGTTATTTGTGGATGAACAAGGCTTTTTCTGTTTTTGTTTTTTTTTTTCCACAGGTGCCAGTGCTTCCGTTGAATTAGAAGAAGAGGTAAATCACCATAATTTTAAAAATGTTTAGTGTAAGTCCTTGAAAACAGTCCCGTTTAGTCTTTCATTCGACAAAATGAACAACAACAGGTGGACTAACAAACGCGCCCGCAGACCCGAGTTTGATCTTTCTGCGCCCTTCTCAATCGCAGTCCTCCCTTGGTAGTCCCCCTGGGATGTTTTTGTCACCACCCTTGATAGGTTTAATATAGGTTCTTAGCATGGCAAACCGAAATCAGCCGCGCCAGGCAGCCAAGTCACCGTCTGTGTCCGGCACAGCGTGGCCGAGTGGTTTGGGCGCCGGATTGGTCCCTGGTTCAAGTCCCGCTGACCCCTTGCTAGAATTGTTCCAGGTAGTCTCTGGTTCAACTACTCATGCAGCTGGGCTTGTAAATAGCCAGCTGGTCTGCCTCCCGGCAGATGGGATTCTTAACTCTGTCAAGTTCATTTGTATGATTTGTTTCATTGGCCCTGAAAAGCCCCTCGAGGGGAGTGGTCAATAAATAATTATTTATTCATGTACTTTACTTGAGCTTCATTGCTAGACGGGCTTCAAAACACCGCTTACATGGAAGAAATTTAGAATGACGGAATTGTTTTCAAATAGCGTTTTAGGCGATCATTGGTATGAAAGGTGTTTCAAAGAACTTTTGTAATACATATATAGTTTTTTTTCAGCAGTCTTGTTTTCAGACTGACTCATGAGGTCTTCTTCAGTTTCAAAATTTGCTCCAGTGTTAAAAGATTGTAATTCAAGGTCTCTTTGTTTGTTATTTTAATAGAATGTGGACGAATACAGTGATGTTCCCGACGTATCATTGATAACAGGACATTTGAGACCAACTTACAGATCACCCAAAGATTCAGCTGGTGTGTTTATTGCTTTACTGTTGTATATTATTATTTTTGTATCAAAGAAATATATCACTGAGTTTTCTCACAATCACTTGTCACTGCTACGATCACCTCACACAAGAGAAAAGTGTGTGATGTCTTCTCTGGTCATTGTTGTGGCTACTGCCTCGTAGAGACGAAGTCACTATTTCATCGCGCTTTAAGTGAGTGAGTGAATGAGTCAACTTCGAACCCAGGTGACAGGGGAGGAAAGGAGGGGAGAGCCTGGGTTCAAGGTTGTGAATGAGTAAGTGTAACAATGGAGTGCAGCGTCACGTTGCCATGACCGCCATCTGGTCCTCAAACAGGGTGAAACATGACCTCTTGTGGAGTGGTCTGGGAAATGTAGATCTGCATATTTCAGCCGTCAGTTGTTCAAAAGGTGAATAACGCTATCCACCGGATAAATCGCTATCCAGCGGATAAGTTAGTGATTTATCCAGTGGATAGCGCTATCCACTCTTCGAACAACTGGGGCCAGATGGTTAAGAAGGTGAAAACGGGAGCCCATAAGCCGGAGCGTACAACGTGAGTATATTTGTGTCACGGCGTTTCTACAGACCTCCCACAGGAGCCTTGGTCTCCCGCAGAGAGACCAATCATAAACCCGCGTGCGGGCTGGAACTGAACTTTTGCGGGAAAAACCTGCCTAAATGTAGCTCATTTGGTCTGTAAAAACGCCGTAACATAGCCACAGTATGGGAGTTGTACGCTCCGGATTATGGGCTCCTTGTCAAAATAAACAAAACAAAAACCTTTATTTATACAAGGAGCCAAAAAGGTCGCAAAGTGGTCCGGTAGTGCTTCGCGCCCTTTTCATAACAGATGTATTCACATCGGATGAGACCGGAGACTAGTGCTGGTGTGGTATACGTGTTTGGAACACGGAAATACCTGTAGCTTTATGAGCTGTCATGTTTCACGAGGACTTATTTTCGTACGAGGCTATTGTTTTCGTAAGACTCGTTTTTACCGCCCCGAGCTGATAAGATCTATTTTTCCTTTTGAACGGTTTTGCCAAAAAAATCTAATGTCTGGACTCTCTTTGCGTTCCAGAGCTTCCGTCCACTTCATTGGTTGCGCGGAGTGAAGAAACGACGCTGGCAACTCAAAACCCTACTACTGCAGGTTTGGACTGCTCCGTTCCATAGTTGGCCAATTTCGATATATTAAAATTCATTCGTACACAAAAAGCATTATCTCGAGGTTCCGGGGAAAAACTCGTACAACTCCTTGCTTTTTTCCCCAGAGCCTCGAAGTCATGTTCATCGTTTCAAGTTGAATTTGGGGAACGGGGAACAGAGTTGGCGTAGTGGTGAGAGCGCTCGCCTTCCACCAATGTGGCCCGGGTTCGATTCCCGGTGTCGGTGTCATACGTGGGCTGAGCTGGTTTCTTTCTCTACTCTGCTTCGAGAGGTTTTTCTCCGGGTTCTTCGGTTTTCCCCTCTCCACAAAAACCAACATTTGATTTGACTTGTTCTGATTTTAGTTGATTTGTAGTCTCCCCAATTAGTAGGGCACTTGTGCTTGGCTAAATAACCCTGAGACTGAAATAAAGTGATGATTATTATTATTATCATTATCATTATCATTATCATTATCATTATCATTATCATTATCATTATCATTATCATTATTATTATTATATATTATTATTAAATATAATAAAATATTACATTGACATTGAAATTCAAGAAGGAGCCATAATGTAATACTTAGAGCTCCATCACAAAGTTTTCTTCAGATGGATATTTTTTTAACTATTTTTAATTTGTTCTTAGCCATGTTTTATGAGAGATGAATTTTTTTAAATCGAATTATTATTATCATGAAACGTAGTTTTTAGTATATCTTTATATATTCATAAGGATTATAACTGTGAATATCAATCTTAGCATTTTAGTAGATCATATATTGAGTCGTAAGTTATATTAAGGTCCAGGACCTAGGCTTCCAAGGAAACACAATTGTTGCAGTTCGCAGTCAGTACGCCTGTATAGATGCAGAATAGGCTCTCATAATCACAGCCGTCTTCCTGTAGACAGAGTTTAACAAGTTGCGGTAATTTAATCAGATACTTTTTTATTTCACTCTTGATCTTTTTAGAATGTTGTATACATTATCTTAGTTGTTATTAAAGTTGGATTATTATTATTATTATTATTATTATTATAAAATGTCAGTGGACGAGAAAGTAGGACGTAGGTCTTGGCAGGAAACATATCATGTTATCAACCATTTACATGTATTACCAATAAGAGTTAAATTAAAGTTTTGTGTTACCATGAATTTATTATATATTATTATTATTATTATTATTATTATTATTATTGAACTTGGTCTATTAGCACCGTTGAGAATTAGTGTTCTTACAGAATAATAAACAAGGTTGTCATTTTATTTAGCGGAGTACCTAGCGTCAAGATCTTGGAGGGGCTTGGAACAAAACCTTGGTGAAACACCCGTTATGAAAGCAGTGGAGGGCAGGGAAGGGATAGCAGCGGGGTACGCAAACGAGAGAGGACTGAAGCAGGAAAACGAGGAAAGAGATGCCAGTCAGTGATCTTTCAGTTCTTTTGACCACAGCAGAGGACAAGAATTAGGAGATCCTTCTTTAATCTCGCACCAGACTCAGTCCTGATGATCCCCTCATCCCGAGTAAAAGAAGAGGAGAAGCATTCGAGGTCACTTGAGAGTTGGCGTGGGCTATCTTAACACCAATGAAACATGATCTAAACAGCGCCATCCACGATCCTCTTATTCGTTCTGACGAAGGTCGAAACGTCAACTTTGAATCTCATTTGTTCCTCACCAACGCAAAACTACCGTTTCTGTGGAAACTAACCCCTTGGATTCTACACTCCAAATGGTTCAGTCTGTAGCGGTGCCTTCACTGACCCAGTTGGTACACCAGCAAGAGCACCCCCACTTTTACCCTCAGGGTTATTTTTGCTCTAACCAGGGTCTAGCACTCGAAATGTCCCCTCTTGGGTAATGCTAGGGGGGGGGGGGGTTAGTGGGTTACCGATATGCCCATTCTCCCCAGATAATACTGAAGTCAAAATATACACTCCAAATCTGTAAAACCTACCTAAAAAGAAATACTGACTCTGTTGTGTACACCATATCCCAGGAATTCAGGAGAAACTTAATATATACTCATTAACCTGGATAACAAAACACCGTATACCCGAACTAAAAAGACCCCACCGAGATACGGTATACCTAAAACCCTTGGCCAGGTGTGTTCTGCATGTTAAATGTAGCGCAGCCCTCGGTTGCTCAAAAAGCGGATAACTCTATCCACGGCATAAGTTACTATCCCGTGGATGAAGCCTAGTAAAAGCAATTGAGTTAAGATACACTGGGAATTGCGGCTCCCGAAAAGTCTCGGGTGTTTTGAGAAACTTCTGCAAAACAGTCGGTTTTTATCTTCTTTTTTCAAGACGCGAATTCTCGCGCACTTACACGGGCGTGTATTTTTAACGTCTCTTCCCAGTCTCACTCTTCGTCTTCACCCTAGCTCCAGACCTTTCGCTTGACGAGACGCATTCGACCAACGCAATAAAACGGCTGTTTTGCAGTCTACGAGAAACGCATGCCAGGACCCAGTTGTTGGAATGGTGCATGCCGATATCCACTGGATACGCCAGTTGGTTTTGCTTGTTCTTTGACTACCCGCTGGATAGCGTTTTATTCAGTGCGAAGGTTATCCACCCTTCGAACAACCGAGGCCGGGTAGACCTTTTCGAATCTCCTCCCTGTCTGGTCCAACCTCGTTCCCAGGGTCTCTCTTCTTCCCGTCCCCTGGGGACGGGAAGAAGAGAGACCCTGGGAACGAGGTTGTGTCTGGTCTTGATTCCAGGGTGGGCGTTCGAACACTCGCTTTTTGGGTACCGGAGCAAGGGTGATGTAAAACAAAAGAACTCCAAATAATGACTAATCCCAAGTGAACAAAATACAATGCTTTCCCATACATGCAGAAAGACCCCCTTGGGTGGTCAGGATAGTTTAAGGTTATCGTATACCTTAGGGTTGTCTCCCTTCCAAGCAATGTAGTACGTCCGGTTTAGACTGTAGAGACCTAAACCTTCATATCAAATTAAAGCTTATAGAGCTAGCTGTCAAACTATACCAAGAATTTTGAAATAAAATGAATTGGCAAATTTTTCGTGCCCTCTAATCATGAGCGTCCAAAACCACTTTTTAAAAGCTACAAGTCAAAGCAAATTTGTTGGGTTGGGTTGCCCTTAGATTCGGACAGTGACTAGTTAAACATAAAAACAACAAAAATTTGTCTGCGAATGTTTTATTTCGAAATATTTTTTCTCCGCACATTTCATTATTGTTATATGTGTCTCTGGAGATTGGTTGCACACCACCTATATCGTAAGTAGGGGGTTAGCGGAGAAACAGCCGGGCGAATGGAAGCGAGAGTACTTCGTGTTTTGCACAAAGCAGGACCGTTACCGTGCGGTGTTTCGATGGTTTCGGGAGGTACTAACGACCTCCGTTTTTCCTTTGATAAAGACGGGAAGTCCTATTTGAACGACTGAGATCGCGGCAAGATTTCCGAACAGCTGTCCACATAAATTATACATGCATATTCCTAGCAAATCGTTCTTCTGTAAGCTTTATTTACTGAAACATGTTCACTGTGATTTGAGATGATTCCTCGATGGCTTTCACCGTCCGTTTAGCGCTCTGCTAACTTTTTAGTTCACAAAAGAAATCCCAAACTGTTACGTATCAAACGAGAACTACCAATACCGTCAAATATTTTCCTGTGGTGCAGCACAAGATAATTCTATGATGTAGCTAGCAATGGTCCCAAGGGGAAGATGGTCCTTAAGCAGATGTGGGCTATTGGAGATCTATTTATCACTATTGGAGGATTTGACATTTTTTCCCTGTTTCCCTTTCCTCCCCAGAAGCAAATAATAATTATTTTGGATAATAAACAATCTACAAGTATCTGTTTTGGGTCCATCACCCTTGGACAAAATAAATGGTTGAGTGGGTAATAAGAATTTCAAAGCCAAAGGATTTTACTCAGTGTCCCAATCCAATGTTTTTATAATCCTAAATCCCTGCTTTTTACGCATTTTTTTTATCCCTGTGAAAAGTTAAAAAAAAAAAATACTATTCTTTAAAATTATAAAATAAATTTAAAGGTTCAAGATTCTGGAGGTACTGGTGAAGGTGTTTGGCCAGGGGTGGCCGACGTTGGTCGCACCTTGGGTTTGGGTGCCCTGCTGAGTATCACTGAAATCTCGGTCCTTTCATCATAACTCTTCCACAGTTCATACAATTGCAAAATCTCTTGTGTTATTTCCAGTACCTTGTCCATATCAACAGACAATTCTGCAAACCACTGCTTGCAATCTTTCTGTTGAATGACACAAGCCATATAAATGGCAGCCAAAGCAATCTGATAGGGAGGGTAGATGAGAGAGACGTCTGTGCGCAGACTGTCATTTAAGATGCGCCAGGCAATGGGCAGGACAGCATCTTCCATTCCAAGGTCTGCAACATACTGGGTCAGAGGTCTGTAAGGGTGGTATACGATTAAACAACAATCCATCATTTCCAGTAAGAAGAATTCACATTCGAGAACCTGTTTCAAGAGAATGGAAATGAGAAAATTTAGCATGCACCATACTGGGATGAATCCACATACATACATATTTACGTACACACATAAGTAAACGTTATCCTTGAATCTGTGTGTAGCTTACAGAGCTAATGTCTTGTTCAAAAAACCTACTTAATACACCCTAAATTCAATAAATAGTAAAACAAAGAATGCTGTATATACAAAATACAAATATACCAATTTACAATCATTAAACATCCTTCCATATGTTTATTAAGTTCCTTGCTCTGTAATGAACAGGAACCCTAACCCCAGAAGTATTTTCAGCCCATAACTGAAAGATTTTAATTTGATTGTAGGCCAAGAGCTCCCATCCTGAAGCCAGAAGTCACTAGTCCTTAAGGAGTCTGGCTGGAGAATTTTACAGCTTGAGAATACATGTATTTTGAATAACTCCTGAAACTCATTCAGTTTTCGGAATGAGTGGAATAGCATTCTGTTTCTTCTGCTCCTGATAATAGAATGAACAGAATGGAGAGAATATGCTTTACTTGAAATACACAGAATATACATTCTTTTGGGAAGATTTTGGCATGAAAATCACATCATCAACATTAAATTCAACAAAGCTTAACACGGTTATTACAATAGCCACATCTTTGAGACAGCTAAGTGTACTCGCACATAGCTAACAATGTTGAGAGAGAGTGGCGAACGGCTTTAACTTAATTCAACATTCATGATAACAAATGAAATGTCAAATGGACTTTGAAGCAAAGTTTAAATGCTTTTAAACTCATCCAACACTGATTCAACATGTTTCAACATGGTTGAATGGGGGTGGAGAACGGTGGCAAGTTTCTGTTCAACAGAATGAACAGAATGTTGAAGCAAATGTTGGGAATTTTTTTCCCTCTGTTCTTTGTTAATTGTACACCTAGCTTAAGCCTTTTTATCCTAACTAATGATTTTTTTTCCATATTTCCTAATTGAGCGCTTAGTAAATTTAATTGTTCTGCCTTTGATAGCATTTTCTTCTACAGTCATTTATGTATTTTGAGGTAGCCCTATACATAAGCTTTAGCTTCTTTGGGCTCCTTTGCCTCTAAATGAAAAAAAAAATAAAAAATAAAAAATAAATAAATATAAATTTATAAATATATATATATATATATATAAATAGGGCTTATATTTCTTATTTTGAGGCAAAAAAGAATAAACTGATAACAAACTATAAAGCAAATGTTGACGCCGTTTGGTCGGGCATTTGTTGTTTTTTTAGCTATTGTTTTCTTGAGTTTAAATTGTTTCAGCTCCTTTGTTTCCTGTTTTCCGTCATCCCCTGAGTTCCACAGGTTCTAAGCAGCACCTCTCACATGGTCGGGAAAGATGTCCAGCGAGCTTGGAAAAGAGTGTTATAAGCTAACGCTTGCATACAACTCCACAGGTCTTACTTACTTGGGTCATTCGGTAAGGGAACTGGTCCCCCGGAAAAGCGAAGGAGAATTTGTTCTTCACAACAGCATTACAAGCAGCAGTAAACCGGCTATGGGAAATCACACCACACTCCTCCGTTTTGTGTGCTAAATACGTACAAGTTGGTGCCATTAGAAGCGGATCTATACTCTTCAGAGAGTTCCTGGCGTAGAATCTTTTGTAATAGAGGGTGGCAGTGGCGATCACTTGCTGTCGAAGCTTTAAATGTTCGCCTAACGCCTGGATGAAGTTAATGAAAAAGATATTGACCTTTTTGTAGTCCTCCTCCTTTAGGTATTGGTAGTCTCTCTGCCTTTCTAGCTCAATCTCTTCGCGATCCAGGAGCCATTGATTGCAGTGCGAAGAAAGCCAAAAGTTCGCCGCCATTTTTGTGCAAGGGAAAAACTAGTCACCACTCTTTCTAGTACTCACATAGTCGAGGAAGTAATGGGACTAGCGAAACAGGTATGAAACAACCTGCTCTAGCCCTGGGTTGTTGTCCCTTCCAATCTGACTCAGAAATTGTTCTAGGTAGTCCCTGGTTCAACTGCTCAGCTTCGATTATAAATAGCCAACTGGTTTGCCTCCCGCCAGTTGGATTCAAAAGGCGGATAACTCTATCCACGGCATAAGTTACTATCCCGTGGATAAAGCCCAGTAAAGGCAATTGAGTTAGGATACACTGGGAACTGTGGCTTCCGAAAAGTCTCAGGTGCTTTGAGAAATGTAGACTTCAAAACAGTCGGTTTTTATTTTCTCTTTTTCAAGACACGAACACGGACGTGTATTTTTAGGGTCTCTCTCCAGTCTCACTCTTCGTTTTCACCCTCGCTCCAGACCTTTCGCTTGACGAGACGCATTCGACCAACGCAATAGTACGGCTGTTTTGCGAAACGCACGCAAGGACTCAGTTTGCTTAAAAGTTATATATGTGAGCTCCTTAACTATCTAGTGATAATTTTAAAAGTTCTTGAAATGTTCAAGCTGTTCGAAAGGACAGCTTTCTGCATTCTTCTTAGGATCCCCTCTCCCCGGCCTCCGAATAGCTCTGTCATAGATACTTCCACATCTCTTGACCATCCGCCCAGCACATCAATGATGTTGTTATATTGTTTGATGGTGTACCCTGGATACTGCTGAGCCGCTTCCCACCTCAAAGGACCGTACTTTGCTGTCTTCTCCTCGCTCTTCTTCAGCCGGTTGTCCATCCACGGGCACGACATCTCCACAGCTACCACCTCTTTCTTCTTGAAGTCAATGAATCGTGCATCTACTCTGTTCTGCTTCACGTGACTGTGCTCCGCATTATTATTATTATTATAATTATTTTATTATCATCAGCTGTAATCCTTGGCTTGCTTGTTTAGTCTCTGAAGCACCGGGTCCAACCCATGGGCCTTAGGTACCAAAGAGTTCAATTGATTGACAGGACCTTTCTCAGGATGCGAGCTGATCCCAGAAGAGTAATTTTTAGGAGCTCACCAATGCTGACTGTGCCTGGAGTTTTGTCAACGTACTTTTCCAGTCCCTTCTTAATGACCCCAAGTGCACCAATGACAACTGGTATCGTCTCTGTTCCCATTTTCCACTTTCTGGCGATCTCAATCTCTGAGTCTTTATACTTAGAGAGTTCTCGACAACCTTAACAGATGCATTTCTGTCTGATGGGACTGTCATATCTATAATCTGGCATTTCTGATTCGTGTGATCTCTGATTATGATATCTGGTTTATTAGCCGCTATTTCCTTGTCAGTATGAATTGGCATATTCCACAGAATCGTTGCTTGTTCGTTCTCTACAACAGTATCTGGTTTGTGGTCGTACCATTTGTCAGTTGTCTTGATACTATAACTCTGGCACACCTTCCAATGGATGTATGAAGCTGCGTTATCATGCCTCTGAATGTATTTAGTTTTGGCAAGTTCTGGGCAGCCAGATATGACGTGATCGACATATTCATCAAACTTGCCACACATCCTACATAATGGGTTTGTGCCATCTTTAATGTGTTGCTTTTTTGGCTCGCTTACTTTCCAATTTACAATGTTGAAAATGTATGCAACAACTGGAACTGCTAAGGTGTTAATGACTCTTATTTTATTGGCGAAATTGAGCTGGCTTTTAAGGATCAGTCTTGCCCTTCTGTAGTATTCCTTTCTTACTTTCTCTTTCATGGTGGCATGCTGGATTCCATCTCCTTCATTTACACCGAGGTACTTGTAGGTGCCCTCTCGTTCTAAGTCTCTTATGCACGTTATCAGCATCAAGTTCTATGTTTGTTGTCTCTGTCAGCTTACCCCGTTTAAAGGTAGCCTTGGCGCACTTGTCCAGCCCAAACTTTATTTGGATGTCATCGCTAAAGGTCTTAACGATCTTAAGTAAACCAGTTTGATGTTCGTCATCCTTTGATATGTTTTCAAATCATCCATGTAAAAGTTGGCCATAGATTTCATACCCGTAACTGCTCTCAATGAGAACTGAGCTCAGGGGGGCCAGTGCAAGGCAAAAGAGAAGTGGGGACAAAGAGTCTCCTTGAAAGATGCCTCTGTTGATGCTTAATAATCTTGAAGTTAAAGACCCATTAGCATGGTTGAGATGAAGTGTTGTTTTCAAGTTCTTCATACACTCGTTCATAAAATTGATAGCAACAGGGCAGACCTTATACAGTTCAAGGCACTTGATTATCCATGTGTGTGGCACACTGTCAAATGATTTTTTATAGTCAATCCATGCAGTTGTTAAGTTATTATTATTTAAGTTATGTTAAGTTATTATTATTATTATTATTATTATTATTATTAACAGTTGGTGGAGCACTGTGCAGCCCAATCACGCCACGCAGTTATGGGTCCGAGTCCCTTTCGAGGCTGGATTTTTTCAGGTTTTTTTGCAACTGTTTTTTAGTTCCGAACCTACGACCTCCGGTGTTACGGTGTTAGGTCGTAGGTTCGATTCTTGCCTGGGACCCTGAATTCCTTTTCAGTTGTCCTTTCGCCCGTTGCCAAACGACTAATATACGATCTTCCTCATGGGCGCATTACACCTTCACCATCATCAGGACTCAGGAGCCCATAACCCGGAGCGTACAATTCCCATTCTAAGGCTATGTCACGGCATTTTTACAGACCGAGCTATTTTTAGACATGTTTTTTCCCCTGAAAAGTTCAGTTCCAGTCTGCACGCGTCCAAGCAGTTAATTATGCAAGGCGTATGATTGGCTAGCAACGCTCCTGTGGGAGACCAAGGCTCCTGTAGGAGATTGAATTAGCGGGAAAATCAATCTAAAAATATCTCGGTCTGTGAAAACGCCGTGACACAAGTATCATTGAAGTTGTACGCTACGGGTTATAGGCTCCTGCTATTATTGGTCAAAATTCCCTAAATGTAAACTTTAAACACTTTGTTAACATTCGACTCGTTTTTAATGATGAATTTCGAGAAATAAAGTGAATCAAGAACAAAAGAATGAGCGGAAATATGTTACAACCAATTTTAAGGGTCTCCCAGGGGTTTTGCGGAAAAAGTGAACATGGCTAATTTGAACTGGGGAACAGGGGAACAAGGTCAAAATATCTCGGGAAACGAGAGAACATAAACCAATTTAGGGCTAAGAGAGCTGGGAACAAGTTCGGAATTAATTTCGGGAACAAGGGAACATAAGCAAACTTTTAAACCAAACAAGAGAACAAGGACCTCCTCCCCCCCCTCCCTAGGAGGCTCTCGACTTTTAACACGTTACTAGTTCTTGGTCTAAAACCATCTCTCTCTTGGTCATCTGCTGCTGAAAATATCTGTAAACAGTTTATTCGCAATACAATAGTCTTTCAAAGAAACTATAGCCATTATATTGCTACTTTCATCAACCAAAATGTGTCTTTGTGCCACTATTTTAAAAGCTCTGCCAAAACGCGGGATAATTAATACCAAGTCACTTCTTGTATATGCAAATTTACCGATCTTGTCTTGTACGTACGACCAAGATATACGAGGTTCTCACGAACTTTTTGGTATGTTCCTGATGTGACTAGTTGACTTCTAAAATAAAACGGGCAAGATTTCTGCACAGCTCAGGCCCTACATTCATTATACATATTCTTAGCAAAACTCTATTCACGTCCGTTCTTTTTAGAAGAGGGTTAGTAGGAATATGCATGCATAACTAATACAGGGAGCTGTGCGGAAATTCTGCCCAGAGAACGTCCTGGAGCCTAACGTTTGCACAAGCCCTTTTTCGGAAAGCAAAGTATATTAAATTTATGTCGGTTTTGTATCAAAAGCTATACGGCGGGGGAAAAGCTCATCATAACGTTGGGAATGCCTGCATTCATTCCATAATTATTTGGAGTTATTTCTCTGGATATTTCGATAGGCTTTTATGCACTGTATGAACTACTTTTAGCACGACTTCTATTTAAACGAATGCGAGCTTGAGAAGAGTTCGGATCGAAATTAGAAATTTATAAAAGCAAACATAATTTATACTAGTCACCCCATTGTTTTTAAATCCTGTTCTTGACGTCCGAGAAGCGATGACGGTGCCCTGTGATGTGGAATTAAAAGCGAAAACTTGAAACTAATAACCGTGAGGACATGGAATAACGTCTAGTACGCTCAAAGCCGATGTCTCCCATAATACACTTTTGAATAGAACTTTTCGCTGTAAAACCCGTCATATTGGTTGTGGGGCAGGCATGACTAGCCCCTGTAACTCCGCTAAGGAATAAGTATTTTGACAGCGAGAATGTCTTCTAAAAGACACTTTTACTGACATGATTTTCATGAAGTACGAAAAAGAGATTCAATCTACAACGATCATAATTAAACATGTTTTTAATATTTCATACAAATTCATGGAAGTTCTCGCAAAATTAAAAGCGACATGGTCAGGGAAATCCATAATTCCCAAAATTTATGTTTTGAACTGACGGTTTCGTTGGTGTTTGCCGTCGTCATCATCGATTATTCCAGGGACGCAGCCTCCTTTTTGTCTTCTTGAAGGCCCCTCCCTCAAAACAGCATGATACAATAGTTTTTTTGTTTCAACATTTGTAAAAGTCACGTAAGCCCCCACAGTCCTGTGGCTGGTGGCGAATTTTTTTTCGCCCCACCTTTGATGAAGTGTAAGTTTTTTATCGTTAGTTGCTTTCTTCTGGCAATATTACTCGTCCCTTGGGTGGCCCAATTTTTGCCAACAAATTGTACTCTCATTATTATAATCGGATAGTTGTGGAAAACGTTTCTGTGACACCAAATATTTCACACCACTTGCTGAGCAAATAATCCGAACAAGAAAAGAAAAAAAAACGTCCTGAAAAGTTCCTACAATTTTCACAAGGCGAGGCTGCTAAGCCTCACCTGTACCGCAATATAAAATATTTCGAACATAGTTCTTCAGCAAACTACTACGTCTTCAAGCGGAACTCTCGGTTCATGCCCTAGGGCATATCCCATATCTATCTGCAGGGAATAATGGCTTGATATATATATATATATATTTTTTTATTAAACAAAAGAACAGAACTCATTTCTAAATGCCGCCACGAGAATAAGTTTTACTTAGCAAATTTCACAAGCCGCCAACAATAGCTCTATAGAATCTTTATTTCACACGTAGAGCAGATCATCACACTAGCGAATTAATTCACCACTCATCTAATTTGTATATAAGAAGGTATGTTCTTAGTTGAAAAAAGTTCTGGCTGACGAGCGCTTAGGCGCGAAAATCAGAGTCACAGAGAATCGATGCGTCCTCTTTAATCCTTCAACTTATATATATATAAAACGTCAAGAAGGCTAAAACATTTTCAGGTCCGGGCTTACGGATTTATAGGCTGGCTACATCCCTGATTTCCTTACTGATCCGAAAAAACAAACAAACAAACAAACAAACAAACAAACAGACAAACAAAACCTTGAGTCCATTTGATTGGTTGATCGTGGATTCTTATAGATCGAGGCGTGCCACGATTTGTTTTTGTGATGAAGCGGGGCTTTTCTACGTTGTGCAGATAAGGCTGGTTTTCACTAGCGCATAAGCACAAGCATAAGCAGTCGCATAAGCAGGTGAGAACACCCACGCCATAAGCATAAGCATAAGGATTCGCCATCTTGATTGTAGTCGAGGAAAGCTGGTATCGAGGAATTTTCTTAATACTGCGCCTGCGTATGCTCTTATGCTTATGTTCTGTGTTCTCACTTGCTTCTAAATTTCTTATGCTTATGCCTGTGCTTATGCGCTAGTGAAAACCAGCCTATATGTTGCTATTTTACTTCATTTGCAGAAACAGATTTCCCTTAAGGGGAGACAGTAACGGAGTAATGCGATGATGCCAAGGAAGTGTATTGCCTCAATTAAAGTCATCATCCCATTACTTTGACAATAAAAGAGTTATTGTCAAATCGATAGATACGCGCATAGGTGAAGTGCGTTGTAAATCTTCCATTTCTCGCGCTTTTATACTTAACCGGCACCACCAACAGATGTCTCAAATTTACAATTTACAGTCCAAGCACGCGAAATAATGGAAAACCTTGCCATTTTACGTGAAAAGTTTTGCTACAAGGAAGGAATATTTAACTTGCGACGTCAGAACATTTTCTGAGAAAAAGAAGTGAATAGCCAGGTCACACAGGTTTCTCTTCGAATGCGGTTCTACCACGACTTGCCATTAGAAGAATTTCTCCGTCAGGGTCATTTTCTTCCTGATCAAGAGGTTTGATAACAGATTTGGCCCGTTTACGTATCACCCTAGGAGTGAAGGAGAATAAAACAATCAACGAAATGATATATGAAATAAATCATATGTTGAACTGCTGATGTGAAATCCAGTGAAGCCATGATCCTCGCAGTTATGATCGCAATTTTAGCAATTGCGTAGAGAAGCCTGAAAAATTTCAGGACTTCAACAGGGTTTGAACCCGTGACCTCGCGATGCCGGTGCGACGCTCTAACCAACTGAGGTATGAAGCCACTGATGTTGGGAGCTGGTCATTTGTGGGTTCAAATATTCCCGTGATCAATGAATGAATGAATGAATGAATCAACGAAATGATATATGAAATGAATCATATGCTGAATAAAACAATGCTAAGGAGTGAAAGAGAATAAAACAATGTTAAACGAGCCCAGTCTTATTTCGCTCCCAAGGTATCCCAAAACCATTGTCACTGTAATTCTTGGTTCACTTGAAACTTAGGGTGCATTCTGTTTGGACTACTCCGGAATTAGAATGCACGGAATTTTCGGTTTCCCTGTTCTTTTGCGACTTACTCCGTTATCCCGGAATGAACGGAGCATTCTGTTTATTAAATCCCCGATAGCAGAACGAACGGAATGAGGGTGGTGCACTCGCCATCGTCGGCTCCAGGTTGACCAGGAGGGCACGGCAGTGTGGGCAGCACCAGTCCCGTGGGCGAAGTTCCCCAAATTGCGCCAAAGAGAAGCGCATCAAACAGAACACGTGAACCTTCTGGCTGCAACAAAACGTTTGGACCGGTTTCCACAAGTGAATAGGGTTGGATCCTGTCTCGGCGGCGTACTTGTTAACGGCGCACAGCCGGGATATCAATTGAAGGGTCGGCACGTACAGCAGGGTGTGTTCGAAGCAGACCAGGCACGGTTCCTTCTGAGCAGCTGCCATGATGCTTTTGGGTGGAATGATGGCCCGTACGGTCTGACCCGCTACCCGCTACTTATGGAAAAAGTGGAGACCAATCAGGGTCTCGCCCCGGGCCTCTCTCGAAAAAACCCACTGGATGGGGAGGGTGGATAAGGGGGTATCCCCCCAGCAGAACCCTCCAGACCACGTGGGATGAGGTCGCGCTCCGATTGGTGGGCACGAACCCAATAAAGGCAGGACCCCTGCCGAGAGACGCTCCATTTTCCAAGATGGAGAGCTGGTGGGACATGCTCCCACCCGAGATCGAAATGGTGATTTTGAAGATGAAAGACAAGATGGAGAAAGAGAGAAGGCGACCTTTGATCCAAGAACTGAACAGCCTCGCCATTTGTCCCTACAAGAAGTTTGCATTGATTCCAAAAACAAACCCGCCCAGCCGAGCCTACCCCGGATGGTTCCGGTGCAGCCACTGCCGGTGGTTTCACCGCATCGGGCGCCGCCAATTGTACCTGGGCCCGATGCCGCGCGACACGCCAGTGATACCTTGACCGACCCGGACCGTTTTTCCTCACTGAAAGACCGACCCAGTCCCACGCAACTGACCCGGACCATCCCTGGAAAAGCCACCCTCGTGGTCTCTCTCACCCCACCTCACATGTCGAGAACGTCATGACCACACAGTTATGAAAAAAAACAAATGTATAAGATCTTTATTTATCGTTCGCCTATGTGCACGATCAAAAATAAAATCAAGGGATAGCGAAATGCCGCGCCTGGACCACGTTAGAAAAATGCATGTCTCTGGTACGTCCCAGGGCCCCTGCGCATCCATTGCACGAAATGATAGCATTCGACGTGCGGACAATGATGCCGGTCAGGATTGTTGTGATGGCCGCTTGACGCCACGGTCGTCAAGCGTGTCAGGTCGTCGAACTTGGGGCAGGCGTGCCATTCCAAGTCGAAGAACGGAATGTTCAAATGTCCGAGCAGGTCCTTTTCGTAATGCCCGACCTTGAAGGCCACCGTGGGGCGTTCGGGCGTCTTGTGGCGCTCGTACAAGGCTTGGACGTCCTCGGGCAGCTGGTCCAAGGGGAAAGCACCTTCGCTCTCGTGAGTGTAAAAGGACAGGCCATGGATGCAGCGTCGGACGTAGTGGGCAGTCTTGCGATCGGTGACGTCCAGGTGGCGCTAGAGGTAGGGATGCGCGTAACGTTTGGACCCGTGGTGTTGACCGGTCCATTCGCACCAGCCCATTTCACGTGGAATGAAGGTGGCCCATCGGTCCTTCTTCTGCTACTGACCACGGGCGATCCTTCCATTGAAAAAAGTCCCACTCCTGGTTGTGGGACTGGCGGCAAGTCAGAAAAGCCTGGCCTTTGTTAGGCGTGTCCCGTTGCGTCACGGCCACGTGCATGGGTTCCCCACAGTAGCAGAAGAACGGCTCGTCCTTGACGTCCGGATGGAGTTGCAGGTTGAGCGCGTCCAGCAAGGCGGGGGCACGGTCTTTGCCCACCCACGCCAGGCATGTCTCGACCATGCACTGGACGTAAGCCCAGCCTTTCCGGGAGACGTCATGGTGCAAGGGCAACGCGTGGATCGGGCAACTCAGCATCGGCGGAGCAGAACACGTGGCACGTAGTCCTCCTCGGTTGGCGAGTAAAGGTAACAGAGCTTCCACCATCACGGGAGGCATCGGCAAGGGTGGTGGCTACGGGTCCACCTTTGGCAATGGGGGTATGCTGGCCAGCAATCCCTCCAGGGTCTGAGGTTCCAGTGTGTCCAGTTTAGGCACCTTTGTCTCAGGTGGCAGGGAGGTAGGTACGAGTGCGGGCTGCGTCCTCTTGCGCGGGGGGGGGGGGGGCCACCGCATCGTGTGGCGTGGTGTCGTCTGTTAACCGCGCACTCAAGTCCAGGTGCTGGCCACCTTGGGCAAGGCATTGAGCGGCGGCTTTCTGGCGCGAGACCATGGGTTTCTGGCGGCACATCAACGAATCATCGCGCACCCCTGACAGATCGTCCATGATGGGCGGCTTGGGTGGCGCCTTTGACTTGCGTTTCTCGGGGCACGGACACTTGGCGGGTGACAGGTCTCCGTACTCCCACAAGATCATGATGCCGAGGTGGTTCGAGGCACTCGAATGAGGAAGGTGATGCGAGCGAAACTCTTATACCCGCGTTTCCCCACCCGCCAAGCACGATGGGATGGGCTCATCGACGTCGACAGGGATTGGCCGGCCTTCCATTTATTTATATGGTGCAAATTCAACTATACAGTCTTCAAATTCGCCTCCCATATATGACAAATTAAATCAAATCAAATTAAATTAAATGTTTTTTTTTGTGGAGAGGGGAAAACCGGAGAACCCGGAGAAAAACCTCTCGAAGCAGGGTAGAGAAACCAAGAAACTCAGCCTACATATGACGCAGAGACCGGGATTCGAACCCGGGCCACATTGGTGGAAGGCGATCGCTCTCACCACTGCGCCAACCCTTCTCCCCCTATATAGAATGCGCTGTCCGCACGACGTCTCGACCAAAACATGTGGCAGCAACTATGTGGAGGAGGCAGAAGTCCGTCATGGAGTGGGCCACCGCTGCTGGAGGTCAGGCTGTGGATCCCCATGGAATGGAGGATGGCCCCACTGACCAAACTGTGTCCGATTCATCCCGTCCCGATGGAGTGGGAAACGACGCCACCAATTGCACCCTTCCACGCGATCCCGACAAGCTGAGTGACCTGGGAGAGTATAAGAGTGGACGTTCCACGCCACCTCTGGCATGCTTGAACTACCGCGAGTACTACCAGGAGCTCGACCGACACGAGTTTGACCGTGACGATGCTTACTTGTTGGCACGCGAGAAACGCAGACCAGCCGCCAGGTACACATTCGAGGAGACATACCTGCATCGGTTACAAGATCTAACCAATGCCTTAGCATGCCCGAAAGCGGGTCCCCTGTACGATGCAAAGACCGCCGCCACATTCGCGCCGAGAGTCCCTCTGGCTCCCTTGCAGATGCTGCTGACACCAACGAGGCGGTCCCCCGAGACCCGTCCAACACCTCATCACCACAGCAACAGCAACGACAACGAGACCGGATCGCCTTGTTGGAGGGACAGCTGAGTGAAGCATGGGATGTTTGTCACCACCACGAACAGCTTTGCGTGCAACTCTGCGACCAGTTCCGCAGGCTGTGCGAGACGATGGAAGCATGGCAGAACGTCATCCAGCAAGTGCACACGTGGCTCTGTCAAAAGGCCAAGAAAAGCGGACGAATGGCATGTTGTGCGACGAGCGTAAAGAGGAGAAAGATGCGGCTTACTTCGACATGGTACAAAGCATGTACGAGAATGCCTGCGCATGGACCTCAGCTGAGTGCCCGCAATGCAAACCTTACTGACATTGTTTCTATGCGCCCGAACGCCTCGAGGAAGACGCGTGGCCTGTGTGTCCCATGGACCCCGACCACGCGTGAACTTTGTTTGCTGTAAAAAATGAACTGAAGAAATGATCCTCACACTTCCTGGACAATTTAAGGAATTGTCTCTGATATGCACTTGAAAAATTCAAATTTGAACCCACGACCTCTGCGATGCCAGTGCAGTGCTCTTACCAACTGAGCTATGAAGCCACACAGTTGAGAGCAGGTCAATTTGTTGGGCTCGTGCATATTCCCGTGAAAGGGGATCGCAAGTTCCTGCCTGAGTTCTCTTGGCCAGCGCCGGACATGTTGTTCGTCGACAATGGCTGGGTGGTGCACAACAGGGGCGTTGGGCTCTGTTTTCGCCAGGATCTGATGCAGCGGACATTGTACGTGCACAGCAACGTGGGACAGAGTGGGACACCTCTTGAGTGACGTGGAGGTGCAGACCACCGGACGGGCCTGCACGACCGTTGAACCCTGTCATGTGCAGTACGTGCCAGTGTACCAACTCTTCTTCGACGTGGTGGACATTTAGCCGGTCACGGTGGGGCCCAGTGAGATGCTCGTCACCTCGCACTTCAAACGAGGCGACCTATAAAGAGAGCAAGAGAGAAAGAGGCGACAACGACGATGCAACAGCATGCGCGGAGGTGTACCGCACGGTGGAACTGTTGCCGGTGACCACAGGCATCAGTCTGGTGGAATTCGTGATGCCGCTCTGCCCGAGTACGTGGACCTGAGCCGCAGTTACTTTTGGATGCAAGTTCGATTGAAGAAGAGCGATGCCAGCAACATCGCCGACAGCCAGTTGTTGTTGCCGACGCCCAATCTGGCGCACACCATGCTCAAGCAAGTGACGGTGCACGCCAGCGGCACCTTGACCAGTCCCCAGACGGACACGTACGCGTACAAGGCCTACTTGGAAACCTTGCTCAATTACACCGACCAGCAAGGGGACATGGTCTTGCAACCACAAGGCTGGTTCATGAGCTACCGCCACGGCTTGGCAGCCTACAACGCCTTGGATTTTCCCGCGCCCTTGATGGCCAACAACCCGAACAGCGTGGTGCCGCACGCCGACTACACGGTGTTGAAAGTGAGCCAGAAAGCAGCGATGTTGGAATCCAAAGAAGCCCAGAAACGGTTCCAGGAGTGGCACACGGTGACGTTGAAGTTCCTCCCACATTCAGAGATCTTTCACCTGGGCAAACCGTCGGTACCCAACGTGTAACTCAAGATCCAGTTTTACTTCAACGCGGCCATCTTCTTCTTGAACGGTGTGGGGTTCCAGGGTCTATTGCAGGAAGACGACGTCAAACTGACCTTCCACATCTGCCAGTTGCGGTTGTTGGACAAGTTGTACAGGGAATTGGAAGGGGAGTGCCACGATCTGCACAAATGGCAAGTGGCCAAGTAGACGGTGGTGGGCAGCGAGATCTGGGTGTTTTCCCATCCGCAGAACCAATTGGATTTCGACGAGGGCAACCTGTTCCAAGGACGGATCCCCGACTGGTTGATTGTGGGGTTGTTGCACACACACGTACATCGGCCATGTGCAGTACCATCCGTTAGCCTTCCAGAAATTCGGGTTGACCAGCATCAAGCAGTTGGTGCAGGGTGAAGAGTATCCTTACCAGACTCTGGAATTGAACACGGCCGACACGTAAAAAGACATGGACAGGTACCATTGGTTCTTGCAAGCCAGCAAAGGGTTGATGAAGAGCCGGCCCAGCATGATCGCACCTGAGCAGTGGGGCGGGATGGCGGGGTGCACATTGTTCACGTGGAACAACGTGCCAAGCAGGATGGCGGACAGTTGGATGCTGAACCCCCATCAAGACGGGGACATGCGGGTGACCTTTTGTCTGGGGGTGGCCAAAGCCACGTCATTGTGGTGTTGTAAGCCAAATTCGAGAACGTGTTGGAGATCAACCCCGACACGACCCGATGAGGTAGCACAATGGAATTCGCCGCCACCAACGACCGACAGTTGGATTTCTTGGCCCAGCAGGATCTGCAGTTGGCGCCGTATTTTGATGCCACAAGGGTATGTTGTGAACACGGACCCTCAAAACGAACAGGGCATGCATTGGTTGGCCCTGTGGACTGAACGGGACCATTGCAAAGTGATGGACAGTTATGGGTTGCCCTTGGTGACCTACGACAGTCGGCCCTTGATGCAGTGGATCGTGAGCCATTGGCGGTGGATGGACACAAATTGGCAGAGTTTGCAGTCCATCATCAGCCAGAGTTGCAGGCATTACGTCTTGATGTACTTGGCCCAGAAAAGTCGAGGGAAGACGTTGGCCGAGTTCGTGGCCCAATTCGATCCCATGGATTATGACCGCAACGACCATCGGGTGGGCCCCTGGTTGAAGAGACAGATCCGATGCCAAGCGGCGGACTGGACGCGTTTAGATTTTAGGGAGGTTGCGCAGAGTAATGAGTGACCAATAAAACACGTTTGAAAAAATGTCACGTGTGTGCGTCTTCTTTTTTATGGGTCTGACAAGGGAGCGGTGCAGGCCATGCAGACACATAGTGGACAAAAACGACCCACTCTTAGGACGGGCAGGCCGTGACACCCGTGCCCCTGCATGGCGTACCACTGGTAAACGGATACAACAAGGCGACAACAAGAGTATCCTGGATGCCACGGCCTTCTCCTTTTTCTTTTTTGGCACCCTTGGGCTTAGGAGGCCAACGCACGGACCTCGGTATGATGAGGGCCACGCACGGGGGATGAAACCTCAAACCAAGGATGTCGGGACGACGAGGACTGCCCATGGCTCAACTGTAAAGTGCGGGACTGTAGATCTCGAGGTTGTCGGTTCGAGTCCAGCTGGGTCGATTTTTTTTTCTTCATCTGCCATAAAAGGACCCAGGACGTGCCCCCCACTGCCGAGAGAAAGAGAACGTTTCGATCGCCCAGCAGCATCTTGGTGGTGGGCCTGTCGGGCTGCGGCAAGACGGTGTTCATCACCCGTTTGTTGGTGAAAGCGGCCGAGCGGTTTGTGGTCCCGTCCCAGACCGTGCATTATTGTTACAGGGCTTGGCTTGACGGGTTCGAGGCCTTGAAAGAGACGGGCATGTACCTGCACGAAGGGGTGCCAGATCCATCTGACTTGGTGGTCTGGTTCCTTCCAGGTCAGCATGGCGTGTTGGTCTTGGACGATCTGATGGCCAAAGAGGGCAACGACAAGTGCGTGCTGGATCTCTCCACCAAAGACTCGCAACATTGCGGCATCATGGTGTTGTACCTGTGCCAAGACATGTTTCTGCCGGGCAAGTACGCCAAGACCATTTCGTGCAATGCGCATTACGTGGTGGCCTTCAAGCACCTGCAGGATCGCTTGGGCGTGCGCAACTTGCTGATGCAAGCGTTTCCCACGCATTGATGGGATGTGAATGGACATCTACGAACGCCAGACGCAATGGCTCTACGGCTACGTGCTGTTGGATCTGTATTCGGCCTCCGACGACCGGTACCGGGTGTTCTCCAACGTATTAAAGGATGCAGGACGTTCACTCGGAAACTCTTGGTCAACGCCTAAGTGAGAGAGAGAGAGAGAGAGAGAGAGAGAGAGAGAGAGATGGCCATGCGGTATCCCGTGGGCATGGGTGCCCCCAGCCACAATGTCCACAGGATGGCGTTTGAACCAGGAAGAATTGCGACAACAATTGCATCTGTGGGCTCGAGGACCGGCTTGAAGACGGACCATCGCTGGTGTGATGCACACCAATACCATCACCACCATCTATAAAGATGGCAGACCACTGGTGGTGTGTGGCAGACCACCAGTGGTGTGTGGCAGACCCCCGGTGGTGTGTGGCAGACCACCGGTGGTGTGTGGTAGACCACCGGTGGTGTGTGGCAGACCACTGGTGGTGTGTGGCAGACCACCGGTGGTGTGTGTCGTTATGCTTGTCAGCGCCAAACTTGTAAACAGGATGGCCATGACGCCCGTGTCGTTGTTGACGTCGACACCGGCCAAACTGAAATGGTGGACCCGGATGCCTTGCAACGGTTGGATTCATTGTTCGCCTTCTACCACAGGCAATGGTGGTGTCATTGCCGCAAGTTCACCAGGGTGTGACGGGTGCACGCGGTATGGAATGGGTTGGCCCTGCTGATTGTGGCGGCGGGGTTGATCGTGAGCCCTGTGTTGGACGACAGTCTGTTGGTGGCATGCCTGGCGGCTTTGGGAACGGTGGTCAAAGGCTGGACGGACTTCAAGAAGTTTGCCTTCAAAGTGGACATGGCCTGCTGGGCATACACCACCTACACCAAGACGTTGATTGAATTGCGCACGTACCTGTGCAGCGTGCCATTGGACCAAGTGGAGTTTCTTGATCAAGATGCAGACGTTGGATGACGTGGTGGCCAACCTCGTGCCGCTGTTGGTGCCTGGTCACGTAGGTGGCACGGTTCAAGTATGTGCCAGTGCGGGGCGAATGTTATGTGGACGGGTGCGCCTGGCCCTTGGTGCCCATCGAATGTATAAAAGCCGCCACCACCACCCCCACGCCGTGAATGTCGAACCATGCCCAGATGTGACAGTCACACCATCAATGGTGGAGCACGCCGCCATCAGACTGGCGGTCTTTCCTTTGCTGGCGTTGCTGCCGGCGGCCATTGCGGCGGGCAAAGCGGCCGCCTTGGGCAGGGTAGGAGCCGCGGCCAGCTACAGGGTCAAAAAAGGGCTCGAAGGGGCCACCCAAAAACGCTACAACAAACGGGCTGTCAAAAAGGCAGCGCGAGCCCTGCGGAAACGAGGCTTACTGTGGCATCCCGACAGCTCCACGTACTCTTGGAAACGCTCTTAAAAGAGAGAGACGTTTCCCTCGTGGCACGACAACGATGATGAAATGCTTTTGACATCAGCGACAATTTTTGCAAGCCCTCTTGGAAGAGGCGCGTGGACCGGGCGCACGTTGCAACCTGTTGCAGCACGCTAACGGTGACCAGATCAATGCCGTCAGCGAATTGGTGTTGAACCCGTTGAAGAAACGCATTCCTGTGTTGCCATTGTTGATGACCTGGCTCTGCAAACATAAAAGATGTGTGAAGTGGGCCGACGCAAGAATTCGTAGAAATGACGATGCACGTGGTTGATGTCACAGCAAGGCGCGAGACTATGGACGAGTCTGCATGACTTGGGTCGATGCGTGCTACCCTTTGGACAATGATGCAACTCTTGCAAGACGCCAACGCTGAGAACACCTGGTTGTGGGATGAGACGCGCCGGTGGCAACAGGAGTACACCGCGGTCTTGGAACAGTATAATAAGGTGCTGTGTGAGAAGATGCACCTGCAGACCCTCCTGTACTGTGAACCATGTCGTGCACCGCTTGAGGTCGATGGGCAGGTGGAATTGTGCGCCATGTGCATGTGACGAGTCCTGTGAACGAGAAAGATGGAAGAGATGATCGTCATTCCCAAGCAGGAACTGCAATGCGTCAAACCCGTGTCCAGTGCCTTGCGATACACCACCAAACTGTTGTGGCAATTCACTGCCCCGCTCCCTCCCGCTGGTGCCGAGGCCGATGTGGGCGACGCCGACGCCGATCTGACCATGTCGGCTTTGGAGAAATGGATGCAACGAATGGTCCAAGCGGCCAAGACCCAATGTGGGTGGGCAGTGGCGGCCGACACGCAAGCGGCCGCTGCCGTGGTGACTCCCAGCCCGGCCCACGGGGTGGCGGTGAAGAGGAAGGGGCGGGGACGGGGGCGTGACCCAAGACGGTGCCGGGGCACCCTCGGCACATGAAAGAAGCCTTGCTGGAAGAATTGCAGTCCTCGGGGTTCAAACCCAAGAAATGTAGCTGGCCTGCTACTGCCAACAAACTGATGGAAGACTTGGTGGAAGACGTCCGACGTACCCGAGCCAGTGTGGACGACACTATAAAAAGATTCTGTGAAGTCCAACAGGCCAAGACGCTGGCTGAACTTCGACAGTTGTGACCTTTGCCTGGGTGGGAAGCGTGGGCTGACGGCAAGAAGATGCGTCGGAAACTCAATGGCACCGACTACTAGAGCACAGGCTTGATGACGGACCCAGGGAAAGAAAATAGGCCCCAAGGTAGTGGCGATGGCCCTCGCCTTCCAAAAAGAAAAAGATGACACAGTGCGGGTGGGGCTTGGACGTGCAGAAATTGTTGGGCAAGACCAGGTTGGAAATTCATTGGCCGGGGTATCAGTACATGGGCCCCGGCATGCATCTGCAAAAACGCTTAAAACGTGGGGATCCGGGCATCAACTGGTTGGACATGATTGCCAAAGTGCACGACATTTATTACATGCGGGCCAAGTCACTGCAAGACAAGCATGCGGCCAATTGCAAGATGAATCGTGCCATCACTGCCCTCCCGGGGAAAAAGACGTCGACCGAAGCCATCGTCAAGATCATGCAAGCCAAGACGCGATTGAAATTGTGACGTTTTTATTTTATCAGACAAGGACAGGAAACGTTCGAGGGCATCCATGACGTCGGGGGTGACGTGCACGGTCGTCGTACCCCCCCCCCCACGTCTCATGCCTGCAACAAGGCCTGGTCTGCCATGGCTTGTTCTAATAAAGTTGATTCTCGTACCGTGTCTTGGCATCATAATTGCACTTCGAAACGGTCCAAATGGCGAGCCTGGTCGGGAGAACGGATGGTCTGGAGGAGGGCGTCCATGCGGGTGATCCGGCTACGGGTCTGTCGGGTGCGGGTGTCGGCACGTGCCTGGTGCCGGTGCATGTGGGCCAGGACGTGCTGGGCAGGATCTTCCTCCTCGTCCTCAGAATCCGACAGCAGCTTGGCATAATGCGGAGGCGTGGTCCTTCTCCTCTGCGACTCACAGCGACACGGTGTTGTGGGCGGTGACGAGGGAGCACAGCAGGCACCGTCCAACACAGTGGCCAGCACGTCCAGGTCCAAGTCCTCGGAGGTCATGGTGGACGATAAGACGGACGGGCATTGCTTTCGTAGGAAGGCCTGAGCATGCAGGGTCGGCAGGTTTTGCTGCCACTGGCACAAACGAGCACCGGAGGCAGGGGTCCAAGGGACAGCGAACCCCCTGCAATGCAAATGCAGTCCGCAGGTGTCGCATTCCTCGACGACATCGTCGCTCTCTTCAAGTCCCTTTTTCTGTTGACGGTACACATGAGAGTACGCTCGATGGCGGGCTAGATACATAGCCCGGCACTCGGGATCTGCGTTGCGACGTCGATGGTACATTTCGCACCATACTCATTGGCTGGCCAGATAGGTGGCACAGCGCTTGGGGTCAGCATCACGGCATAGGCGGGCCGCCCGGCCCTGTTCTCGTGTGTGGTCCAGAAACATGGCTCGGTCTAAAGGGGGACTTGGCTCGGGCTCGGCTCAAAGAACTCCACAACAAAGGTGGTAAGCCACATGCCAACAGGCCAGGTATGTGGCAGTGGTGACGGAAAGACCGGTGGGTCTCCCGGACCCGGTCTTGGTCTCACGGCAGGTTCGGGTGCACTCGCGGCTCCGGGTGCGATATGTGGCAAGACGGTCGGGGTCGAGTTGGAGGCTGTGACAGTATGCCCCGTTCTGTTCTCGTTTCTGGGCCAGACACAGGGCTCGGGGGTTGGTCTCGTCGGTGAGGGGATCTTGATGGCAAATGGGTGGCAGCGGCCACGTCGGAACTGGGATGGGTGGAGTCACATGTCGGGCCAATGGCTCGGCTTTCTTGCATTGGGCTAGTGGACAGATTTCCAGGACTACCCAGCAGGGGGTCAAGTGGTGACGTCGACGGGCATGGGCCTGGGCTTCCTTGGCTTGCATGGTCTCCAGTTGGGCTTGGCACCAGCATTTCAGTTCGGTGTAGCGCTGGGCCGCATGTCTTTTACTGTACTGCGCTTTCTGGGCACGCATGTGGTCGGGGTTGGCAGCTTTCCACGCTTTCACACGCACGCTTCTTTGGGTGGCGTCACGGTACGGCATGATGTCACACCAATGCCCCTTACCCCAGCCGGCTGGCCTTTCACACACCCTCGGGCCACCAATGGGAAAGCACCCTGCCTCCTACGTGACTCAAAGGGGTCTTCTGGGGGGATATGTCCCTATCCACTCTCCGGGTGGGTTTTTTGAGAGAGGTCTCGGGCGAGACCCTGATTGGTCCGCCTGGGTCGTGTCACGTGCCTCTCGAAGGCTCTATAAAGGTCAAGCCCTCATGGGGTCTTGGTCATTCTTTCTCACTTGTACACCAGTGAGACACCATGTCCGACCCAGGTCTGAACAGCCTCTCTTTAGAAGAACAACGGGCTCTCTTGTGGGAACAGTGCGAGACTTTCATGCACGACCACGCTCCCTTGTTTTTCCAAGACGGTGAGAACGACGACACCCCTTGCAATGGGGGTATGTCAATACCTGGCTCAAGATCAAGACAAAAACCAGTGCATGGCCCCTGGGCCCGGCCTGCAACCCTCAGCATCCTGAGTGCCAAGCCGTCCGCGACCAGTAGGTGGCCGATTACCTCGCCTGTGAAGGCATGCGACTGGATCTGGCTCAAATCGCCAAGAACCTTGGTTGTAAAGCCACCGCCAAACTGATCCTGAATTTGTTCTGGGGCAAGTTTGGCAAACGTCATTCACACTGTGTGGGTCGTCAACGAGGGCATGTTGGACGTCATGTACAACTACCTCGACAAAGCAGCCCCCAAGAATAACCGCACCAATGTCTTTGTCGCTGCCTTCACCAACTGCCACGCCCGTCTAAAGCTCTACGGTTACCTGGAGCATGTGGGTGCCAATGCCCTCTACTTCGACATGGACTCGGTCATCTACAAGTGGTGGCCCGACCAGCCGGAGATCGAGCTCGGCAATTTTCTCGGCGAGATGACCGACGAGCTGGAAGATCCCGAAGATTACATCTGAGATTTCCTGTCCAGTGGCCCCAAGACATACGGGTACAACACACAAGGACAAGCACTGTTGCAAGTGCAAGGTGATCACTCTCAACCACCGCAGCAGCCAGCAGCTCAACTACCAGGTGCTGAAATCCAAAATACTGAAGGAATTGCGGGACCGGTTGGACTGGCCGCGTCAGGTGCCGGTCTTCAACCCGCATTTCATCACACAGGACGCCGACCGCCAGCTGGAAACCGTGATGCAAATCAAACATTACCAGCTGGTCTTCGACAAGCAAACCGTCGACCCGAAAACCACCCTCTCGTACCCGTACGGTTACCTAGCGACCCACGAGGCAATACAGACGTGGTTTGCGAGCTCGCAAGCTTGACGCCAGGCCACCCAACAGGAGGAAGCGCGATGGCAGCAAGAGGTCGACCGTCTGCGACGTCAGTGCCAGAGCGAGGCCCTGGAACGGCCGCAGTCTCAGAAACGGGCGTGGTGGCACAGACAGCGGGAAAAGGAGGAAGCAGCCACTGCAGCCAAGCAGTGCAGGACCGTGTAAAGAGTTTGTACCTAGGCAGGGTCTGGGTCGGCATCTTCAGCGTCACATGGGATGGTCCCCTGGTCGAGTGAGCACGGTCGGCTCGACGTCATAGACGACCACCAGTCCCGTACCCTGTGTTTTTTCAAAGGCTGGGAGTCAAAATCTTGTCTCGAGTTACGGGGCTCAATCGCAGCCTCCACACGTTCCCGTTTGTTCCTACGTTTTTGTTTTTTTTTTCATTAAAAATCGCTTTTTTATTCATTTGGAGCATGACCTCCGGTTTGGCGTGAGATCCTTTCCGGTGACGTCATTCCCTTTTCGAGCCCCTCTCCGGCACGAAGTACACCTGCCCCTCCGAAAAGTAGACCTGCTTTGACACCATTGTTTTCATTGCCCATATTTGGGCATGATACCCATATTTGGACTAGACGAAGACCCAGGATTTTAATGGCGGACAAGAAAAATGACGTGGCGTGCGCTGATTGGTTCGTAGCGGTCACGTGGTATGTTCTCGACCAATCAGAAGGCTGAGGTCCTATACCGCCGATGTCAACTATTGGAATACCTTATTATTGGAAATAAACGTTCGTGTTAATTAACGTACTTGAAATTAACGCGACTCAATTAACGCGATTTGAAGGGAAACTTGCTTCCTAGTAAAGGAAATTAACGCGAAAGAGGGGGTAAAATTTCAAAATGAGGGAAATTGACGCATCCGCTACACCGAAAAACAAAACAAAACAAAACAAACACAGAATTTGCTGAGAACAGGAACAAATTTATCTTAATAACTGTAAAACTCCAAGATAGATACAAAGGGAGTTGACAGACCAAACACAATTCCCACTTCCCGTGATCTTGTTGTACCTTGGCACTTATAGTTTCGCTCTCACAAGTATGTCTTATGTAGGAGTTTGTCACAGATTTGGGGGAAAAATAACGGTAATTAAGGTTCCGGAAATTAACGCGCTTTTTAATTAACAGCGCGGAAATAAACGTAAACATAACTTATTTTTGAAATTCCCGTTAATTTCTTATAATAAGGTAAGCAGAATGTTCCCCAAAAAATGCACCCTTCAAATTGTTTGGAAAAACACTGTAAGACAAGTGTGCGATGCATAGGAATAGCCCTGCATTCTAGGAATGCATTTTCTTGTTGCGCTCGTAATTAACATGACGGAATTCAAGACGGAGAGGGCAGCTTTAAGGATTTTATCGCCATGCTTTGCAAAGTAGACACGGAAATACTATAGGGGAGCAGATTTCGCACACTGGTGGCAGCGCTCGCCTTTTACCAATGCGTCCTGATGAGAGCGGGCATTTTTGGCAAAGAGGTACTTCAGTGAAGCTAACTTACCAGAAAACCAAGACCACGATGATGGAAATGACAACAAACACTGCAATAGAAACACCAATCACAATCCATTTCCGACTATTACTGCTTTCAGATTCCTCTATGTTTCTTGTTGGTGTCGTTGTAAGTACGAATACTGGTTTGATATTAGTGATGTTCACTCCAATAGCACTCTCAAGCTCTGACTTGAACGATTCAACAATTTGAAGTAATGTGCTGCTGGGTAACACGGACGTATTACCAATGAAAAGTCCCAGGGGCTGCTGCACGTAGAAGGCTACCAGAAGAGAACCCGATACGTTGTTAGGGTA
Organism: Astreopora myriophthalma; assembly: GCA_014634185.1. Lineage (NCBI taxonomy): Eukaryota > Metazoa > Cnidaria > Anthozoa > Scleractinia > Acroporidae > Astreopora > Astreopora myriophthalma. The sequence goes on along the minus strand of BLFK01000104.1, from coordinate 2,218,701 downwards.
ACCAGGGAGCAGGTTGACTTGATCGGCGGTGTACAGATAAAAAATGACGGCCCGTCTAACGAGAACAAACATAATAATTCAATACTGAGACTGTGATTTAAAATGATAATGAGCTTAGCATGAGAATGATACTAGAATGCATGGTTTTCAATCGAAATTACAGACTCAGCCAATCACGTTCTGATGTGAATACACCCTCCAGCCATCCATAAAACGAAGTGATTCAAGACTTAGTTTTACCAGCCAATAAGAATGCAAAGCAAGCTAAAGCAGCCGACGCCAAGCGCAGGAAAACGAGAATGACTAATTGTGAGTAGCAATTGGTTTTACTCGCTTGCATCTGATTGGTTGAAAAGTTCACGTAAGCTTTTTGATCCAATCATAGATCAAACCAACAACAAAAACAAAAACAAAAACAAAGCAATCCCGTATAATTAATTTCGAAATTTAATTAAAAACTGCTCTAATACTTTTACTAATACCAATACAAATGTTAATACCAACACTAAAACCGTCACCAACGCCAACCCCACTGCCACTGCTAAAGCTAATAGTGATTATTGATCACCTTTTTCGTCTCGCATCTTTCAGTGAACAATTTGCCCTGTTCTCTTCGCAGAAGATGGTGGCCACAGACGCCGTTTTTGCTTTGAAAGACTTGTCGGTGTCGAAGTCCCATTCAAACTGTTCAATGGCCGGAAAGAACAACCCAAATTCACCATCACATTTGATATTTAAGCAATAGAGGACTTTTTCTGTGTTTCCGTGTTTTGGTTGGGAGAATTCGAGACAGTTATGAAAACCCGAGACGCAGTCGAGGGTTTGCAGAACTGTCGAGAATTCTTCCAACTCCCGGAGTGTTTGGATGATCGACGCTATGTAAACACCGAAAAAAGTCCTCTACTGCTTTTATAAAATATTTCTCAGACATAATTCGACAAATGAAGAAAAGTGCTGTTTTTACACTTCTTGATTGAAACAGATTTTCTTGATACACGCTCATATTTCGTACCAGCCAATCAAAACGCGCGCCTGACAACACATAACCAATCAAAATTCGTGTGATGTCACAACCGTGTTTACATAGTTTCATCTAAACACAGCTATTGAGCAATGAGAGAGCGCGTACTATCCCAATTATTTTATAAAATAAACTAAATTCCACACGTGTTTTGATTGGTTCTCACTTTTGATCCATCAGAGGACCGACTCATGGATTACGTTATCGTTTCGCCTCTTTATTATATAAACACATGCTAACTATGGTTATTACAACATTTCTTAATGAGAGTTTAACAAATAGATTCCATGTTGCCGTGCGACTGATCAGTAAAGCCTGGTTTCCATATGATCGTCCGGATCGTCCCAGTCGTTTCCAAAAAATTCGAGACGATCGGGACGACCGAGACGATTGCTGGTTTCCATATGATCGTCTCGATCGCTTCAAACACTGAAGATGCGCGGTCGTCAACGATGTTCCTGGGTCCGACAACAGAATTTTGGCGCGATATTCGGAAACGAAATGGCGGACGTCAATCGCAGGGCTTGTTATCGTCTTATTCTTTCGATTTTGCGCCGTAGAAGAGCTCGAAGAATCCCACGAAGACACAGGTTTTTGGTTCGACAGATATATCAGAAGCGAGAAGAATTAGGAGCTTACCATACTCTGGTACAAGAGCTCAGACTGCATGACAGGGAATTTTTCTTCAGGTAGGATTTTCAAGTGCGGCTTGTGCAGTTTACAAGGAAACTGACTGATGTGAAGCATAAACTTATTGTCTGTGCTAGGTTCACAAGCGTTTTGGGAAGAGAATGATTACTTCTGGGATAGCCTTCGATCGTCCCGATCGCCTCAGTCGCCTGAGAGCGTTTCCATATGATCGCTTCAAAATTTACACGATCGTCCCGATCGTCCGGATGGAACTCAATTCTATCCAAGCGATCGAGGTCGTCTCAGTCGTCCGGGTCGTTTGCGATCGTCTGGGTAGCGTTTCCAGAGGATCGTCCCGATCGTCTGAACACTTTTTGAGACGACTGGGACGATCGGGACGATCCGGACGATCATATGGAAACCAGGCTTAATAGATCACAGAAAACGTCAAAATGTGGTAAGGACATCATGAGTGACTATATATATCGCCTCGCCTGCCACCTTCTTTGTTCAATACTACATTTTGACGTCATTTGTGGTCTACATACTGAACAGACGCACGGCAACTTGTAATCTATTTGTTAAACTCTCATTAAGAAATGTTGTAATAACCGTGGTAGCATGTGTTTAACACATTTATTCGAGGAAAGGGAAACTTGATGAATGAAAAATCAGTACAAAGATAGAATATCTACATTGTCACGGACATAGACAATTCATAGAGCCCTGGCCATGAAGACTGGTATGATTCAGTGATCCCATAATGTTTTTGCAAATGATCGGATTCTCTGATGACAGAGATATTACGAGGCTGGATAGCCTGCGTAGCAAGCGTTCCCATTCAAACAGAATTTACTGCATTCTGGCCGCGTGAAAATTGGGGCGAGAGCAAAAAACAGAAGAACGGGAGGAGGGGGTTGGAGGCGGAGGAAACACTTGCAAGAAAACCCCACGATTCTGCAACACCCATTCGTCCACGAACGAGGCTTCTGATTCGTGGGGCGTGGTACATTGATTGAAAAGTTCAACAACTTGCTATCAATTCGAGCGTGACGAATTGCATCTGTTGCATGATTGCCGATCCAGGAAAAATCAAAATGGCTGAAGGCGGGGAAGATTTTGAATCGTGTTTGAGCGAAGTTCTGTTGGAGCTGAGCGAAGTTGGGTTTGCTCAGCTCCACCCCACCCCCTCCCCAGACCTTTTGTTCTCATCACAATTTTCGCGGGGCCAGAATGCAGTAAAATAGAACGGGAATGCTTGTTACGCAGGCTAGAGGCTGCAAGGCATTCCCAACTGGCTAAACCTTCTTTAACCCCCTCACTTTAAGAAAATGCATGGAAAAGCCGGAACCTCGATATAATTGAACTTCGATTTAACGAAGCGCCGAGAGCCGGAGAATTTTGTTCGTCATATCACGGTTCTTTTCCATACAGTTTACTACAAGTGGGCTTGAGATTATTTGTTCGTAATATGCCGACGACTTCGTTAAATCGAGGTTCCCTTGTACTGAAGAAACAACTGCCATCCTAAGTTCTGTTAAGAAGTTACAGAGCCGGGCCAGCAACCTCTCTCAAAACAACTGTACACTCACATCACTGTCAGCTGCAAGTGATACCTCAACAGCCTGTTCACGCTCTTCCATAGATGGTACTCGAGGTGGATCAAGCGTTGGCTTCGGAGGTGATTCGCCAGCTGCCAGACCTTGTGAGAGAAGAGATATGATTTCATTTTACTATAAAATTTTGACCATGACCAGTGCAAGGAGGGGGGAGGGTCAACGGTTTTTTTAACGTTTTTTAAAATCTTAACTGGGATAAAAACAAACAAGCACGTACGAACAGTGTAATTACGCAAGACTATGAAAGTAATCATAAATTAGTTATAACACTTCAATTCATACACTCGATACATAGTTGGAAACGGCTAGCAGCGCGTTAAGAAACGGCAGATGTTTTTCTGTAAAGAACGGGTATTTGTGATGCCGGTTGTGCTTTGCCGCCAGTAGGCAAAATGTTTCTTCCTCTTTAAAATTTTTGACATCTTTTCATACTGAGTCCGTTATATTAACATCGACCAGTCAACAGACTAGAAGTAAGGGGAAGTCAAGTTGCAGCAGGAAGCTCACTTGGAAACAAATATAACTCAGCCTTAACCGGGTTCCTTTCCTTTGATTGGTCAGCACTCGAGGCATGCTCAGAAAGATGCGTGATATAATATGTTATTTGTCTGGTTAGCAACAAAAGAATCTCGTCCTTAGACCCAAGGAAGCCGAGTAATCCTGTAGCTGGTCTCTACGACGGACTTGTAGCTTCTTTTCAGTTGTCATGCAGGGCTATGGTCATTGTTTTTGTTGTCTTGTCTATTGTTTCGTTTCTGTCAATCAGCGAACAAGTCTGGATTGGTTAACAGGGCTTCCCAGAGAGCTACGTAGGTGTACAACAAGAAAGCTTTGACAAGTATTTTAGCAGAAGTTCAAAATAGGATTGGCCCGGGCACTAGTTTAAACATTGTTCAAATTACGTCATGTTATAAAGTTAACCTGACCACAAGAAAGATCGCTTGAAAATTAGTAACTTAACTAAATTTGGGTACGTTTCGCTTCATAGAAAGCTCAATATCGGCTTTAAGAGGTCGGCGGCCAAATTCTATACAAATGTCTCTAATTCGGATCTGCCCGTTCCTCGAAAGTTGTAAGACTACGATCCTCTTATTATACGAGGCTGGTCCTTTAATAGGTTTTCAAGTTAGGAAAGGAAAAAGGAATGGTAGGTTTTCACACGTTCGTTTCGTTTTCATGTTTTTGTTTCTAATATACAGAGGGAATTATGGCACCAGGAATAGCTCCGAAAGGTTCCGGGTCCTTTCAGAAGCGCACGCTGCCCCAAATCCATACGGAGTCCCGGCCCTAATTTTTTTCCCGGATGTTTTCAATCCTATTAGGAGGTTGCAATCTAACTACATAGCCTCAAACTTGGTAAAATAAATGATGTCGATATTGTTTTTATTGTGATGGGTCTCCAGTCTCCATTTGAATTCCGCAACAGGCAAATCATACTTTTCAAATAGGAAATAGAGATTATATGAATTACGTTGACAATGGAACATCTATCAGTTGAAAAAATTCGCTTTATTCGTCTTCGTGTTTTACTCTCATTGTAACTAAGCGAAACAGTAATAGACTACTTTAAATTTTACCTCTGCATTTTCCGTCAATGAAGAAGAGGTTGTTGTCACATTCACATTTGTACGAGCCCCGTGTGTTGACGCACCTATGAAACTCGTCTGTGCAGTTGAACAAGTTTTCATCTATGCACTCGTTAACATCTGTCGGATAAAAATTGAAAATGATAGTTTAATTCAAAGAGAACTCAAAGAGTCAAGACGGCGCTATGTTGAGTGGTCCCTGTTACAGGTCTCGGGAGGTCCGTACTGCGTACAGTGTTACTGTTTCTCAGGAATAAAGAGTAAGTGTTTTTGGTTGTTTTCTATTCAGTGCTAGTTGTAGTTTTCCGCCAAAACAATAAAAAGCGGTAATTTTCGCATTGTGGAGTCTTCAACGTACTACCTTACAAAAGGTTTGAACCATAGAGTTTATGGTACACCAGGCCTATACTACCTAGAAATCAATTGGATTCGTAATTTTGCGGGTGCGCTGTAATTAGTGGACGGAATTTCATTAATGCAACCCATTTCCACACTTCAGTCTATTTGTCAAAGCGAGTCCAAGTGCGAAAACGTTTCGATGAAACTTAGTTTCCTATTTCAGAATGGAGGAAAACCTCTTCCGTTACATGCTAGACAAGACTAAATATGGACGATTTTTATAACAAGCGTGTTTTTAAATGATTTAAATAATTAGTTTAACGTTAAAAATAATACCAATTACCTAGACAATCGTAACCATCTCGGTTCAATTCGAAACCGCCTTGGCATGAACATTGGTAACTTCCATTGGTGTTTATACAGATCTGATCGCAAGCATGGATCCCTGTCGCACATTCATCGATGTCTACAAAAAGTAACAAATAAAAATAAAAATCAATAAATAATAATAATAATAACAATGAGTGAGGAAACTAACTATATGAAAAAGAAAACAAAAGGCAAGCAAACAAACAAACAAACAAACAAAAAACATCGTTTGTTATGACAATGGTTTTTTAACACTTGTAAGAGCAACATCGTAAATCCAGTAAAATTCTAAATTAAATCAGAAATAAATTAAATCCCTTAACTAATAAAAACTAGGGGACGCCTTCTCTTGACCGGGTTGGACCATACAACAAGGCTCGAATACCACGACGAAGCGGATTCTTCGCTTTTCAAAAGTGTAACCTTAGAAAGTAGACCGTGAAATTCTAATACGGCCTATGGGACTGGTTGTCGCTACCTTTGCATGTCTTTCCATCGTCGTCCAACTCGTAGTGAGCAAAGCAGGCGCACTGTTGTGAGTTGTCGCTTCCTTTAAAACAGATGTGTTGGCAGCCATTATCAAGCAAACAGGGATCTTTGGCTAAGAAAACAAAGACGTCACTGGATGTAGATATTTGGTGATTAAAAAAAGAACCATTAACCCAAGAACTTTGTGACTGGTCACTCATGTTCCTTTACTTGGATTAGACAAAACTATGTTTAACTGAAGACGTGAGGTACAGATGAAGAACCTCTTTGGAACTGGTGAGAAGGCTCAAGGAGAATCGGGTGAGTGTCCGATCTAACTCAAATATTGGGCGCTCGAGAAACCAAAGGAACGTAGACTGGAAATCAACAACAACGAAAACAACATACACCAACAGCAACAACCGACAAGCTCGCAATCAAAAGGAAAAATAACTTGGGAGCAAATGCAAACAAAGGACCGCTCTACAAACCTAAGTAGATCCCCTCAACATGAAATCACACAAGACAATTCATATAGCTCATGATCCTTCCCTTGAATCCAAGTTTATTGCGCGTTGGTTTTCCTCAGTCTAAATTAAGAGTAATAAATCTTTCGTGCCGGTAAATATACTTGAAGTTTACGACTCACCAATACAACTTCTCCAGTCATTTGAATCTCGCTCAAAATACTTGTCGTCACATGAACAGTTGTAGCTTCCCGGTATCTTGTCACAGTTTTGCTTGCATTCATTTCGACGCTCACATTCATTTATATCTATAATAATGGGTAGAGTAAGGGTGTTATCGCATACGAGTCAAGTGGCCAACTCTTTCTCTTGTATGAAGGGATTGTGAGATTCGCTAATTCCTCTCTCCTCTCTCTGAAATCGGGGGGTATCCTGGTGAATCAATTATTTTCTACATTTTTGTCTCCTTTGCAAAGAGAAAAGCCCTTAAATCACAGAAGAGACATCTACGCATCGCGGGCCTATTTTCAGCTCCGGTGCAGGGCGAACCAGGCCAGTTCAGGTAATCAGACCAATCAAACCTTTCACTCATGTAGGACTCACCATCACATGTCTTCCCATCCCTATTAAGCTCGTATCCGGCACGGCGGTCACACAGGAAAGAACCCGGTGTATTGACACACAATTGCTCACATACGCTTGTTTGATGACATTCATCGATATCTAAGGAAAGAAACGTAACAAATCAATCGAATGAGATCAGTTGAAGCTCGACGCTCATATAAGGACTGGATGTTCCACCAGTTGCCTCAGATTGAAGAGCACTGGTGTTCAGGCTTCGAACCCCGGCCGAACAAACGCTCAGGGTATTAAAGCAACTGAGAAGAAGGTGCTGCCTTTGCTTAGACAACTGCAAATGGATCGACTTTCTAGTCTTCTCGGATAAGGGCAATAAATCGTAAGACCCATCCAACAACTCTTAAAAGTCCTCCACAAAACCTTAAATTTTGTAATTTCACGTCGTTTTTTAGGACGGCAAAGAAATGAACGAAAATGTAAAACGCACGTGCAGAGCGTGCAGCCGGAGCCATTGTGCTTGCTCACTAAACCTATTGTTTGTGGCGTTCCCGTTGACGTCGGCGTTGTCTTTTCGTAAACTCCCTAATAATACCATGGCTGGGTGGATAAACTCTCGGAGATACCAGCGGCTAGCGTAGTGTAGTGTAGAGTAGAGTAGAGAAGAGTAGAGTAGGGTAGTGTGGTGTGGTGTGGTGTGGTGTGGTGTACTGTACTGGGCCGGGTTGTTCCAAGCACCCGGAAGCAAGGTTAGTGCTGACCCATGGTTTAGTCTGGTTAAATCCTATTGGTTGTCAAGGTATTTAACCCAGATTAGTGCTAACCTTGCTTCGAACAACTCGGCCCTGTACTGTAATGTACTGCACTCTACTCTAAAATCCTGCCAAGAGTAATTGAAACAATGATGATACGATGATCATGAAGATAATAATGGTCATGACTGACCTAACTGCTGGCCGAGTTGTTCCTTTAATGTTAAATTTATGAGACAAGGACTTGGCGTTAGCGTTTGGTAGATTAAGCAAAGATTTCTACCAACCTGCACACTGTGCGCCGTTACCTGTAAGGCCGGCCGGACAGGGTCCACATTCGTATCCGCTAGCATTGGCTGGCGCCGGAAGATCAACGCAATCCACCCCTGCGTAACACGGCTGACCGTTCATTTCGCAGGCATCAATATCATTTTCACAGAATCGTCCCGTGCGGCCTCCCAGACATGCGCATCCCATGTAAACAAACTTGCTGTCAGTGTTGAGTTTGTCGCCCTGTTCTGGCGTTACGCACTGGCCTCCGTGAAGGCAGGCACACATGTTAATCGTAGGACTCCAAGTTGCGCTTGCGCCCTTTTCGTCAATGGCAACGAACGAAAGATTGAACTAAACGGACACACAAAGGAATAAGAACACAAACCTTGTCGTTAACTCTTAACTCAAGTGCTGGTTTCCATATGATATGCTACGGTCTGCGGCACAATCGGAAGCAGTCTACGACGGAAAAATCCCAGGAAATCGACAAATGTTTCCATTTCTCTGTAAGTAATCGTAAGCGCAAAAAACGGAAAGTCTGATTGGACAATACATCACATATGTTCTATCCCAAAAATCTGAGAGAGAGTTGCCGATACGCCGCAGATCAACCCCCAGACGAACGTTTCCAGCCAGATGAACGTCAGCCAGATGAAGCAGACCGATCGCCGATCGTGTCGCAGATGGCTGCAGACCATTAAAGATCATGAGAAAACCAGCCTTAACCTTACAATTCCGTCGCCCCGACCAAAAGTTCCATGCTTGCCTTTGGAGGTGCCATTTTACAATTTCTGGATTATATCTTTTCATTTATGTTGCCGATGGAATTTTTCCAGAGGAGTGGCCTGAGAAAATTCAGGCCTCGAAACAAGGTAAGAACCGTTTTAACAGCCGAAACGCTTTGCCATGCACAGGGATCACAGCATAGGTAATAAAATATCTCCTCAGTATTTTTTTTGCGGCCTACCCTTTTAGTAGATGCAACGTGCCAAGTAAAATGAAGAACATTTCCACTTTGATTCTCCACGGCGCCCACCGGTCTGTTTATTACGTTGAAAGTAATTGTGTCGTTGTCTTCTGCTGTGACATCCAACTTAACAGTTCTGTTAAATGTGGCGTTTATTGAAGGTGGAACATTTACTATCCTGGGGGGAAAATTATCTGTGAAGTGAAAAGTTAAAATAAAGAAAATTTATTCACCCCGGGAATAAATGAGGGCTTCGACAAAACACTGACCCCCGGTCAACTGACCCTCTACTGACCCCCTATAAAATCAATGGGAAAATGAAAATTCCAAAAGCCCAGAACTATCAATGGGACCCGATTCAAGTTCATCAATAAATTTCGCTTACCTGAAACTTTCAAAATGGCGGTCGCGTTGCAGATTTCCGACTCTTGTTCTCCTTTTACTGCTTAGTGGAGGTTTTGTTGACGGAAAATCGAGCACAGAATAAGATTGAATATCAGCAAGCATGGTATTTGTACCCGCTAGAAAATTAAGTAATAAAAATAGCGAGGAAATTCTGGCAAATAAACACGCACGCAACTAACCGCGAGCGACACGCACACGATTACATCAACCGGAAGTTTGTTATGGCAAGCTTGTAGCTACCTTATGAAATTCGTCTTCCGGTTGAGGTTTACGCGTGCTCGTGGTACGAGCAGGCCATCGCGATCCTGTTCATTTGTCAGCATTTCTGTTTGCTTCATTTTCCAATGCGTACGAAAGCAATATTTGACGATATTCCAACTTACTCTGTGCTCGATTTTCCGTCAACAAAACCTCCACTAAGCAGTAAAAGGAGAACAAGAGTCGGAAATCTGCAACGCAACCGCCATCTTGAAAGTTTCAGGTAAGCTAAATTTATTGATGAACTTGAATCGGGTCCCATTGATAGTTCTGGGCTTTTGGAATTTTCATTTTCCCATTGATTTTATAGGGGGTCAGTGGGGGGTCAGTTGACCGGGGATCAGTGTTTTGTCGAAGCCCAATAAATGATTTTATGTGGCTTGCCTCGCTGGTTCATGTTTTGCTAGCTAGGATCAGATTACATACGGGACTTGTATGTTAGGCATATAAAAGCAATTACAGGCCAAGTTGCGGGCCTCTTTTTCTTCAGCTGCAGGATGACAACGGTTTTTTGCTGTCGGTTGCTGAAAAGAACTTTATTTAGATTAAGCGAGCAAGAATCGAAGCACAAAAGAAAAGTCACTGCAAGCCAACTCCGTTTGCCAAGCTTTTTCTCTGCCCATGGTTTCTGGAGGGGAGCATTTACAATGCTCCTCGATCCTTCTTCGTCCTCGTCTTATCGCTGTATTTAATGTGGCTTGTCGTGAGTATAAATAACATTTCAACGCGGCTACAAAGCTGTCTGGCGTGGGCAGCCTCAGTGAGCCCCTCCCAAGGTGGGGGGGGGGGGGGGTATTGTTCCCTTTAAAAATTTGCTTGTTTCGTTGTTCACGAAATTAATTCCGAACCTTTTCCCATCTTTTTTATCCCTATAATGGTTCGCGTTCCCTTGTTCCCTGAGATATTTTATCTTTGTTCCCCTGTTCCTCTGTTTAAATTAACCATGTTCCCATATTCCCTGGGAGGGGCTCCTCAGTCACTTGCACGGCATTAATCACATGCAACAGGAACTGCTGTCTTCACGAAAGAAGACTATGACAATATACGGATGTTTGCGTGATGCTCCTGTTTGTTTTGTCCCTTGTTAACTGCAGGTCCAACAGGCGATACGCGGGATTAAAAATATTGAAAAACGCCAGGCGCAAAAACAAAAATGATCGGAGTTGGAAATTGCTCAACTCGAGTATTTGCTCTTTCTTCACATACTACAGTAATCGCTCATTTCAACGACTCTTATGAAAGAAGCCCGAAATAGGTACCAAGCAATGAACTTCGTGTGTTTCTCTGTAGTGTTTTATTTCCAAATCTGAGTTTGACTTATACCTCATACCATGTTACAGCCCGTTGTACAAGATTGGGTAGAATCATAAAGAGACCTAAGAGACTGGACCTGTGAACATTTTGCCCTGCCCTGGTGCGGTATGCAGATTTAGTGTCACGTGACTTTTTTTTGCCGCCTTTTAAAAACATTGTAAGCCGTCGCATCTCGGGTTATACATCCTGTTGTATAAAATCGATGTATTTGAACCCAGCGGAGTAAAGTTGTGTTGAAGCAAGTGCAGTGTTTCATCGCTTTCTTAACATACCATACTTGTGTGAAACAGGAAACCACCGCAGAAAAACTGTGTAAACATGGAGAACGGTAAATTTCCACGTGCACTTTGAAGTCCCGCCCCGGATTATTAATTAACTAACCAAGCAACCAACCGTCGGACCGAGCGACCGACTTCTGACCCACCCAGCGATCGAGCAACCGACCGACAGATCGGATGCATCGAACGATCGATTGATTAATGAATGAATCAATTCTGTGTTCAACTTGACTTACTTAGAGCGTTGGTCTCATTCACCAGCTGGATATTGATATCTTTGGTTATGATGCCAACCGATAGATCATTTGTGGACGCCACATCAAACAAACAGTCGTGATCATCCCCACACTGTTCTTCAGCTGCCAGCCTTATGCTGTCATCTTGCCAAGTTATATTGTCAGCAAACATTGGCTCATAGTCAGGATCAGCAAACGTGTACACGCTTTCATTTGGACCATACGTAAACAAAGAATGAGATTGGTTGATTTGCCCTGGAAAAGAAATCATGGCAGCCAGAATAAATACTAAAGGCTCATCATGTCGGAGCTTGCATACTTGTCTGAGAGATATGTCCAGAAATGTAGGATAATAAAACGCACGCTATTTATGATAAATGTCATGAATTGTCTCCTAATTCTAACTCCAGCCCTAACCCTATTGTTCTAAATAGAAAAGGTGACACTTAGACTTAAGAGGACACTTCGTGATGCTTATCAAAATGAGCTTGCATGTCATTTCCTGCAATCCTTGACACCAATGGAGAAGGTCTGAAGGAAAAATTATGAGCCAAGGCAGCCTATCTCGTATATTTCATTAAAAAAATAAAGAAAATAAAGAAAACATTTAGGCTTTACAATTTTCCCAACAAACGTTAGCCCTGGGATCTTACCGGCAGATCCGGAGAAAGGTCAAAAGAGTCTAGAGCCATCTAAAATCTGAACTTATACCATTAGTCCTAAAGATTAAACTTGATGCAAAAGCACATAATGCTGGAGTGAAATGGGGGAATACTCAATGTAGAATTGCAGGGGCAGAGAAAGACCCAGAGGGGCCAGTTTAGTATAAAATCTGACGCACAAATTATTATGTATTATAGAGGGGGAAGTTGAACTGGGCTTTCGCGCTGAGAATTGATTAATCATAGAAAACATTTATATGGTAAAAGGCCACTGATGACAACAATTCTGCCAGCCCCTTTATGCTTAAAAATACTGTGTGTGTGCGCGCAGGGAAAGGGGTGGGAGGGGTCTCGTGCAGATTAGTTGACACTAAAATTGATAATATGCTTACATTTGACACCAAAATCAAAGTGAATTTCTCTTGCTGTTAAAGAAGGAGACAGCACTTTTCCATTAGGCAACGTGAAGTCGTCATCCGGGCTATCATTCCAAGTTCCCAGCAATCCTTTCGTGGCATTTTTGTAATCATCTCCGGGGCTTATGACGAAAAGCATCGATTGCTTCTTCTCGCAAAACCTAATGTTCGACGTTGACGGAAAGGAAACTTCCAGACAGTTTTCTTCTGGCTTAGAGAAAGAGAGATTTCCTCCAACGATCACACTCTGGTTTGTTAGATTGTTGTAGCCATGATAAATATCTCCGTCAAGAAAAATACTTATGCCACCTAGAAATAAAATGAATTAAAAAAAATAGTAATTTGATATAAAATCATCATTCTCCGCCGTTGTTATCAATACTGATCGTTAACGACAGAGAAATGAAAAGATGAAAGAATATGGTCTTAGGATATGAGACTCTGTTCTTTGGATCAAATAAGCAAAAATAGGTAAAGGCTCGATGGCATTTCTATCATCGACTACAGTCTGATTTAAGAAAAAATAAAAAAAAAAGAAAAACGAAAAACGAAAAAAGAAAACTGAAGAAAAACAACAAACAAAACAAAATGACTTTAGCCAAAGGCATCGTTTGTATTTGTTGTCACTTAGGATGCACTTTTTGGGGAATATTCTATCTATTCCTATTCCGGGTTGGGATTAACAACGAAATAACAGGAATGAGATTTTCCAAAAGAACGCGTATTCCGAAAACGGAATGGTTCTTGCAGAGGTGACCTGAGAACTAACCTTCGGAATATTCTGGACACGACTGAGACTGACGTTTCGGCGGCCGCACAGGATTTTCGCGCCAAAATAATCCCAAAAGAACGCTTATTCCGTGAATTCCGAGTAAAGTGTATTCTGTTTCTTGTTTATTCCGTTCATTCTGCTATCGAGAGCAGAATGAACGAAACTGGTAC
>BLFK01000104.1:2201002-2205113 GCA_014634185.1 Astreopora myriophthalma | reverse complement strand
CCCAAAAAAAGAAATTGCGCTCTCAGTGCGGGTCCTAACAAATGCTGTGCCACCTCCCCAAGTTTATCTGATTCCAATATGGCGGCAAGACTGTACCGAAAGCCCTACGGGAGCTAAGGGAAACGCACTGAAAACGCTTGCACTGCAGGCAACCATTTTTTTACTGAGAGAATTAGGCTTTCATCCAGTGGCCATAACCAGGAGCAAACGACTGGTACCTTATTTCTTAGACCTGGCTGTTTTAAGATTTACGTCACAATTCCCGCGTAAAATTAATTGCAAATGTTTGCATATGAGGCCTAAGCGGAAGCATTGCGTGGGGGTTGGCTGAGGTGACAATCTTGGCGGGATAGCCTTTCTGTAATATAAATTATATAAATATAGATGGTTTGATAAGAGATGTGTGAACTGTACGGTCCTAGCTATGGCTCCTGATTTGAGACATTGATTAAGTAGTGAACACACACTTTACACACACTTTATTACTACTTTCAAATTATATTTTGCAAAAAAAAGGCATGCCCACAACTAGCAAAGGCTGATCTAGGTGGGCCATCCCTTAATAGTCGAATTAAAAAAATAAACGAAATCAGAAATTAACTAATAAAATAGAAGGGAAAAAATACTGTATGAAATAACAACAAGAAAAAGCGTCTCATTAACCTAATTTAGAATATTAAAGATACAGCTAATGTTTATGTTAGCTCAGTGGAAGAGGACAGATCAGGAGCAGTATTACCAGGACGTTACATTTTGTATGATCTGAGATAAATCCATATAAGAGTCTTGTAAACCTAGAATGTTGAATAAGGAGCTATAGGAGCTTGGTATTTATTTAAGAGGGTATGCGTTGGCAGAAAATGTCGTAATTTTGCGATTAATCCTACGGTTCTGCTTACTTTAATGGTTATATGGTCAATATGGTGTTTCCAAGACAAATTTTTATCAATAAGGATCCCGAGATATTTGACATAATCTTTATGCTCCAGAGCCACCTTCTTGTTCTGTTTGTTATCAAATATCACGATTTTAGGTTGATAAGTAAGTTTCCTTTGAGCAGGGCACAATATAACGAAATTCCTTTTTTTAATATTCAAGGTTAATTTGTTTGCAGTTAACCAACCATACACTTTGTTAAATTCTTGATTTCAGTTACAGAAAGTTCCAACGATTTAAGATTTTTATCAGAAAAAAAAGGATATTTCTATCATCGGCAAAAAGGTAAAAACCGGCTGAGCTCATCTGATGATTCCTTTATGTCGTTGATATATAACAAAAAAAGTAGTGGGCCTAGAACAGAGCCCTGAAGCACCCCACAGGTAGAATCTCACCTTTCAGATATATGAAGACCAATTTGAGCTGTTTGAGTTCGGCCTTGCAAATAGGAAGAAAACCAGATGTTCATATGGCCGCGGAAACCATAGTGATCTAACTCGCACAAAAGAATTTTGTGATCTACCGTATCAAAAGCCTTTTTCATATCAGTAAAAATCCCACATGAGAATAAACGGTTGTCCATATTTGTCTGTATTGCATTCACAACATCTAGGGTTGCATGCTGAGTAGAATGTGCCTTGCGAAAACCATACTGGGATAGAGTGAGCAGGTTCTTCTGTTCGATAAAAGACTCCATTCTCTTAAACACTATTTTTACAAAAATCCTGTTGAAATTAGAAAGTAGAGCGATCGGCCTATAATTGTTAGCGTCAGTATCATCATCTTGTTTGAAAATCGGAATAATCTTTGCCATTTTTAGCTTAGAGGGATATACTCCAGTTGAAATAAATATATTTAAAATATCCGCCAGAATACCACTTATAACATTAGAAGAGAACTTTAATAGCTGCGTCGGACACGAATACGATAAGCCATGAGATTTATTTTTTGGTATGCAAGAAATTTCTATCTAACTTCCTCTGGAGTAACTGGTTAAAAGCAAACGACGAATCAGCTGATTTCATTCTCTTAAGAAAGCAAACATAATGGCGCTTAGCGGGTGGCAGGTTATTTGCTAGAGTTGGTCCAACAGGGGCAAAGGGTTAGTTGAGGACATTAGCTATACTGACCCTATACTGATAGGGTCTCTGGTTGCTTTTTCAGCGGCCGAAGGATCTCTAATGGAAGTGATAGATTTACTTCTCTTTGATTTACGTCAGGATTTACGTGCAAGTATGCTATTAATTCCTTTCCACGTTTTTTTCATGCGTTTGGAGAGCTTTTTTGCCTTACGATTTGAACCTGTCTTCATAGGCGCATGTTTGTTGACAAGCTTATTAAACTTGTTAGAAAAAGAAGAGAACAAATCATTCACATCGTACGAATTCGTTTCAACAATAGCATTCCAGTCCACTTGAGAAACTTCGGTGTTGAAACAATCAGCAGAAAACCGCGAAAAGTTTCGCACTTTAAATTTCTTAACCTTTACTTTATCCTTCACAGATTTTAAGAAGCAATATTGAGAGAAATGATCACTAATATCAGATACTATGTTTCCGCAGGTCACAACTTGGTCAGGATTGTTAATAAAAATATTATCGATTAGAGTGGCTGAAGAGCTACGAACACGGGTTGGTTTGTCAATTGTGGGGATTAGATAACAGCTTTGAAGGCAAGATAAAAAGTCGTGGCTATAAGAAGACGAGTCACACTTAAGAAGATCTATGTTGAAATCACTTATGATTACAACTTGTTTTCCCGAAGAAGTAAATTTTTCAATTGTTTCATCAAAATATTGCTGAAAGCGTTTAGGTGAATTATGCTGCCTGTATAAGATGCCGCAAATAACGCTTTTCTTTTTGACAAAAGAAATCTAAATCCACAACGACTGAAAGGCCTCATAGAGATCTTTTCTAAAAACACAATAGCTTAATGTCTCTTCAATAAACAACCCAACACCGCCTGACGCTAAAGGTGAGGGAGCACATTAAAAAACATAGCCAGAAATATTTGCATTGCATGTGTGAAAACTGGAATTGGTAATTTTTGTCTCAGTGACTCCAATAACATTAAAGTGAAAATCAAGCTAATACAAAAGATGAGTTTGAAGATTTTCAAGGTTCCGGTTTAAACTAACTACATTGTTGTGAAAAACAGAAAAACTTGTCTCAATTTCATCTTCCACTTGCTTGGTTTTCATAACCCTGAAATTATGCGGGGAAAAATACCGGATATGTATTCGCACACAGGAGAAAGATTATAATCTATACTGGTGTTAAGAGTAAACAAATCCAAGTCATAAATACTTGACAACTTGTCCAAATCTCTCCTAGTTTTACAGGGAATCACGAAAGAAAAAATTGAAAGCCATCCTTACCTCCGGACTTGACCCTGACTTCAACGATGCTCGTGTTTTCTTCCTTTGCGGCCCCCGCTATGAAAATGGTAGCAGTTGTCGAATTTCCCTGGGCAAGGCCTGTCCTAACCTGAAACTGAAATGCTCCGTTGTGTGCATCGACCATCATATATTCGCCCAGGCCATTAAACGTGTAGTTTCCACCATCCAGAGTCTTGAAATGCGGATCACAACAAAACCAAGCTAGATAATCGGGAAAAATCAATCGATCGATAGATCGAACAATCAATCGAAAATAAAACAAAACAAACTAACAACTGAACCTTTACAACACTTACGTCTCGGAGGCTGTACGTAACCATCGCAGTTACGAGATGGACGATAATAGTAAAAAAAATCACAAAGAGGTATGTCAACACAGCAAGATTTATAGGCTTCCTTGTCAGACAGAATAAGATCCTGAGCGCCAGACCCCCAGAGATTACGAGCTTCCACTTTGACTCGACCTCCGTCCGGCGGTCCAAGTTTAAGCGAACCAAAATTTTCCCTGTCCGTAGAGTAACAACACATTTGAGTCATCGTCAGCAAAAATAGTCCTTTAGTGTAATGGTAAACAAATGCGCGGCGTGTACGTCTCGATTCGAAGCACCACTCAGGCTAGGAATAGCTCCACCAGTCCCAATAAAATCTGGCATCGAACAGTGCCTGCCATCCTGAACAAGGACACACCATGGGGGTGAAATCTTGTAATACCAATGCATACGCGAAACGAAAGAGCACGATTTCTTGAAAAAAAGCCCAACTAAAGCACTTTTCTAA
>BLFK01000104.1:2178475-2189466 GCA_014634185.1 Astreopora myriophthalma | reverse complement strand
GGCTGTGCCTGTCTTTGTTACGCTGTGCCTGTCCGTGTTGGGCTGTGCCTGTCTTTGTTACGCTGTGCCTGTCCGTGTTGGGTTGTGCCTGTCTTTGTTATGTCGTGTCTAATAGAGTTTAGCTGTGATGGCCCTTGCGTGTGCCTCGGCTGTTTAGAAACCGAATATTGACCCTGATTCCCCTTTATAACCACCAACTCCATTCATAATTCAATTGGATTTTGCCATTTCGACAGATCTGCAGAACAACATATTAAATTTGTGTGAGCTGAATTGTCTTTCTAAGCTGGCCTTTTTATTGGAGTATCCAAATCATTTACTGCGATTACTTTGAATTTGTTTTCTAGAGCTTGAGCTAGGCTTGCCGATTTGTCAAACAGTCTGCTCGATCCGACTTTTCAGCCATTCCGAGGCAAAGTGAAACCAGTTGTGAGTTGCTGGTACGTATTTTCCCGCCCATCTTGGCGGCTGTATGTATTTGTTTCGACTTCTGATTGGTTCATTTGAATTTCTGGCTGTGTTGTGATTGGTTATTGCTTTGATTTTGGTCTTATGACTTCAATTAGAGTGGTTTTCGATTGACTGTAGTAAAACTCACGCCAAAGTAATTAATCTAACCAATCACAAGTAGCACAAACAGAGCGACGAGCCAACCAGAATTCGAAGCAATTACATGTAACCTGCTCAAAAGGTGGAAAAATACGGGCGTGCAGGTCACGATTAGTTTTTGTTTTGCTTCTAGCCCTCATCGCTTGAAAAACTGGCGCGAGATTTTCAAGCCAATCACTAAGCGTAACAATTTGCAATCGCGTAATTACTTTCGACAGTCAATTAAAAATCGCTCTATGATCTCAGTGCTCAAAGTTTACTTTTATAATACACAAAACACATTAACTGTCTCATTATGGGATATTTAACCTCAAGTAAAAGCACAATCGGAAAATTTAGATCATAAAATAAACATATATTAATAATAATAATAATAATAATAATAGTAATAGTAATAGTAATAATAATAAAAAGGAATACCTACATATAATTTGTAATGCCTTTCTTCGAAGAATGGAAATCCAAAGCTGCCTGTTTTGATCTCCAAGCAGTGATCTCCGGAGAAATACGGCGAATCACTCAGACGGAACTTCTCATCGCCCTGGTTGGGACCGTAGGGATACAAGTTGTCGTATGGAATTGCTTTAAAATAAATGAAAAATAGAAGTATAAAACACATTAACTGTTATAAAGATAAATATCCTATGGTATGGGGAGCCCACAAGTATAGGAGCGTCGGCCCGGGAAACCAGCAGAGAAGTCGACGAGGTTATTTTTACGTTTTGAAATTCTTGCGACAAGTGGTTGCCATGGCTGTAAGCGCTCTCCTCTGAGCAAAAAATACATCATGGCATAAATAATGAGATGTCAATCGCTGTCATGGTAAGCCATTTGATTTGAAGAAAGTGCCTGTCTATGTTGCTTAGCGCGCGAAATGTCGTTACAAAAATAGCTCCGTCTACTACTGTGATGGCGTACGAATCCAGTGGTGAAGATGGACGAGCCTACGTATGCCTCCTGCTGGTATCAGCGGTTGCCACATCCGTGCGAACCCAACTCCTCTGCCTCATCTGAATTGGCATAGAATAATTTCTTGCGTGAATGAGTCTATAAAAGTCATGCACGTTAATCAAATGAACTATTATCTGCCTCCACTGCTCGGTGAAGGCCATTGCTACCGGTCAAAAGAGGGAATTATTCCAGATCTTCTGCTGTGGAAGGCCTCAATGGGAAGACGACTGAGACCTCACCCAAACTAATCCGTTTTTCGTTTGAAACGCATGCTTTTTAAGTCGTTTTCGCATTAAACAGTATGCAAACTAATACGGCCGTGCTGAAAACAGTTTGTTTTTGATGTGGAAAGGTGAAAACGGAGAGTGAAAACGATGACGTAAGAAGTCTGAGAAATACACATCATTTGAAAACGCTTCGTCTTAGTGTGGTCAGGTGACAACTGAGAGTTTTGAGAACGGTGACGTAAAAACCATGGGAGACTTGAATCTACTTTTTAACACGTGCGCAATCCAGGTCCCATTTGTTTACATCCTCCGTTTTTGAGCGCTGCAGTGTGGATAGGCGAAAACGGTAAGACAGCTTTAGTGTCGATGAAAATGTTTGCTTTGTTTTCTCCGAGATGAAAACGGAGACTTTTGAAAACCTTTAGTGTGGGTCGGGCCTAATCTTCCCGTGGCCAAGCCATACCCGGACGTGCGGAAGCGAATTTGTGAACATCTCGGGCAAAACTGATGATGATCATGATGATAATGATGATGATTAAACTACGAAACTCACCTACTGATGCAGACACGCTTCGACTTATGGAAACGCTCTTAGATGGGCTTATAGACGAAGAAATACTCGCATTTACTGAAGCCGACAGATTTGCAGACAAGCTTGTCGAAAGAGCGGTAGCCGCTGTAACACTGTTTGACTGCCTTGCTGATACACTTGTGCTAGGTTTTTCACGTCGTAAACAAAACGTGATGTTTAGCCGAGTACAGTAAAAACCCGCGTGTAAGAACCTAGAAAATTAAGAACCTCTTGGCAGAAATTTGCTACTTTAATACCCCAAAATATAAGAACCTGTTTAGCCAAAAAAATTCCAACAGGTTCTTATATGTGGGGTTAAACTATTTTATTTATAATATTTTACCAAAAAGCTTGTCTTTAGAGATAAAAAAATTGCACAGTGAAACTAAAAATGCACCTTGTATGTTAAATGTGAACTGTTGTTATAAAACAATTCTGCTACAATTAAAATAATGTATCATTTGTATGTAATCTTGGTCTTGGTTTAAGTGTTCCATGTTTGTTCTTGATCATAAGCATTTATTCTATAAAATAACAGTTTATAATGAAGAACATACCATATATTATACTATTTTTTACTCCGTAAAAATTAAGAACCTAATTAAGAACCTACTTAGCCTAAAATACCAGTAAGTATCCCAAAATATAAGAACCTGTTTTGCCAAACTCCAAAAAAGTAGGTTCTTACACACGGGTTTTTACTGTATTTCTCAACTTTTTTAATTGGAAAGGTAATGCTCTTTGTTCCCAGTGGTAAAAAATAATCATTCAAGAACCCTTGTTTTTTCCTCAAAGCGCTTGATTCATTTTTTTTTTCCGGCTTAACTTCACAAAAGTTGTGAACTGCCTTGAGCATTCCCAGAGCAGTCTTTTCTCGGGGCAAGGCTTTCTTTAACTTTTACGTTGATTCACAAACCCGGCCCCCTTTAATCGGTTGAAGTCGTGTTTATTTCTAAGCTGTCGCAAGAAAAAAATGGGAAACAAATCAATTGATTCTTTACCTTAGCTCCAGTACACTCCCACGGTCTAGTGTTTGTTTGTTTTGTTGTTTTTTAAATTTCCCGGCGAAAATACACACAATTGGTTTCACATCATTAAGCTTATGGATTTTCAACCTTAGTCTATACGAAAGAGGAATATTGTTATGGAAGCTGAAATGAGCTCAAAGTAGAGGAAGAACGAAAAAGAAAGCAGGACATAATCCCTTTATACTTTAAGCTTTGATAGTTTCAAGGTGTATTTCTTTGTTTTTTGTTCCGTTCAAGTTTTTTTTTTTTGTGGTGGTGTTTTTTTCCTCGTTCTCCAAATTTAAGGTTAAATGTTCAATATTTTAGCTACTTCGCCAGGCTAATAAGCTATATATGTTTTTTTTTTTACCGAGTTTATGTCAACTATTAAATGTATAAATCAATCTGCATGGGTAACGAAAAAATAAACCTAGCTGAACAAAATGTCCAAAAATTAGAATCATAGTTTGCTTCATTTTATCCCATAGTCTCGCGCTATAAATGGATATTTTTCCTACACTCATAAGTTCAGTTCTGTTTATTCAGTTATCTAGATTTGTTGATCTTCTCTCAGATTAAAACTTTGTTACCCTCATTGCTAAGAATGGTGTTTAATGTCTTAAATCGCCCCAAACACACACACACACACACACAACTATGTAAAATGAAAACAACGCCACGCGGACAGTGGAGGAAACAGACTGTCCTTTATCGCTTATCGATTCAGTTTTAGCTTCAACTGCATTTCATTTTTTGCCACCAAAACTCGAAATTTTATATCTTACTCATATTTAAAGTTGTTATTAGATACATGATTAGATCGTGCATTCTCTTGCAGTCATGAACGAAGAAAGATAAAAAAATATGTATTGATTAACTGTTGCTCGGAGAATCCTCGGCTTCACCAGTTATTACAACCAAACATGAAATACCTCACGATTTTAGAAAATGACAAACGTAAGCGAATGTTGCGTTGGAAATGCTAAATCACTTTAAAATCGACAACACGACGGCGTCCTCGACCTAGTCTTTTTCGGGTTTTACTTGTGCGCGCGCCGTCGCAATGAGGTTCCCGTTGTGTTGCTAAACCTCTCTAATTACGCGGGTGCCAGAGGCCAGCCGCGCTAAAGTTTGCGTCGATTCTCCGTTTTGTTCATCGTAGTCGGAAATTGCAATGCCTGTTCTGATTGGCTAGTCTGATGTTTTGGCCAATAGTATCCACTGTAATATCAAACTCGAAGGCACTCTCTCTCATTTCGTGATGAAGACATCGTGGCAATATATTGAGGTACTAATTTTGTATCTCGCCAACTCGGTACAGTTTGCCGATAAACATTTCGGTCTTGTTTTGGTGTCGTTTAACGATGCCGCCTTGGACTGGAGCAAAGTTTTGTGTAAACACGTCGTTTCTGGCGCGGATCGGACTGTTTGTATGCAATTGTCACAAGTTTCAAATGGTGTGCGATACTTTGAATCATCTCAGTATCTGAGTGAAAAATACTGAAGTGCTGAGTCGACGAGAAGACCACTTAATCAAACGATCTGAACTGCGGAAATCTGTAGGAGAAGGTACTGTATAGTATTTTCTTCGATTTGTTAACTGTCATTGAATGTATCAATACTGTGAATAATTGAACGTATTTGAACGACTTCACTAACCAACCGGTGCGAGGTACTTGTTCCATTATGTTTTGTAATATGGTCTTCGTTTGAGTTTGTTTCAGTCTTTTTAAGCGAGTCGCGTGTGCAATGATGTAATCTTTTTTGTGGTTACAATAGTTCTCAGGAGGAATGCAGTTGTCAATTTCATGCATGGAGAGGAATTCCTTTTGCTGATCAGCTAATTCTGTTCACATTTGCCCACCAGTCCGAAACGGTTTTAATGGAAAGAAGTTTGTAAGTTCATTATAACCCGAAATATAAATTATTGGATATTGTACATTCGGGCCCGGCCGACAATTTGCGTAATTTTGACGTTTGTTTACATTCTGTGGACAAATAACTTTTCACGGAGATTAACGTGATTCATTCGTGTTAAAGTACAATTTTTGGAAACTGTGTCGTATTATCTTCCAGAAGACAGTCGAATTAGTTTTCCAAGTTAAATACAGATATGGTGTACATACGCAAAGATACTTGACATATTTACACTGCAAAGTTTCAATTGAGCGGAATCTCTCTTGTTTCTGTTCACATTTGCCTAGCGCGTTAGAAAAGATTGTTATATTTTAACGAGCTCAATTCTACCTTTAAGCACGAGTTCAAAGAAAGTTCGTACGTTCAGTAGAACCCAAGATATAAATAGCCGGATAATTTACGATTGGATCGACCGTTCGCGTAATATTGACGTTTGTTTACATTATATTCTTTGGAAAACTATAACTGCTCAGTGAAATTGTCATTCATTCGTATTACATGTGAAAGCAATTTTTTAACATGGAAAAAGTAAAACTGTGTCGTATAATCTTTCAGAAGACAGTCCAATGAGTTTTACGCTAATTGAAGAAAATGTGTTTTACCAGCTGTTCAAAATGATCACATTGCGCGCATTGTGGTATTCCAACCTGTCAACTTGAACTTGAAGGATTTTCATTTGATTTGAAAACACCACTTTAATAGGGCTACCTTGGTAAATATTTTCATTCTTGAATTTGGGATCTCTTAAATCGCCAATTACCGTATAGTAACGTTGTAACGTTTGTTGTTGTTTTTTTACAGCCAGACCCTCTCCAGCGTATGCCTGCCTTCACAGTAACTTATGGTTATCCATCCGCGTCAATGCCTTCAGGCGTCTTGTTACCGTTGAAATTGACCGTTCCATTTGTTTTCCCACCGGAACAAACATTTTTACCACACAAATGGTGCAGCTTATTGCTCTTTTGTTTCCTTGTGTTCGGAACACCCAGTACCATTTGTCAAAACATTGTCACGCTCAATGAGTTCAATTTTCCGCCAGGGACATAGCCGCTGTTTCGGTCCAGGGAAACCAACATGGCCGCGGTGACGTCACTTGAAAACCACCCATAGCAGTCAACGCAATCGTTTCGAGTAGTCGATGAGAAACTGCTTGTCAGGAGTGATTTTTCGCACGCAGTTTGAGTCAACATTGAAACTATTTTGAGTTCTGCACTGCCACGAAAACTCAAAAAAGGCGGCCCGCCGTTTTCAAATTTGCACGCAACTCTATCTTGGCCATCCGTATAAGTATAGTCTGCACATTAATTAGTGGTATGACGGAATTTCGTCATCATTTTGCAAACGGAATTCGTCATTGGAATTCGCAAACGAGTGTTCTAGACTGCTTTCAGGATGGACTTCCCAAAAATATTCAATCAACCGCAAAACGTTCTCCAGAACTAATGAAACGCGTGACGACCCTGGAAGCTCTGATATGGAGCAAAATACATTACTAGTGTATAAATTTGCGATTTGTTTGACAATCCCGGCGGCGTGTTTCATCTGTTAATACGCATTTGTCTGGTGGCCAAGTGTGAGCAAAACTTTCAGTGTTAGAAAATACGTGCCGTTTAAAACTCAGTCTTATCAAATATGTGAGGAGCGGTTAACTTTAAATTATCTTTCATTGGTTTTATTTGTTCGTATCTCCTTGCCAACAATTTGCTAAGGCCATCCCCATAAAATGTTTCGTTTCCCATCGCCCTCCCTCTCGTAAAGGTGGGTCGGTCGGTCGGACAAAAAAAAAAAGAAAAAGGAATGAATTCAAGAAGGGGTCTGGGTGCCAGTGAAGGCCGGGCTGGTGAGTGCGAAAGCTTGGTTACGCGGTCCTTCCTTTGTAATTCCTTATCTGCAATGGCAGACAGTAATTCATGTGCACTCGTAATAAGATGACGAAAAGATAAAAGAGTTGTGGCCTTACCTAGGCTAAAGTTCATTGAAAAGGACTTGTCCTTGCAAGAAGTATTTACCGATGTGTATGATGGAGATTTAGATGTACGTGTCAAATGCAGAGTTGGATTTAAGAAGCCAGGAGATGTAGAACCGAAGGACTTCGTTTCAGTCGATCTCGCTGAGAATGTTGGAACAATTGTTTAATGAAAGTTACTGTTTTAATGACGAAAAAGGTCTTGACGAAATGTTGCTTTCCAACAAACATTCATTTTGTGTTCCAGTTTACTTTTGCATATTAAATCTCACGTTTAGTCTGCAAGATATAATCAGATGTAAAAGATGTACATTAACAGGACTATCAAATGTCTAAAAAGGCTAAAAAAACGAAGTATCGATGATAACTTAAGACAATTGGTGTTAATAACACAAGATCGTGTGCTTTTAAATTAAAGTACTTGCTTCTTTACAAGTGATTCTGGAATTTTTTTTTTTTTTTTACTTTTCCAAAAAAATGGGTCGGTCGGGCGATGGGAAACGAAACATTTTATGGGGATGGCCTAAGGGTTATGAGCAGAAATCCCTGCAGCAAAACATACGCTCTTCTTTCCTTGTATGTATGAAAAGGATACTAACCATGCGTGGCTCGGAGAGAATAATTATGGAACAATTTATAATTTTCCTTGACTGTTGTAAAAGAGCGGATTTTTAAATTCCGAGTTCTGTCTGTTCCACGAATCTGTGGTGAAAATTCGTTAGGCCAACCGAATTAACGAAAAGACCGTAGTTCAAGTTTGAAAATGCTGCTCCCTCTTTGGGTGCCTTTGCCAGGGACTAATAGACAGATCGTCAAAGGATCCAAATATGTAACACCAATGTTGACATAAATCCGTGGGAAAGGTGACAACGGAACACGGAAGCGGATAGTTTCGGTGGTGGACGGGCAGCTGGATGTATCACCGATGAATTTCCTCACTAGTTGAGGCGTACCTCAAGGTGTGGGGTAAATGACCTCTCACTGGAGAACGAGTTTTAAATATTAAAATAATCTTAGCACTGGAGCGCTCAAAGGAGAGCAAAAGGCAACTAAAAAAACGCCACACTTTCGGTTTTCATCAATTCATCGGCTCCCTAATAACTAATGAAACAACATCATCAGCAAAATTGGGCCGTGCCGTCGGATTGTAACACCATTAAGTACCAAAGAAGAGCAATAAAAAATCCCTTGCAAAGCAACTGAAAGGAGGAACCATTCCACTACCACAACTTGAAACTGCATCATGTTGTGACGAGCGTTCTCTTGATAACTCCCAAAGTGCACATCAATTCTCTCGCTACAGGCAGTTATTGCATGATTGACAATTTTATCGCTTGCCAGAATTGAACTTCCCGCTTTCCGTACACTGTTTTCCCACCTCCCTTAGCTCGGTTTTCCGACTCCCTTGCCTCGTAAAAATAAAAAGGGAAAAACCCATGTATAATGATTATAAATAATGTTAGCGTTTTGCATTTCTCTCCAGGTCACCTTCCTCTCACGACTCCCGCCTCGCGCCCTTTTCCCTTTTCTGTCTCCCGTACCCCTGCTGCCCCCATTGCCCTGGCCCTTGCTCCACTGTCCCCCTCAACCGTCGCGAGATCTTAAGGGTTTTGTTCAGCTACTTAGTGGTTGTCTCCCTTGTTGTTTAGGAATGGCATTCTTCACGGTGTATTCCGAAAGCACAAGGTCATTATACGAGGTGTCGATTAGCCTGTTTCGCAGACCGACTACAACGCCGGCATAGGTTTCGCGTGACATGTCAGGCTGCACGCAGGGGAATCCCGATGAGCAACATCGACGAGATTTCGACCCCACAGTAATACGTTTCTAAGGGCCAGTCCGGTTAGGTCGGCTGGCTCGCTAAACGGGCTGAAGTGTGTACATGGAAGATTCCAGCCGGTTTACAGGGATGAATTTCAGGAATTTGTTTACGTTCTTGTGACAGTCAAAGTCACGCAAGAGATAACTAGTGAATTTTGTTGTTTTGCTGCAAAATGAAGGTTGATTTTAGCTCTAGCAAGTACAGAATGGCATTTTAAAACAAAAGACGCAAAGATAATCTTCTGATCATGCAAATCTGGCTGCGTTTTCAAGGCAACGCACGCGTCATGAAAATTTGACCAGGATCTCAGCAAGCCTCTTAACTGTTTAACTGCTGTCCACTGAATAACTTATTTCCCTCCACAAATAAAATGAAAAAAAAAGGAGCCCTTGGAGACAAATCTGCAGACAACCTGGACTGATAGGGAGTTATCCAGGACAAAACGGTCCGTCCAAAGGAAAAAAAAAGAGAGGTTTGGAAGCACCTAAACCCAATACGCTGTTCCGAGACTAATAATGCAAACGGGAACATATACCATAACACACCATGGACTTCTTAAGGAAGACAAATTCACCAAGACCTGCGTGTACAACACGATGATGCCTGTGTGCAATTACAACAAACTAAGAAACAAGCAGGAAATAATTTAGCTCTTACGAATATGTAAATGAAAAGGAAAAAAAAAAGAATAACTCACCCACTGAAGTGGACACTTCTTGAGCAATTGAGGATTTCCAAATATAGCGCGCTATTTCTCAAAGTACAGAGGTTCACTAATCAAGTTCGTTTCCGGTCGGATTTGAGCGGGAGAACGCGATTAATATCGCTATGTCTTCTTGACACCTTTCTCTAAAAAACCGTGTCGGGAAATTTTTATTTTTTGCTTCTTTCAAAAGTTATGACGGTTTTAGTGAAGAGAATGCATGTTTTATTCAACTCTCAAAGTTTAACTGCGTGTCAAAAACAAACCAGACAAGTAATCAAAATTTCCCGACACCATTTTTTAGAGAAAGGTGTCAAGAAGACATGACAGTGATATTAATCGCGTTCTCCCGCTCAAATCTGACCGGAAACGAACTTGATTAGTGAACCTCTGTACTTTGAGAAATAGCGCGCTATATTTGGAAAACTGTAATTTTTTTTAAGTTAATGAATATACCATCGTAATCTACAATTATTAAGCTTTCAGAAAATATATACTTTTGTAGGGTTTGCGTAAAACGTCCCACTGTAAAGCGGCGCCGAAGTATGATGGTCATTTGGGGTACACTGATACCTTAAGGTGGAGCTAATGACTGGAAAACTAAATGACTAAAGCTAACAATTACAAGGAACAAAGCTAACACTCACATATCAGTCCTTTGCTTGCCTCTGAAGGAGAACTGCTTGAAACTTAAGTCTTGAAGGCACAGAAGCTACTAACTCTGAAACAGGCTACGTGATAGTTTTGATAAAGACTATAAGGCTTAATTGTTCCTTTGATTTGATCGGAAATGTGTGGTTATTTTGGTTAGACTACAACAAACCACTGAGCGTTCATAACAATAGCACTCATGTAATATTACTTTTGACACTCAATTGAAAACTGCTCTATAAGGCCTAGTTTTGGTAATCAGTTCATCAAATGAATATTTTCACAGCGAGGCTACTGACCAAGATGTAATATTCTCCTCTGGATGAAAAAATAATAAGCCAATTAATTATTATGGGTCACTCAGCTGAGTTAAGTTGGATTCTAGCTTATTTTCAAATCAACAAATAAAAAAAAAGTCCCTCAATTTTTTATGTAGTCTGTTTCCTAAGAGCATTTTTTGCGATTCTTTTACCCGATCTGTACCAGATACCGCAGAGACTAAAACATAGAGGCTGATTCCCTAAGGGAGATGTCTTTTATTAGACAGTGAGTCGATGTGAGAAGGCA
>BLFK01000104.1:2166516-2171844 GCA_014634185.1 Astreopora myriophthalma | reverse complement strand
TCGTTAACATTCATGCATTCGTACTCTTATTCGGCTACCAATGAAAGATGTTCAATATGTCACGTGATATTTCGGTGTTCGGTGATCACGAATGAAATCGTACAACTGAAAAATACATTACACCGTATCAGCAAGCACTCTTAGCTTATAGGCTTGATAGTCCGCTACATCAGCTCCCTGACACAGTATCTTACTTCCTCCACGAGCTTACCACAGGATGACTTTGATTAGACTTTTATCCTTTCGACTTTTATGTAAGATTTGTTTTCATTCAACAATCTTACATAACAGCGTAAAGGACTTACGGGCGAGTATCCCATATTGAGCTGGTTTATGTCTTGAACTGTAACTGACCGACTAGGATTCTGGTTATTAGAATCTTTACTCAGTTTGCTTTACCCCATATACTAGTATGATGACCCGCCTAAGAGGTTAAAACGATGTATGCTAACCCATGATCTATACATGCGTTCAGTCGTTGCCAGAACATTACATTGAGCAGAACTATATATAAAGTTAACGTTTCTTTTTTTTTAGATCTTGTGAATTTTTTTCTTGCGAACTATTGATTAAATTGGATCAACGGATTTCCATGATTTTTGATCGTTACAAATGGAAAATGGAAATAAGTTGACTTTTTTGATATGTCTTATATGTCTTCTCTCAGATGGCGGTCTTCCTTGAGGTTGTCTTTGATGGAAATCATGTCCTTGGTCGATTTGACGGCAGAATTCGAATGGAGAAAGAAATTATGGTTTCAAATTGGGACGGCGCAAGTCAAGAGCACGTTAAGAGACTGCAAAAATGATTGCCTCCTGCCTTTCTTTAGGAGCTGCACGCGTGAAGGATTCGAGAAGGACCTCTTAGACGCTTCAGATCAAGGTACATTTGTTGTGGTAATCATGGATAGCTAGGTTCAGAAAGCACCATGCAAGAACCTTGCAACCGTAGCGGTATGAGCGAGTGAGAAGCGTAGAGAGAGAACTGAAAATTCATCATCTTGCATGGTGCTAACGTCCTCCACAGAACCTTAAATTTGATCACCTCACCTCGTTATTTAGGAGAGCAGAGCGTGCAGAGCCATCGTCTTTGCTTACTAGACCGTTGGTTTTTTGGCGATCTCGTCGCCCGTCGGCGTCGTCGTTTCGTAAGCTCCCTAAAATGCGAACGACGACGTCGTAAGTAATTACTGTTTTCTTCGGATTGGTCGACAAACTTGCGCGGTTTTTTGTTTTGGCCAATGGTGGGAAGGATGATCGCAACTGACAAATTGGTTTGGATCGAGAACCCATATTAGGAGAGTCCATCTTCACCACTGGGTTCGTGCGCCAACACAGAGGAGAGACACTAGTAAACGCTGAAGAACTTATGCTGGCGGAAGTGGACAAACTCGTAGAGATTGAGGAGCTTGTTGAGGTTGAGAAGCTTAAGCTGGTGGAACTAAACACACTCGTAGAGATTGAGCTGCTTATGCTGATGGAAAGAGACACACTCCCTGAGGTTGAGGGGCTTATGCTGGTGGACGTAGACACACTCGTTGAGAATAAAAAGCTGATGCTGGTGGAATGAGACACACTCGTGGAGGTTGAGGGGCTTATGCTTTGTGACGTAGACAGTCTCGTAGAGATTGAGGTGCTTATGCTGGTGGAAAGAGACACACTCCTTGAGGTTGAGGGGCTTAAGCTGGTTGAAATGGACTGACTCGTGGAGGTTGAGGGGCTTAAGCTGGTATACGTAGACACACTCGTAGAGATTGAGCTGCTTATGCTGGTAGAAAGAGACACACTCCTTGAGGTTGAGGGGCTTAAGCTGGTTGAAATGGACTCACTTGTGGAGGTAGAGGGGCTTATGCTGGTGGACGTAGACACACTCGTTGAAAATAAAGTGCTGATGCTGGCGGAATGAGGCACACTCCTTGAGGTTGAGGGGCTTAAGCTAGTTGAAATGGACTCAGTCGTGGAAGTTGAAGGACTTATGCTGGTGGACGTAGGCACACTCGTAGAGATTGTGCTGCTTATGCTGGTGGAAAGAGACACACTCCTTGAGGTTGAGGGGCTTAAGCAGGTTGAAATGGACTCACTCGTGGAGGTTGAGGGGCTTATGCTTGTGGACGTAGACACACTCGTAAAGATTGAGCTGCTTATTTTGGTGGAAAGAGACACACCCCTTGAGGTTGAGGGGCTTGAGCTTGTTGAAATGGACTCACTCGTGGATGTTGAGGGGCTTATGCTGGTGGACGTAGAGCTACTCGTAGAGATTGAGCTGCTTATGCTGGTGATAATGCTGGTAGAAAGAGACACACTCCTTGAGGTTGAGGCGTTTATGCTGGTGGACGTAGACACAGTCGTTGAGACTGAAGTGCTGATGCTGGTGGAATGAGACAAACTCGTGAAGGTTGAGGGGCTTATGCTTTTGGACGCAGACAGTCTCGTAGAGATTGAGCTGCTTATGCCGGTGGAAAGAGACACTCCTTGAGGTTGAGGGGCTTAAGCTGGTTGAAATGGACTCACTCGTGGAAGTTGAGGGGCTTATGCTGGTGGACGTAGACACACTCGTAGAGATTGAGCTGCTTTTGCTGGTGGAAAGAGACACACTCCTTGAGGTTGAGGGGCTTAAGCTGGTTGAAATGGACTCACTTGTGGAGGTAGAGGGGCTTATGCTGGTGGACGTAGACACACTCGTAAAGATTGAGCTGCTTATGTTGGTGGAAAGAGACACACTCCTTGAGGTTGAGGGGCTTGAGCTTGTTGAAATGGACTCACTCGTGGAGGTTGACGCGTTTATGCTGGTGGACGTAGACACAGTCGTTGAGAATGAAGTGCTGATGCTGGTGGAATGAGACAAACTCGTGAAGGTTGAGGGGCTTATGCTTTTGAACGCAGACAGTCTCGTAGAGATTGAGCTGCTTATGCCGGTGGAAAGAGCACACTCCTTGAGGTTGAGGGGCTTAAGCTGGTTGAAATGGACTCACTCGTGGAAGTTGAGGGACCTATGCTGGTGGACGTGGACAAAGTCTTTGAGATTGAGAGACTTATGCTGGTGGACGTAGACACACTCGTAAAGATTGAGCTGCTTATGCGGGTGGAAAGAGACACACCCCTTGAGGTTGAGGGGCTTGAGCTTGTTGAAATGGACTCACTCGTGGAAGTTGAGGGGCTTATGCTGGTGGACGTAGACACACTCGTAGAGATTGAGCTGCTTTTGCTGGTTCAAAGAGACACACTCCTTGAGGTTGAAGGGCTTAAGCTGGTTGAAATGGACTCACTCGTGGAAGTTGAGGGGCTTATGCTGGTGGACGTAGACACACTGGTAGAGATTGAGCTGCTTTTGCTGGTGGAAAGAGACACACTCCTTGAGGTTGAGGGGCTTAAGCTGGTTGAAATGGACTCACTCGTGGAAGTTGAGGGGCTTATGCTGGTGGACGTAGACACACTCGTAGAGATTGAGCTGCTTTTGCTGGTTCAAAGAGACACACTCCTTGAGGTTGAAGGGCTTAAGCTGGTTGAAATGGACTCACTCGTGGAAGTTGAGGGGCTTATGCTGGTGGACGTAGACACACTCGTAGAGATTGAGCTGCTTTTGCTGGTGGAAAGAGACACACTCCTTGAGGTTGAGGGGCTTAAGCTGGTTGAAATGGACTCACTCGTGGAAGTTGAGGGGCTTATGCTGGTGGACGTAGACACACTCGTAGAGATTGAGCTGCTTTTGCTGGTGGAAAGAGACACACTCCTTGAGGTTGAGGGGCTTAAGCTGGTTAAAATGGACTCACTCGTGAAGGTTGAGGGGCTTATGCTTGTGGACGTAGAGCTACTCGTAGAGATATAGCGGATTATGCTGGTGACAACAGACACACTCCTTGAGTTTGAGGGGCTTGAGCTGGTTGAAATGGACTCACTCGTGGAAGTTGAGGGGCTTACGCTGGTGGACGTAGACACACTTGCTGACAATGAGGTGCTGATGCTGGTGGAATGAGACAGACTCGTGGAGGTTGACGGGCGTATTCTTTTGGTCGTAGACAGACTCGTAGAGATTGAGCTGCTCATGCTGGTGGAAAGAGACAAACTCCTTGAGGTCAAGGGGCTTGAGCTGCTTGAAATGGACTCACTCGTAGAGGTTGAGAGGCTTATGCTGGTGGAGGTAGACACACTCGTTGAGAATGAAAGGCTGATGCTGGTGGAATGAGACACTCGTGGAGGTTGAGGGGCTTATGCTTTTGGACGTAGACAAACTCGCTGAGACTGAGCCGCTGACGCTGGTCGAAGAAGAAACAGTAGTCGAGATTGAAGGGCTGATGGTGGTGGAAGTAGACACACTTGTAGATATTGAGGTGCTCGTGGAAGTTGATGGGCTTAAGCTGATGGACGTGGACACACTCGTTGAGGCTGAAGCGCTTATGCTTGTGGATGTGGACAAACTCTTCGAGATTGAAGGACTTATGCTGGTGGACGTAAGCACCCTCGGAGAGATTGAGCTGCTTATCCTGGTGGAAAGAGACACACTCCTTGAGGTTGAGGGGCTTAAGCTGGTTGAAATGGACTCACTCGTGGAGGTTGAGGGGCTTAATCTGGTATACGTAGACACACTCGTAGAGATTGAGCTGCTTATGCTGGTGGAAAGAGACACACTCCTTGACGTTGAGGGGCTTGAGCTGCTTGAAATGGACTCACTCGTGGTGGTTGAGAGGCTTATGCTGGTGGACGTAGACACACTCGTTGAGAATGAAAGGCTGATGCTGGTGGAATGAGACACACTCGTGGAGGTTGAGGGGCTTATGCTTTTGGACGTAGACAAACTCGCTGAGACTGAGCCGCTGACGCTGGTGGAAGAAGAAACAGTAGTCGAGATTGAAGGGCTGATGCTGGTGGAAGTAGACACACTTGTAGATATTGAGGTGCTCGTGGAAGTTGATGGGCTTAAGCTGATGGACTTGGACACACTCGTTGAGGCTGAAGGGCTTATGCTTGTGGATGTGGACAAGCTCTTCGAGATTAAAGGACTTATGCTGGTGGACGTAGGCACCCTCGGAGAGATTGAGCTGCTTATGCTGGTGGAAAGAGACACACTCCTTGAGGTTGAGGGGCTTAAGCTGGTTGAAATGGACTCACTCGTGTGTATCCTTGCTCCCGTCTGACAAAGCTAATTCGTTTAAAATTAACCACTTTTTGAGTATTTCTTCAGTTCTAACTGCTATCTATATGTATTATTATGTCTAAGAAAAAAATAGTCAGCGTAAACCAAGTTCACCGTCTGCAGAAGCCGGAGAATATGATGATCTGCCAGAAACCATTTCTTCGAGTGTTCTTCAAGATCTTCTGAAAGCTCAAGAAT
>BLFK01000104.1:2141516-2161516 GCA_014634185.1 Astreopora myriophthalma | reverse complement strand
TGCTGGTGGACGTAGACACACTCGTAAAGATTGAGCTGCTTATGTTGGTGGAGAGTGACACACTCCTTGAGGTTGAGGGGCTTGAGCTTGTTGAAATGGACTCACTCGTGGAGGTTGAGGCGTTTATGCTGGTGGACGTAGACACAGTCGTTGAGAATGAAGTGCTGATGCTGGTGGAATGAGACAGACTCGTGGAGGTTGAGGGGCTTATGCTTTTGGACGCAGACAGACTCGTAGAGATTGAGCTGC
The DNA here is from genome assembly GCA_014634185.1 of Astreopora myriophthalma. NCBI lineage: Eukaryota > Metazoa > Cnidaria > Anthozoa > Scleractinia > Acroporidae > Astreopora > Astreopora myriophthalma. Next base: position 2,161,267 of record BLFK01000104.1, on the reverse strand, counting down.
TTATGCTGGTATAAAGAGACACACTCCTTGAGGTTGAGGGGCTTAAGTTGGTTGAAATGGACTCATTCGTGGAGGTTGAGGGGCTGATGCTGGTAGAAAGAGACACACGTCTTGAGGTTGAGGGGCTTAGGCTGGTTGAAATGGACTCACTCGTGGAAGTTGAGGGGGCTTATGCTGGTGGACGTAGACACATTCGTAGAGATTAATCTGCTTATGCTGGTGGAAAGAAACACACTCCTTGAGGTTGAGGGGCTTAAGCTGGTTGAAATGGACTCACTTGTGGAGGTAGAGGGGCTTATGCTGGTGGACGTAGACACACTCGTTGAAAATGAAGTGCTGATGGTGGCGGAATGAGGCACACTCCTTGAGGTTGAGGGGCTTAAGCTAGTTGAAATGGACTCAGTCGTGGAAGTTGAGGGGCTTATGCTGGTTGACGTAGACACACTCGTAGAGATTGAGCTGCCGATGCTGGTGGAATGAGACAGACTCGTGGAGGTTGAGGGGCTTATGCTTTTTGACGTAGACAGTCTCGTAGAGATTGAGGTGCTTATGCTGGTGGAAAGAGACACACTCCTTGAGGTTGAGGGGCTTAAGCTGGTTGAAATGGACTCACTCGGGGAGGTTGAGGGGCTTAAGCTGGTATACGTAGACACACTCGTAGAGATTGAGCTGCTTATGCTGGTGGAAAGAGACACACTCTGAGGTTGAGGGGCTTGAGCTGCTTGAAATGGACTCACTCGTGGAGGTTGAGAGGCTTATGCTGGTTGACGTAGACACACTCGTAGAGATTGAGCTGCCGATGCTGGTGGAATGAGACAGACTCGTGGAGGTTGAGGGGCTTATGCTTTTTGACGTAGACAGTCTCGTGGAGATTGAGGTGCTTATGCTGGTGGAAAGAGACACTCCTTGAGGTTGAGGGGCTTAAGCTGGTTGAAATGGACTCACTCGGGGAGGTTGAGGGGCTTAAGTTGGTATACGTAGACACACTCGTAGAGATTGGTCCGCTTATGCTGGTGGAAGGAGACACATTCCTTGAGGTTGAGTGGTTTAAGCTGGTTGAAATATTCTTACTCGTGGAGGTTGACGGGCTTATGCTGGTGGACGTAGACACACTCGTAGGGATTGAGGTGTTCGAGGAATTTGAACGGCTTAAGATGATGGACGTGGACACATTCGCTGGGGTTGAAGGGCTTATGCTTGTGGATGTGGACGAGCTGTTCGAGGTGGAAGGACTTGTGCTAGTGTAAGAAGACATACTCGTAGAGTTTGGGCTGCTTATGCTGGTGGAAGGAGACACAATCCTTAAGGTTGAGCTGTTTAAGATGGTTGAAATGGACTGACTCGAGGGGGTTGAGGGGCTTATTCTGGTGAACGTAGAGACACTCGTAGGCACTGAGGTGTTCGAGGAATTTGAACGGCTTAAGATGATGGACGGGGACACATTCGCTGGGGTTGAAGGGCTTATGCTTGTGGATGTGGACGAGCTGTTCGAGGTTGAAGGACCTGTGCTAGTGTAAGAAGACATACTCGTAGAGTTTGGGCTGCTTGTTCTGGTGGAAGGAGACACAATCCTTAAGGTTGAGTTGTTTAAGGTTGTTGAAATGGACTGTCCCGTGGGGGTTGAGGGGCTTATTCTGGTGAACGTAGAGACACTCGTAGGGATTGAGGTTTTCGAGGAATTTGAACGGCTTAAGATGATGGACGTGGACACTGTCGTTGGGGTTGAAGGGCTTATGCTTGTGGATGTGGACGAGCTGTTGGAGGTTGAAGGACTTGTGCTCGTGTAAGGAGACACACTGGTAGAGATTGGTCTGCTTATGCTGGTGGAGGGAGACACATTCCTTGAGGTTGAGTGGTTTAAGCTGGTTGAAATATTCTTACTCGTGGAGGTTGAGGGGCTTATGCTGGTGGACGTAGACACACTCGTAGGGATTGAGGTGTTCGAGGAATTTGAACGGCTTAAGATGATGGACGTGGACACATTCGCTGGGGTTGAAGGGCTTATGCTTGTGGATGTGGACGAGCTGTTCGAGGTTGAAGGACTTGTGCTGGTGCAAGGAGACACACTGGTAGAGATTAAGCTGCTTATACTGGTGGAAGGAGACACACTCCTTGAGGTTGAGTGGTTTAAGGTGGTTGAAATGGACTCACTCGTGGAGGTTGAGGGGCTTATGCAGGTGGACGTAGACACACTCGTTGAGACTGGGGGGCTGATGTTGGTGGAATGAGACACACTCGTGGAGGTTGAAGGGCTTATGCTTTTGGACGTAGAAAGACTCGTTGAGATTGAGGCGCTGAAGCAGGTGGAAGGAGACACACTTGTCGAGATTGAAGGGCTAATGCTGTTGGAAGTAGACACACTTGTAGGGATTGAGGTGTTCGAGGAATTTGAACGGCTTAGGCTGATGGACGTGGACACACTCGTTGAGGTTGAAGGGCGTATGCTTGTGGAAGTGGACACACCAGTACTGGAAAAAGAACAGTTTGTTTGTTTTGGCTGTTGTATTGGTTTGGCTTGAGAGGATGTTTTGACAACTTGAAGGAAGTTGAGCAGTATGGTTGTAAGCTGAATCAATGGTTAATTAATGTATCCCGGATCGATTATAAAAAGATTCTAGGTTTTGGCACATCGACAGTGAGCCCTTTGTTTTCATATTTGATCATAAATAATAAAATCAAAATTTTCTCCGTTGTGATTGGTCTAAATGATATCCGATTTTCTACTAATTTGCCTGCTAGTTTTTTACTAGTATCGGACAGTTCAATAAGCCAATCACATTTAAAGTGCCTATCAACTCAAAATACTTTTCCACTACAGTAATTCTCTGTACTTGTCCCAAACATATTTTGCTGCTCTACAACCTTTCTCCTGAAGACTCACTTTTTTTACTGCTTTTCAAAAGTGGAAAATCTGGACATAATTTGATTCGCGACCGAGCAAGGAAGAGGAATGGGTTCAATACCGGGTTGACGTAACAAACTACTTTGCACCGTTGTTTTGAGTGAACAATCGTGATGTAAAGTTCTTTGTGACCTCAACCCGGTATTGAACCCATTCCCCTTCGTTGCTCGGTCGTAGATCAAATAACAGCTGGTTTTTCCTACTTTTGAGAGCGTGTGAATCAGCGGATTTGTAACAAAAGCTTTTGAAAGCAAAATAATATGTTTGGGACAAGTGCAGAGAGTTATTAAGGAGGGAGAAGTCTTTTGAGGGGATAGGCACTTTAAGGTTGTATTATAAATCCAGCAATCACGGCCTTGTTTTCAATCATTGTAGAAACAGTGTGAAGACTCTCAAACTGGCTTGCTCCTTGCAAAATGGAAAATATTTCAGTATTTTAGTAAACAATTGTAAAAATCGTATTTTTTTAAATGATAAATTGGTAAAAGGACTTCGCGTCGTTCAATTGGTTCTATGGTAATCATACGCGTGATAAACAAATCAGACTCCCGCAACGCCGTCGTCGGATTTTGTTATCACTCGTATGACTACGTACAGACTGTATTGGACTCCACTCGGTCCTTATACCTTTACTAATCAATTCACTAGCTATGACGAAAGCTTGAATCTGAAAAAGAAATCAGCTTTTAAACAACCAATTTATCATGCCCACCAACTTCTACTAGTAGATAGCAAATATTACATAAAAAGTTTGTTCTTTTTTAATAGAAAAGGACGCAACATTTTTTGTTTTGAGAGGCATGTTTCAACAGATCTTACGTCGTCTTCAGTTCAAATTAGCACGAAGTAGAAAGTTGAATGTACAATGTATAGAGGATATTACATGGCCGCGCGGAGATACGAAATTTCTCTTCGAGTGTTGAAAAATATTTTTTAACATGAGAAGAGAAATTTCGTATCTCCAAGCGACCATGTAATTTTCTTTTTATTATATAAAATCGTCACAATACAACAAAAGATGCTTTACACGTATTCTTTATTTCAAAAACCTTACTTTTTGAAATAAAACTGATATCACACATGTGTGGATATCAATGATATCACACGTGTGGATATCGTTTTTATCGATTTGCTACCACTCAGTATACCACTCAATTTTATATAATAAACATAACATATATGTGTGTGTGTGTGTGTGATTATCGCAGCCGTTGAAGTGAGGAACTTAAGCACTCAGAACAAAGAAACCTAAAAAAAAAAAAGAAGGAGAAAAAAAAAATCTAGGCTTGAAAAGGGACTCAAACCATGGCCGTGTGGAAGCACAGTGCTCCACCAACTGAGCTATCAAGGCAGTTGGGACCTGGTTAGTTGGGATTTCATGTTACATACCGTACGAGGTGATTTTCATGGCTTATCTATCTTTAGCAAATATTCGGCTTGGGCTCGCCTCGGTAAATATTCACCAATATTCGCTTCGCCTTCAGCGAATAATTGTTAATTATAAATTCAACTTTCTTAATTTGTGCTAATTTGAACAGAATAACAAGATGACACTGGATAATAGGATAACGGAATAAGTGTCGAAGCATGTCTTTTAAAATAAAAACTGAAAAAACATGTTGTTTCTTTTCTTAAAATCATAATTATAATGTGTCTGCTGCTATCTGATCCAGACTTTCCAGAAATTTAAAGTTGCTTTCATTGCTGTCCTCACCCCACAATCTAGTTATCCTTAGCTCAGTATGTTTAAAGGGGTTATGTCACCGTATTTTGAGGTGATTCGGAGAAATCTTTAGTTAATTACGAGTCTTGCACTCGAAAATGGTAAAATAAAACTCCTTTACTTGAAAGATCATTATTTCATGACAAACAAGGCGATTCTGGGCATAAATGACCATTACTCAACAGAATCAGATGAAACTTGAAAACAAATCGGGCCGACTTTTTTCAAGATAACCTAAATGCAATCATTTTCAGTCTTGTGCTCTTCTGCCAATCCATGCACTTCTTTGGGTCAGTACGCAGCTATTATAACAGGCCACGAGATTGGCTCAGAAAACAACAGAACCATTCAAACAAACAACAGAAACAATGAACCCTTTCCCTAAAAACAATAGAGCTGCATCCTAATCAGATCCAGTGAAAATTAGAGGTTGTAAACAGCTGCGTGGTATCTGACTTCTTTAGCTTTGTTGAATTTGTTTTATCCTGTTCTACGGTCGTAAGTGGTTATTGTGACGTTTTATTGTATTTCACGGGCGTCTGATATGTCATGAAATTGTCTAAGACTGCGTGACATAGCCTCTTTAAATTACACACTAAGGTTATCCAAGCGGAAAAAAGGGATGATCTCATTATTTTTGTCTTGGATGAATACATCCTTTGCTGGTCATTGCCAGAAAATATAATTTCAATAACGCAGGTATCAGGTTCATTAGCGTCAAAGTACAGTTATTTTAACAAATCGTCATTTTCGTTGTTTTCAAATTAATTAAGCATTTTTGCCGGTATATTCATAAACATATTAACACGTATTGGCAACGATCTACTCCATGGGGCATTGTACAATGCTAGTCTACAAACATTAACGCCGTTTTTCAGTCCAGTAAGGAGTTTACAACTTAAATGACAACCAGGTTCTTCACACAAAATTGGAAGAGAATAAAACTTGTGTGAACTGTGCGAAGATTGCAGGTATACGTTTGCGAGAGACTTAGGTAACCCTCCTGTCGTATTTGCAAACAGATTGCGGAACAGATTGAACTTAAGTCTACTTACACAATGTACGAGTTTAGTGGCCACGTGTTTTTATTCCCAACTACCCTTGCGCGCCTATGTACACAATTACTGACGAACACTACACGTCTCACAACTGTTACCAGTGTTACGGTTATATGAAAACGTATTTGCCATTGTGCTTAAACTGCGAAGAAATCCAGGGATAGTTATGACCGGCCATCACCACCGAAAACACAAGGATATGAAACGGTACAGACCAAACACAATCGGTTTAGTGATTGTTTCTCGGTTTCTCGTTACTTCGTTACTCTGTTTAGTAACACACTATTTTCTGGTAATGACCAGCAAAAATTATTGATCGACAGCGCATACCTTGGAACAGAACGGGCTCTAAAGTCCGTTATTTCGACTATATATATATATATATTTCCTCGCGTAGCGAGGTTAATAAATTTGTCGGGCCGAAGGCCCGCGCTCGGGAGCTAAGCCGTGCGAATTCGAGCGGGAAAAAAAAAAAAAAAAAAATATATATATATATCGCTAAAGGTGTCCGTGCTGTTGCCTGGCAACAGTTCGCAAACAAAGTATGAATGACGTCAGACAAAGGGAAGGTTGCTAGGCAGCAACCGCTGCCTCACAATGGCGCACTCTCATGTTTATTCATTGAGGCCGAACGTGTAATTTCATCGAGGAGTGAAAAATGTTTAGTACTGGTCAAACACGACCAAATTCTTATGCAAGTGAACCATAGGAGCACGCACAAGGGACAAGACATACTCGCCGAAGGAGATTAAACAACGAAACTCCTGAACAACGTGAAAGGCGACTTCAGATTCAGCGCGAGCAGCGAAGAAGAAGGAGACATCAGGAAGCCACAGTGCATAGACAACATCGCTTGGCTCAGCAAAGACAACACATTTTTACACTCCAAATTAACTGCCCACCCAGCCCTTGTCATGAATTTTATCTATCTTCTTTAATGTTCCACCAAAAATACAGATTTCCAGCAAGCGAACGGGTTTCAACACCGAACTCTACAACCACACTCCATACAAAAAAACACATATTCTCCTTCAACAAAACAACAGTATGTTCAATGTTCACGTGATCACGTGTCAACCGCGTGATCTGTCCACGTGCTAAGAAAAATGTTCAAAATATGTAACGCTAATCTAAATGTCACACAACGAACAAAAAATAATCCGCGACAGCCCTAGCTTCGCGAGGTTTTGCGAGTCACGTATTTCTAGTTATATATATAAATTGCACTTTCATTTTGTCAATAAATATGTGTGCTTGTCTAGCAACTGATTTTTCCGTGATGCCATCCGTCGGTCATGTTTACGTACCGCCCTCATATAGTGGTATACTTGATAAACCCCTTTTTCTTTTTTGACTACGAGCTGATATTTGTGCGACCGACCTTTTATAGTCAGTATCGGTGTGATCTGTCCGATAGAAGAGTGATACGAGTAATAAATTAGTACTGTTGGGGTACCAGTACTAATTTCGTGTTATCCTGTTCAAGAAAGTTCAGTATTTTGGTTGATCGGATTGGAATGCTGCACACAGGGTTTTCGGTAATACATTTGCGTTTCGTAGTGAAAGGTTAGTTGCAGTTCGTTCGATTCGTTCCAGTTCGACTGAAAGCCAACACAGAAAAGGTGTCCTTCGCATAAATGCTGTCTTTCTATTTGCAATGATCATTTACAACAAGTCGTGTTGCCAAAACATGCGTCACGCTTCGATTAATTAATTAATTAATCGTAAACGGGAAAGCTGTCTTTTTACAGCAGTAAAGGCTGGTTTTCACTAGCGCATGAGCATAGGCATAAGCACAAGGATATCTCTACGACATTTCCAGAAGCGAAACAAGCACAAGAAAATGAGGCATACGCAAGCGCAGTAACGGCGGAGGAAATACGAGCTACTGTTAATTTAGGGCTTGGGCTTATTATGAATTCATGGTGTCCGTAAAGAATAACAGTAACCAGAGACAGGAATATTAATAAAGGTGTTGGACCACTTGAATAGGCCTGATATAACTTACTTTGCAGAACAGCTGAGAGCAGAAAAACGGTCCTTACGTTGCAAATCATGTTGCTGTGTCTGATCATGTTGCTGTATTTGGTTGACCGAGTCTCGATCTTTCTTAGCGTTTTTCACATTAATTATGTTAATACATCTTAATACTGAAAGTGAAGAATGATCATCGCAGTTAATTTTCCAATTTAAGCGATTGGAAAGGAGAAGCCTGAAAAAATCAGGGCTTCAACGGGATTCGAACCCATGACCTCCGCGATACCGGTGCGATGCTCTACCAATTGAGCTATGAAGCCACACATTGGGAGCGAGGTCAATTTAGTGAGTTTTAACCCAATGTGTGGCTTCATAGCTCAATTGGTAGAGCATCGCACCGGTATCGCGGAGGTCATGGGTTCGAATCCCGTTGAAGCCCTGATTTTTTCAGGCTTCTCCTTTCCAATCGCTTAAATTGGAAAATTAACTGCGATGATCATTCTTCACTTTCATCTACAACCGCAGTTCACATATGAAATATTTCATATATACTTCACATCACATCTTAATACTGTCCCTTGTCTGAACAACAGACTTATAAATCATCTCACTGTCAGTGGCAGGCCATTCAACCATGAACGTTCCCCAAAAGCGCCACAATAAGAGAGAAGAGGGACGAATGTGAACTTTATTATGTATGTATGTGAACTTCATTTCAACACGGTATATTAATCCACTGCAATTACATAATATACTAACTGTATCCAAAGCTAAATCTAATCCAAACACTTAAAATAATGAAAACCACAAAAACTGCTTTACATGAATGCCGTGTCTAAAAATACAAAAGTTAATTACGAGGATAAAATGAGTTGAGTAAATGACTAAAGTCATTTAGTGATTCTGCCTGACGCATATCATTAGGTAAGCTGTTCCAAAGTACCGCACCGCTGTAGCTAAAGCTGTTTTTCAAAGAGTTGGTGCGGGGCAATGGAACAGCAAGTTTGTTCACGGAGTCCCTCAATAGATATTTAGTTACGTCAGAACGGTTAACAAACAGCTCCCTAAGATACTCAGGTATAAGACCATTTAAGGATTTGAATACCATAACAGCTTTCTGCATTTCACGCTGAGTACTTAATTTTCTCCACCCAAGTTTACTAAATAGGTCTTCAACGTTAGTGTCATAACTGGAAAAAAGTCAAAATTCGAGCAGCACGATTTTGTAGCTTCTGCAATTTATTTGAAAGCGTTAAGTTGCAGTTTCCCCACACAACACTGCAATAGTAAAAGTGTGGCCGCACTAAGGCATTGAAAATAAGCTTCAGAGTTTCAAAAGGGACGAATGAGCGGATTCGTTTGAGAGCGCCAATACCAGAGGCAACTTTCTTTGTTAAGTTCTCAATGTGAGAGCTCAAGGAGAGATTTTCATCTATATAGACGCCTAAGGATTTTGCAGTAGATACTTGATTAACAGGAACACCACCAATGGGAAGACGCGGGAGTCTCGGTAAAGTATCACTGCCTTGAGCCAATTAACATAAATTCAGTTTTAGTTGCATTCAATGTAAGTTTATTAGCGACAAGCCAATTATTGACTGACTTGAGATCTCGATTAAAGTTTCATCTATGGCGGTTATATCGTTGCTTGAAAATGTTAGATGCGTATCATTTGCGTACATCCTAGGCTGCGAACTTAAAGGGGCTAGGTCACGCTATTTTAGGTAATTTTGTTTAAGTTTGTTGATTATGAGCTCTAAACGTCAAATTGGCAGAACAAGAGTCTTTCATTTGCAAAATCACGGCCACATAACAACTGAGCATGATTTTCCAGCTGTGTAAATGACCTTTTGTACTCTGTGAGCAGAGGCCCTTCGATCTTCCTAGATAAGTCGGGAAGAGGAAGGAACCTCTGCCAACCGCCTCGACTTTCTTTGATCTGCCGCTCATCCAACTATCTGGATGAGTCAGACCAGTTTCGAGTAGTCAAACCGGTTTTTCGTTGTTTGCGCATGATCATTCGCGCGTGATCAGTATGTTTGAATTTACATCGGCATGGCAGTTATGACCTTTGCTCTCGTGATTATTGTGAGTTCACGTGGGTATTACCTCCGTCACGGCGAAAGCAGAAAGCTACGAAATTTTGTTTTATAATTATACATAAACATACGGCATTTGAAAAGTGTAAACTATCTTGAGCGTGTGAGGAAATATATATATATTTTTTTCAGTTACGGCGTGTCTTTCAGAGAGATTTTCGCAAAAATGTCGAATGTTTATTCAGTTTGGCGGATACTGGTCACGCTTGACTGACGCTCGGTTACCTTTGAATTTAACGCATGCTCAACAGGAAAAGTCGAGACGGTTGGCAGAGGTTCCTTTCCTCTTCCGACTTATCTAGGAAGATCGAAGGGCCTCTGCTCGCAGAGTAGACATTTTGATACGAACTGATATAAATTTGAAAAAAGGTGGGCCGACGTTTTTCAATTTTTTCCAAATGCAATCCATTTTAATCCTCTCCAGTTTTGTCCATCCATGACCCTTCTTGGCTTTCCTGTGTTTTGTTTGAGTTGTTCTATAGTTTAGCCGTTATTGTGATATTTTAGTTAATTCTATGACCATTTGGTCAGTGCTGAAATTGCCTAAAATTGCGTGACCTAGCCCCTTTAAGAGAGAGTTCGGTATGTCATTAATGTAAATCAAGAACAATAATGCACCCAAAATTGTGATAAGTTGCGAGTTGGCTCCATAATGAGTTGATGAAGCCGTAGACATTAGCAGTGCCTGTTAGCAAATTCGTGTTAGTATCAAATGTAGACGAGGCCAAATTGCAAGTTAGATCACCCATTAAGTACAAATCAACATTTTGAGAATTAAGCCTACCGACTAGTGATTCGAAATGTGTAAAGATCTCCGTTGGCGAATCTGGTGGCCTATAGCGAGTGGCTAGTACAAAAGGCTTGGAGCGAGGTTTACGAACCTCAATACATGAATTTTCCAGTTGATTAACAGACAGATCAAGACGCAGTGAATAGTTGATATCGGATCTGACGTAAAAACAGACACAACCACCACTCCCGTTTCTATCCTGGCGTTTAATATCATACCCCAGGATATGGACCTCATGGTCTAATACACTATCATCTAGTCTTGTTTCATTAATGGCGAAGATATCGATAGATCTGTGGGCGAGCAGAATCCTCAACTCATCAATGTGTTTAGGTAAACTAGCGATATTGAGAGAAGCTAATTTAAAACCACGTTCACGGGGGAGGAAAGAAAAAGAATCCTGAAGAGAATCTCCCTTTAAAATAGAATTATTAATTGTATAAAACAATGGCAATTCATCAGGAATTGAAATATTTCTAACATAGAGTACAAAATTTGAGGCGAAAACTTTGGCACCGGAAAAATCAAATGTAAGCAGCTAGAATTTAAATGTACGGTTGTTATGTTTGAATGTGGGATGACATCCCACTCATTGTGATTATCAAAAGCCTTAAGTACTTTGTTGAGCTCCTTGATTTTTGTAGCCAGAGCAGAGCCATCTGATTTCGTCAATAAACTTGAAATTGTTACCGACTCCGTTTCAACAAGGTTGTCTCTCTGCTATTTTCCTTGGGTTTGAATTCTTCAGCTCATTAGTTCCCACATGAAGGATTATATGTTCAGGGTGCTGTCTAATTGTTGGTTGGACGTAGTCAAACATGTCATTGACAGAAGCTCCAGAAGAAAACTTCACCACGGTTTTGACTCGCCTTCCGCTGGAGACCCTCTTTACCAAAGAGTCTCATGCAATAACGACAACTGGTCGTTTGGCGGTCGTTTGATCCGCGTCAGGAGCGGAACCAGACTCGTGTCCTCTTGTGCTAATTTTAACTTGTTGTCTCTCAGCAGTTGTATCTTCGGCTACCCTCTGTGCCTGCGACATTTTTTGTTTGCCTTTCTTTTTTTTTTCCGTCGATTGATTTGACACCCTATAATCTGGGGAAGTTTACGCAATAAAACCGCCATTTCGAAATACTCACAGGCTACATTTTTAATAGACAAGAGCGGATTTTTTTAGTTTGCTAATCTACCATGTCATACAAAAACTAGGAAGATCCAACGAGAAAAACCTCCGAACTTTTTGCTTTCAAAACTGTGCTTTTTCGACCTTTCTCTGTATGGGTGAAGACCGCATTAAACTTCAGCTTGGGAGTCTTTTTCGAAATAAGCAACAAAATCCGAATAAAACAACGGATTATTGAAGATAAATGCCTCCCCTGCACATTGGTAGTCTCTTCGTCTAAATTCCAGCAGAAATTCCAGACTTTTAGTTTGAAAATCCGAGGTTCAAAATCTGCTCGTGTTCAGAGTCAAGTCTGAGTTCATGGCAACCAATCATCGAAGCTCTTTCTAAGCGTTCCTGCATAATAATGCACGATGTGAGAGATCTACAACTTTTTTGAACTGCAAGTAAATGTCCCGAGAACAACAGGCATTCTGCGCGGTATGATACCGACAACCAAAAGCAAGTGCTAATGCATATCAAGCGATGGCTTAATAACACATCCAAACAGGTCGACTGCACATTTACACAATTTTGTACGGTTTCTAAATGCTGGTGGTAACTTAACATCGCTCCCACAGCGCGCCATGTCTGCGCACTGACGAGTGACTCTAACCAAGGGTATATGTACTTGATCCCGCAGTGTTCTTTACCGCGAAAAGGCGGGAAAAGAGGACTTCATCGCTTAGTATAAAGGACCAATCACAAAGTTAATGTTCGTATTTTAAAACATTTTATATTTGAAAAGCAGAAAAATTAAATTGTACTCAATCTGCACAACCTGCAGTCTGCAATCTGCGTTTTAACATGACCGAGTTCTTTTCATTGCCTTTCTAGGTAATTTTCTGTTATCTTTTGTCCATTAGCTATTTCAGATGGAAGTGTCCGTGTAACTTACGTAGGGATCAGTTAGGACCGGTATTCAAAGGGCGGTAAATCGCGCGTGCTACCGTTCTCCCGGTGTAGTCGATCGAACGTTCGGTAATCGAACTCAATCAAACTCGAATCGTTCGACTGACTTCGATTGGGTTCAGTAATCGAACATAATGGAACTCACCCACAAATGTTGCCAATCGAACGCTCGGAAATGGAACATAATCGAACGTTGAAAATCGAACGCTTTAACAATTGAACTTTAAAAAAACAGTTTCATCTGGTTTCAAATAAGGCGTTGCAGTCAAATAAGTTATGTATTGGCTTCAATTTCAAACACGAGCCCACAGGCAAGATGCCAGGGAGGGCTGAAAACGTGAAACACAGCGTGAAACTAACAATTCTTGAAGCGACAATTAAAGGCTACCACGAGTGCTCTCTCGCCGTCGGTGTCCGTGAAAAGTTTACACACCTCACATACATATTAAGAGAAAAATCTTTCCTATTCAATAGAAACTGAATGCTTATTGATTTTTATGCCGTTTTGTCATATTCATTCAATAAAGCTTTGTTCCTTCGTAGGTTCATCTTGCAAGCCAGTATTCTCTTGGCCAAAAGTGCTTCTTCTTCTCCTCGCCTCCCTGTCCGGTCTTGGCATTAATAATTTCAATCAGTATTTAATAGTCCGAGACAAGTTTGCGTGCTAGCTGCCGCGGAGAAACGGAAAATAACTTTCAAGACACTTGGCCTTTTAACCCTCTAATGTTTATTTGGGTTTTGTCTCCTTTACTCCCAAACTCGACCAGACAATAAGTCTCAATTAATGATCATGGTCTCGAAGAGCAAAAACAAAATTAAAATAATGCCAAGCTCAGTGCAAATCTGCACATTCCTGGAACAAAGGCATTTTGGAAGTTATCTAATGTTACTATGTGCTGAGGCATTATAACGGTAGCGTATGGAGTTAGCGGTTAGTGGCTTAGCGTGTGTACAAGTGATGCATGCAACGCCACAGGGAAAAACGCTTTAAAAATCTCTAAAGGCGGAACGGATATATAGCTAATGAGGTCAGGGATAGAGCATTGAAAAACTAAGATGTTGCTCGGCGAGTAAGGTGCACTTTCTATTTCGTTTCATTTTTATTTCGTTTCAATTTTTAGCTGCTGTTTTTAGAGGGTTTTAGAGAAATAACATAACGCATTGTTTATGCTCGGCATGTTTGTTCCCTCTGGAAGGGCGGTAAACCAACGATGCGAGGCCTTGCGTGAAAGCCTCCTCATAGTTGATGTCAAAATGGTGTGCAGAATTGGAGCAGAGTTGACGACGCAATCGACTTATCCGGTCCTTTCCTCTGGTTACATATGAATACACACAGAAGCTTGCTTTAGACACAGTATCAATCCATATGTACAAGTAAAAGGTTGATGTTCTTCCATCAAGCTGTGTATTCTTACAATAATCTTACAATAATTGCGTCCGTCTTGCCTCCGACAAATAGCAAGGAAAAGCACAGAGATACTTCAGTATGCGACCGCGGGTGACAAATGTTACAGAACGTCATCAAATGACAGTATTTAGGTACAAGCCCTCCAATGCCAGTGGGAAGAATCGGTTGGGCGCTTAGTTCTCTACGCTGCACATGCTGCTGAAGAGGGCTACTAAAGTGTTATTGTCTGCTCGGCAGAGGGAATAGTTTACATTCTTTCAAGGAACTTTCACAAATATGGCCATAAAAGAATATTGTAGATCCGGTCATGTCACGTGATCAGTTAAGTTTCCATCTTAAAGGGTCCCGCACACTTGAGGAAAGAGCTGAGCAATGCCCCGCGAAGTAGTTAGCTTAGCCATTTCCTTAAGTGTGCGGTGAGGTTTTGTTGAGGTTTCGCCTCGTGAGGTCGTGTAACCAAATAAAACATGTTTGATATTGGCCTCCACGAAAACCATGAATGCAGTACCATTGATGCAATGCTATCACGTATTTCTCAACTCTGAATGTCTGCAGGTTCCAAAAATTACAATCAGCATTATTCCCCTTAGATATTAAGGGGAACTCCTACTGGATCAAGGACTAAAAGGAGGACTCAGTCCTAATTTTGCGTTGCTTGACTTCTGTATCACATAGACGAGATCTAATCGAGCGTGTTTCTCACGCTCTGCTCGACGCAAACTTATCCGCCCCTCAGATTCTGCAAGGGCTTTTATTGTCCGGCCGGGAACAGGGAGCTATTTTCACCTCTACACTCTGATGCGTGATCATAAAGTAAAAGTACTGGAAACGTGCAAAATTCCTCGAGACCTCAACATGCTACCAGTGTTCTCTTGATAATTTCCGAGGTAGGATCGAACTGCACTTCACGAAGCGTTTTCAAGTCTGTTGTATCGATCCAGAACTCTTTAGTATTTGAAATGTTTCGGACATTGATTGATTACATCGCTGAAAATTAGTCCGGTTTGATACAATTCCGTTTCTGACTGTTTTTCCTTGTCCAATCTCATTCCTTTCCCTCTCTCGACTCCTTCCGCGTTGTCAATCAAACTAACATCACTTGGCTTGTTCCTAATTCGATTACAGTCTCCACTTTCCAGAATTTTTTTCTAAAAGTATCTATTTTTATCGGCGGTTTTGGGCTTGTTAGTGTGGACAGTAGGCGAACACTATTACAATACCAAAGAAGGGCAATGCAAGTTTACCTTAATTGCAAAGGAACTGAAAGTAATTAAAAACAAGCTGACCTTAACAATTTGAAACCGCATCATGTTTTACGTCATGTTGTGTCATCGGCGTTTTTGGGCGAATGAGTGTGGATGGGGCCTATAAGTAAACCAATTCAAACATAATTCAATTCAAACATAATGTGGTGTCCTCTATTGCTTTTATAAAATATTTCTCAAAATAATTCGACAAAAAGGAAAATGCCGTTTGTTTTACTTCTTGATTGAAACAGGTTTTCTCGATACACGCTCATATTTCCTACCAGCCAATCAAAACGCGCGTTTGACAACACAACCAATCAAAATTCGTGTGATGTCACAACCGTGTTTACATACTCTCATCTAAACACACCTATTGACCAATGAGAGCGTGCGTACTATCCTAATTATTTTCTATATATATATATATTTATAAAATAATTAGGTATATAAAACAAAAATAGTGTATATGTGTTTCTTATTTTGAGGCAAAAACAATAAACTAAACAAACAATAAAGCAAATGTTGACGCCGTTTGGTCGAGCATTTGTTGTTTGTATTGCTATTGTTTTCTTGAGTTTTGGGCAAGATTTCCTTACAGGTGCCTACTTCATTATGCATGCATATTCATAGCAAAAATCTATTCATGCTCGTTCTTTTTGGAAGAGGGTTAATAGGAATATGCATGTATAATTGATGAAGGGAGCTGTACGGAAATCTTTCCGTTTATTGTTTAAACTCCTTTGTTTCCCGTTTTCCGTCATCCCTGAGTTCCATAAGTTCTAAGTACCACCTCTCACATGGTCGGGAAAGATGTCGAACGAGCTTGGAAAAGAGTGTTATAAGCTAACGCCTGTATACAACTCCACAGATCTTACTTACTTGGGTCATTCGGTAAAGGAACTGGTCTCCTGGAAAAGCGGAGGAGAATTTGTTCTTCACAACAGCATTACAAGCAACAGTAAAGCGGCTATGGGAAATCACACCACACTCTTCCGTTCTGTGTGCTAAATACGTACAAGTTGGTGTCATTAGAAGCGGATCTATACTCTTCAGAGAGTTCCTGGCGTAGAATCTTTTGTAATAGAGTGTGGCAGTGGCGATCACTTGCTGTCGAAGCTTTAAATGTTCGCCTAACGCCTGGATGAAGTTAATGAAAAAAATATTGACCTTTTTGTAGTCCTCCTCCTTAGGTATTGTTAGTTTCTCCGCCTTTCTAGCTCAATCTCTTCGCGATCCAGGAGCCACTGATTGCAGTGCGAAGAAAGCCAAAAGTTCGCCGCCATTTTTGTTCAAGGGAACAGCTTGTCACCAGTCTTTCTAATACTCACATGGTCGAGGAAGTAATGGGACTAGCTAAGACCCCCTCAAAAGTCTTGCAAAATCCTCTCTGGATTTCGAGCCTGAAACAGTTAATGAAACAACTTAAGCAAGGAGATATGAAAAAGCATCCAGGCTGAAGTAAGGGGACTGGAATCCATGACCGTGGGATTGCGTTGCACACTGCTCTAGCCCCGGGTTGATGTCTCTTCCGATCTGACTCGTTGCTGAAATTGTTTAAGGTAGTCTCTGGTTCAACTCCTCAGCTTTGATTGTGAAATAGCCAACTGGTTTACCTTCCGTCAGGTGGATTCTCAACTCTGCTAATTTCATTGCATAATTTGTTTCATTGGCCCTGAAAAGCCCCCCAAGAGGAGTGATCAATTAAGTAGTGTTATTGTTATCATTATTATCATTATTATTATTATTATTGTTAACAGTTTGGTGGAGCACTGTGCATCCCAATCGCGCGACGCAGTCATGGGTCGGAATCCCGTTCGAGCCTGGATTTTTTCAGGTTTCTTTGCAACTGTATTTTAGCTGCGAATCTCCGACCTCTGGTGTTACGGAGTTCGTAGGTTCAATTCCTGCCTGGTTCTTTTCAGTTGTCCTTTCACCCGTTGCCAAGCAACTAACATACGATCTTTCTCACGGGCGCATTACACCTTTTATAATATAAGCCGAGAAATTTCTGAGATTTGATTGCTTGATAGTATCGCCATTTCCGCGTAATAGTGGTATAACAGCAAAAATGGTATAACAGCAGTGGTATAACAGAAAAAATTTCTCGGCTTTCATTATAAACAAATAATAGCATGACTTGTACGTGGTATTTGACAATAATACCGCCTCGTGATATTTCAAAATTCTCGCGGCTCGTGGTATTTTGGAGAATTTTGAAATATCACTCGCGGTATTATTGCCAAATACCACTACAGGTCATGCTATTACCTATACTAACACCATCAGGACTCAGGCGCCCATAACCCGGAGCGTACAATTCCCATTCTAAGGCTATATCACGGCATTTTTACAGACCGAGCTATTTTTAGACAAGTTTTTCCTGCGAAACGTTCAGTTCCAGTTCGCACGCGTCCGAGCAGTTAATTATGCAAGGCCTATGATTGGCTAGCGACGCTCCTGCGGGAGAATGAAATCGCGGGAAAATCAATCTAAAAATATCTCGGTCTGTGAAAACGCCGTGACACAAGTATCATTGAACTTGTACGCTACGGGTTATAGGCTCCTGCTATTATTGGTCAAAATTCCCTAAATGTAAACTTTAAACACTTTGTTAACATTCGACTCGTTTTTAATGATGAATTTCGAGAAATAAAGTGAATCAAGAACAAAAGAATGAGCGGAAATATGTTACAACCAATTTTAAGGGTCTCCCAGGGGTTTTGCGGAAAAAGTGAACATGGCTAATTTGAACTGGGGAACAGGGGAACAAGGTCAAAATATCTCGGGAAACGAGAGAACATAAACCAATTTAGGGCTAAGAGAGCTGGGAACAAGTTCGGAATTAATTTCGGGAACAAGGGAACATAAGCAAACTTTTAAACCAAACAAGAGAACAAGGACCTCCTCCCCCCCCCTCCCTAGGAGGCTCTCGACTTTTAACACGTTACTAGTTCTTGGTCTAAAACCATCTCTCTCTTGGTCATCTGCTGCTGAAAATATCTGTAAACAGTTTATTCGCAATACAATAGTCTTTCGAAGAAACTATAGCCATTATATCGCTACTTTCATCAACCAAAATGTGTCTTTGTGCCACTATTTTAAAAGCTCTGCGAAAACGAAGGATAATTAATACAAACTCACTTCTTGTATATGCAAATTTACCGATCTTTTCTTGTATGACCAAGATATTCGAGGTTCTCACGAATCTTTTGGTATGTTCCTGATGTGACTAGTTGACGTATATTAAATTTATGCCGGTTTTGTATCAAAAGCTATACTGCGGGGGGAAAGCCCATCATAACGTTGGGGATGCCTGCATGCATTCCATAATTATTTGGAGATATTTCATTATAGCATAATTTATACTAGTCACCCCATTGTTTTTGAATCCTGTTCTTGACGTCCGAGAAGCGATGACGTTGCCCTGTGACGCGGAATGAAAACTAACAACCGTGAGGACATGGAATAACGTCTAGTACGCTAGAAGCCGATGTCTCCCATAATACACTTTTGAATAGACCTTTTCGCGGTAAAACCCGTCATATTGGTTGTGGGGCAGACACGAATAGCCCCTGTAACTCCGCTAAGGAATAAGTATTTTGACAGCGAAAATGTCTTTTAAAGACACTTTTACTGACATGATTTTCATGAAGTACGAAAAAGAGATTCAAGCTACAACGATCGTAATTAAACGTGTTTTTAATATTCCATACAAATTCATGGCAATTCTCGCGAAATTAGAAGCGACATGGTCAGGGAAATCCATAATTCTAATTTATGGGCGTCATACCCCCTTTACTGTTTTAGTTTTTTTTGTTGAATAAATAATATCAATAAAACTAGAAATACGTTACTCGCAAAACATCGCGAAGCTAGGGCTGGGTGGGCAATTAACCTGGAGTGAAGGAATGTGCTGTCTTTGCTGAGCCAAGCGATGTTGTCTTTGCTCTGTGGTTTCCCTGTTTCCTGATGTCTCCTTCTTCTTCGCTGCTCGCGCTGAATCTGAAGTCGCCTTTCACATTGTTCAGGAGTTTCGTTGTTTAATCTCCTTCGACGAATATATTTTGTCCCTTGTGCGTGCTCCTGTGGTTCATTTGCATGAGAATTTGGTCGTGTTTACTAAACATTTTTCACTCCTCGATGAAATAACGCGTTCGGCTTTAATGAATAAACATGAAGTGCGCCATTGTGAGGCAGCGGTTGCTGCCTAGCAACCTTCCCCTTGTCTGACGTCATTCGTACTTTGTTTGCGCACTGTTGCCAGGCAACAGCACGGACACCTTTAGCGAAATATATATATTTAACAATTATTCCACGAGCGCGCGTTGGATATGAGATGATAGATAGCCAACGAGGCGCGTAGCGCCGAGTTGGCTATAATCATCTCATATCCAACAAGCGCGAGTGGAATAATTGTTTTATCAAAAACGCCCCCAAGATTAGACAAATCTTCCCGAATTTCAACTTTCAACA
>BLFK01000104.1:2131754-2139490 GCA_014634185.1 Astreopora myriophthalma | reverse complement strand
AAGTTAAGAGGGTCTCTCGAGCCAACAGCGCATCTCTGCCCACAGGAGGATCCAGGAAGGATTCACAGTCCAAGCCTCAGCGAAATGTAGTTAATCAATGCAGTTTAAAGGGACCAAGGACGGACAACCCCTGAATGACACTTTTCATTGGAGAAAAACATTTTATGCCCTGAGCGGGATTTGAACCCACGTCCCCCTGATTACCGGTTGGGTGTGATCACCTGCATTGATTAACTACATTTCGCTGAGGCTTGGACTGTGAATCCTTCCTGGATCCTCCTGTGGGCAGAGATGCGCTGTTGGCTCGAGAGACCCTCTTAACTTGTACTATATATATATATATATATATATGTATAAAATGTCAAGAAGGCTCAAATATTTTCAGGTCCGGGCTTACGGATTTAGAGGCTGGCTACATCCCTGATTTCCTTACTGATGAAAAAACAAACAAACAAGCAAACAGACAAACAAAACCTTGAGTCTATTTGATTGGTTGATCGTGGATTCCTATAGAATAGATCGAGGCGTGCCACGATTTGTTTTTGTGATGAAGTGGGGCTTTTCTATGTTGTGCAGATATGTTGCTACTTTGCTTCATTTGCAGAAATAGATTTCCCTTAAGTGGAGAGAGTAACGGAGTAATGCAATGATGCCAAGGGAGTGTATTGCCTCATTAAAGTCAACGTTTAATTAAATACCCACGTTAAAAGTTGACTAAACGAGTACAATTTATTGTAAATTAACTGTAGTAAAAAAGCTGAATCCCTTGCTACAGTACTGCGTAAATGTTGAAGGCACTGTGAGTAGAAACATTTGATTAAGGTTTGGAGACCCCTACGACAAAATTGTTGCCATGGGGGACAAACAAGCTCGCTAGCTATTGCCAAGACGGCTTGCCCTGTGGTGGAGAAGACGTTCAATTATTCTCTACAAACTAAAGGTAAGTTGCCTTTATATGTTTTAAGTGCACGAACTAATAGTTAAATATCAATTGAAGCTCTTATATTGTAAAACACCTGGAGTAGTTTAAAACTGAAATGGCCGTATTCATTAACATTCATCCACGAATGAAGTTACCGCGCGTCACAGAAAAACGTGCGTAACAAGAAACTGTTCGCGGCAGTCCGGCTGCGTGATACTTTATCTTTTCTGCTGCCCTATCCATAAGGCAATTGCCTTTGCGGAAACGAAACATTTCTTTTTGAAACAGCTACCTCTTGATCATCTCTTCGTCTGGTTCGCATCAGGACCATATTTGGCCAGTTACATGACCAATACATAAAACGTATTTGGTCAGTCACTTGAGCAAAGCGGCGTAGATAGCTTAAAACACAGTCCTATTGGCAGGATTGCTGAATGCTGGGAGCATAAAGGTACATTCGTCCCATTACTTTGACAATAAAAGAGTTATTGTCAAAATGATAGATACGCGCATAGCTGAAGTGCTTTGTAAATCTTCCACTTCTCGCTCTTTTATACTTAACCGGCATCACCAAAAGATGTCTCAAATTTACAATTTACAGTCCAAGGATTCGAAATAATGGAGAACCTTGCCATTATATTTTACGTGAAACGTTTTGCTACAGAGAAAGAATATTTAACTTGCGACTTCATAACATTTTCTGAGTAAAGGAAGTGAATAGCCAGGTCACACGCGCTTCTCTTCGAATGCAATTCTACCTCGACTTCCCATTAGACGAATTTCTCCGTCAGTCTCATTTCTTTCCTGATCAAGTGGTTTGATAACAACTTTGCTCCGTGTACGTATTACCCTAGGAGTGAAGGAGAATAAAACAATCAACGAAATAATATATGAAAAATGAATCATATGTTGAACTGCGGATGTGAAATCAAGTGAAGCCATGATCCTTGCAGTTATGAACTCATTTTAGCAATTGCGTAGAGAAGCCTGAAAAAATTCAGGACTTCAACGTAACGGGGTTTGAACCCGTGACCTCGCGATGCCGGTGCGACGCTCTAACCAACTGAGCTATGAAGCCACTGATGTTGGGAGCTGGTCATTTGTGGGTTCAAATGTTCCCGTGATGAATGAATGAATCAACGAAATGATATATGAAATGAATCATATGCTGAATAAAACAATGTTAAGCGAGCCCAGTCGTATTTCGCTCCCAAGGTATGACAAAACTATTGTCACTGTAATTTTTGGTTCACTTGAAACTTAGGGTGCATTCTGTTAGGACTACTCAGGAATCTGAATGCACGGAATTTTCGGTTTCCCTGTTCTTTGGGGACTTACTCCGTTATTCCGAAATGAACGGAGCATTTTGTTTATTACATTCCCATAGCAGAACGAACCGAATCAACAGAATACGGTTTATTCGGAATACACAAAATACGCGTTCTTTTGGGGAGCATTTGTTCGTGTCGAGGGTATTCCGAGAGTTAGTTTGTGGGTCACCTTGGCAATAAGCATTCCGTTTTAAAATAAACTGGAATTCGAAAGGGAATACGTGACTTCAATTAACGCGATTTGAAGGGAAATTTGCTTCCCAGTAAAGGAAATTAACGCGAAAGAGGGGGTAAAATTTCAAAATGAGGGAAGTTGACTCATCCGCTACACCGAAAAACAAAACAAAAGAAAACAAACACAGAATTTTGTGAGAACGGGGACAAATTTATTTTAATAACTTGGGAGTTAGAGTTTGGCTCTCACAAGTATGTCTTATGTAGGAGTTTGTCACAGATTTGGGGGAAAAATAATGGTAATTGAGGGTGCGGAAATTAACGCGCTTTTTAATTTACAGCGCGGAAATTAACGTAAACAAATTAACGCAACCTAAATTAACACGAATTTTTGAAATTCGCGTTAATTTCTTATAATAAGGTAAGCAGAATGGTCCCAAGAGAATGCACCCTTCAAATTGTTTGAAAAACACTATAAGACAAGTGTGCGATGCATAGGAATAGCCCTGCATTCTAGGAATGCATTTTCTTCAGTTGTTGCGCTCGCAATAAACACGACAGAATTCAAGACGGAGAGTACAGCTTTAAGGATTTTATCGCCATGCTTTGCAAAGAAGACAAGGAAATATTACAAGGGAGCAGATTCGGCGCACTGGTGGCAGCGCTCGCCTTTCACCGAAGTGTCCTGACGAGAGCGGCCACTGTTGGCAAAGAGATACTTCAGTCAGGTAACTTACCAGAAAACCAAGACCGCGATGATGGAAATAACGACAACAAACACTGCAATAGAAACACCAATCACAATCCATTTCCGACTATTGCTGCTTTCAGATTCCTCTATGTTTCTTGTTGGTGTCGTTGTAGGTACGAATACAGCTTTGATATTAGTGATGTTCACTCCAATAGCACTCTCAAGCTCTGACTTGAACGATTCAACAATTTGAAGTAATGTGCTGCTGGGTAACACGGAGGTATTACCAATGAAAAGTCCCAGGGGCTGCTGCACGTAGAAGGCTACCAGAAGAGAACCCGATCCGTTGTTAGGGTAACCAGGGAGCAGGTTGACTTGATCGGCAGTGTACAGATCAAAAATGACGGCCCGTCTAACGAGAACAAACATAATAATTCAATACTGAGACTGTGATTTAAAATGATAATGAGCTTAGCATGAGAATGATACTAGAATGCATGGTTTTCAATCGAAATTAAAGAGCCAATCGCGTTCTGAAGTATAAACACCCTTCAGCGATCCATAAAACGAAGTGATTTAAGACTTAGTTTTACTAGCCAATAAGAATGCAAAGCAAGCTAAGGCAGCCGACGCCAAGCGCGGGAAAAACGAGAATGACTAATAGTGAGTCGCAATTGGTTTTACTCGCTTGCATCTGATTGGTTGAAAAGTACACGTAGAGCAAACCAAAAATAAAAACAAAAACAAAAACAAAGAAATCCCGTATAATTACTTTGGAAATTTAATTGAAAACTGCTCTAATACTTTTACTAATACCAATACAAATGCTAATACCAATACTAAAACCATCACCAACGCCAACCCCACTGCCACTGGCACTGCTAATGCTGAATAAACAATAGCCTCCATTTGGCGCGAAAATATGCTCGGATATTTGTCCGCGGACATTATCTGTTCGGAGAATCTCACAGTTTTCCTCGAGCTTCGCTCTCGGAAAACTGTTCGCTTCTCGGAACAGATAATCTCCGCGGGCAAATATCCGAGCATATTGTTAAAGCCAAATGGAGGCTAGTGTGTTTATTATCCTTCAAATATTTTCGCGGTTTGAAGTTTTGGAAAGTGGGGAATATCACTCGGGGAATATTCTCGGATATTCCCCAGTTTTAGGTGGGGTATAATCGGTCACGTGACGGATTTAGACCAATCGCGTGCGAGCGAAAATATTTGATTGGTTGTAATGGTAATTATTGATCACCTTTTTCTTCTCGCATCTTTCAGTGAACAATTTGCCCTGTTAACTTCGCAGAAGGTGGTGGTCACAGACGCCGTTGTTTCTTTGAATGACTTATCGGTGTCGAAGTCCCATTCAAACTGTTCAAGGCCGGAAAGAACAACTCAAATTCACCATCACATTTGGTATTTAAGCAATAGAGGACTTTTTCCGTGTTTCCGTGTTTTGGTTGGGAGAATTCGAGACAGTTATGCAAACCCGAGACGCAGTCGAGGGTTTGCAGAACTGTCGAGAATTCTCTCAACTCCCCTAGTGTTTGGATGATCGAGGATGTGTAAACACCGAAAAAAAGTCATCTATTCCTTTTATAAAATATTTCTCAGAAATAATTTGACAAATGAAGAAAAATGCTGTTTTTATACTTCTTGATTGCAACAGATTTTCTTGATACACGCTCATATTTCCTACCAGCCAATCAAAACGGGCGCCTGACAACACTTAACCAATCAAAATTCGTGTAATTTCACAACCGTGTTTACACAGTTTCATCTAAACACAGCTATTGACCAATGAGAGAGCGCGTACTATCCTAATTATTTTATAAAATAAACTCAATTCCACACGTGTTTTGATTGGTTCTGACTCTTGATGCATTAGAGGACCGACTCATAGATTATGTTATCATTTTGTCTCTTTATTATATAAACACATGCTAACTACGGTTATTACAACATTCCTTAATGAGAGTTTAACAAATAGATTTCATGTTACCGTGCGCCTGATCAGTAATAGATCACAGAAAACGTCAAAATGTGGTAAGGACATCATGAGTGGCTATATCTATCGGCTCGCGTGCCATTTTTTTTGTTCAGTACTACATTTTCACGTCATTTGTGGTATACATACTGAACAGACGCACGGCAAGTTGTAATCTATTTGTTAAACTCTCGTTAAGAAATGTTATAACAACCGTGGTAGCATGTCTTTAACATACATTTATTCGACGAAAGGGAAACTTGATGAATGAAAAATCAGTACAAAGATACAATATCTACATTGTCACGAACATAGACAATTCTTAGAGCCCTGGCCACGAAGACTGATATGATTCAGTGTCCCATAATGTTTTTGCAAATGATCGGATTCTCTGATGACAGAGCTATTACGAGGCTGGATAACCTGCGTAGCAAGCGTTCACATTCAAACAGATTTTCCTGATTCTGGCCGCGTGAACATTGGGGCGAGAGCAAAAAAAAACAGAAGAATGGGGGGAAGGGGTGGGAGGCGGAGGGAACGCATGCCAGAAAACCCCACGATTCTGAAAAACCCGTTCGTCCACGAACGGGGCTTCTGACTGGTGCGGCATTGATTGGCCAAATTTGACAACTTGCTATCAATTCGAGCGTGACGAATTGCATTATTTGCATGATTGCCGATCCGGTAAAAATCAAAATGGCTGAAGACGGGGAAGATTTGAATCGCGTTTGAGCGAAGTTCTGTTGGAGGTGGGCGAAGTTGAGTTCGCTCAGCTCCATCCCCCAGACCTTTTGTTCTCGTTCTAATTTTCGCGTGGCCAGAATGCAGTAAAATAGAACGGGAACGCTTGTTACGCAGGCTAGAGGCTGGAAGCCATTCCCAGCTGGCTGGACCTTCTTTAACCCACTCACTTTAAGAAAATTCATGGAAAAGCCGGAACTTCGATATAATTAAACTTCAATGAGCACCGAGAGCCAGAGAATTTTGTTCGTCATATCGCGGTTCTTTTCCATACAGTTTACAGAGCCGGGCCAGCAACCTCTCTCGAAACAACTGTACACTCACATCACTGTCAGCTGCAAGTGACATCTCAACAGCCTGTTCACGCTCTTCCATAGATGGTACTCGAGGTGGATCAAGCGTTGGCGTCGGAGGTGGTGTGCCAGGTGGCAGACCTTATGAGAAAAGAAATATGATTTCATTTTACTACAAAACCAGTGCAAGGAGGGGGAAGGAGAGTGGGGACAACACTTTTTCAACGTATTTTTAAATCTTAACTGGGTTAAAAACAAACAAGCCCCTACGAACAGTGTAATTATGCAAGACTATGAAAATAAATATAAATTAGTTACAACACTTCAATTCATAGACTCGATACATAGTTGGAAACGGCTTGCAGCGCGGTAAGAAACGGCAGATGTTGTTCTGTAAAGAACGGGTATTTGTGATGCCGGTTGTGTTATGCCGCTAGCAGGCAGGCAACGTGTTTCTTTGTATCTTTAAAATGTTTGACATCTTTTCATATGGTGTCCGTTATATTAACATCGACCAATCAACAGACTAGAAGTAAGGGGAAGTCAAGTTGCAGCAGGAAGCTCACTTGGAAACAAATGTAACTCAGCCTTAACCGAGTTCCTTTCCTTTGATTGATCAGTACTTGAGGCTTGCTCAGAGAGATGCGTGATATTTAAAAATTATTCGCCGAAGGCGAAGTGAATATTGGTGAATATTTACCGAGACGTAGTCGGGGTAAATATTCCCCAATATTCACTGAGCCTGAGGCGAATGATTTTTTTTTTGTTTTAGTATAATTTTCAGCGGTGAATATAAGAAAGTGCAAAACAACGCGCTAAAACACGATAAAAAGGCATGAAAAGTTCTTGCTTAGCTTAGCAGCCGCGCCCCCAAAATGTTATATTCACAGGGTAGCGCGGTGAATATAACACTGAATTCTTATATTCACCGCTGAAAATTATACTAAAATATGTTATTTGTCTGGTTGGCAACAAAAGAATCTCGTAGAATCTCCTTAGACCCAAGGAAGCTGAGTAATCCTGTAGCTGGTCCCTACGACGGACTTGTAGCTTCTTTTCAGTTGTCATGCAGGGCTATGGTCATTGTTTTTTTTTGTCTTATCTATTGTTTCGTTTCCGTCAATCAACGAACATGTCTGGATTGGTTAACAGGGCTTCCCAGAGAGCTACGTAGGTGTACAACAAGAAAGCTTTGACAAGTATTTTCAGCAGAAGTTCAAAATAGGATTGGCCCGGGCACTGGTTTACACATTGTTCAAATTACGTCATGTTATAAAGTTAACCTCACCGCAAGAAAGATCACTTGAAACTAAATTTGCGTAAATTTCCCTTCATAGAAAGCTCAATATCGGCTGCAAAAGGTCGGCGGCCAAATTCCATACAAATGGCTCTAATTCGGATCTGCCCGTTCCTCGAAAGTTCCGAAAAGTTTAAGCCCGAAAAGGCAATTGTAAGACTACGATCCTCTTATTATGGAAGGCTGGTCCTTTAACAGGTTCTTTTAAAAGCGATGGCAGGTTTTCACACTTTCGTTTCGTTTTCACGTTTTTGTTTCTAATACACAGAGGGAATTATGGCACCAGGAATAGCTCCGAAA
>BLFK01000104.1:2121754-2126754 GCA_014634185.1 Astreopora myriophthalma | reverse complement strand
TTCCTTTACTTGATTAGACAAAACTATGTTTAACTGAAGAAGTGAGGTACAGATGAAGAACCTCTTTGGAACTGGTGAGAAGGCTCTAGGAGAATCAGGGTGAGGCTTTGGTCTAACTCAAATATTGTGCGCACGAGAAACAAAAGGAACGTAGACTGGAAAACAACAACAACAAAAACTACACACACCAACAGCAACAACCGACTAGCTCGCAATCAAAAGGAAAAATAACTTGGGAGCAAATGTAAACAAAGGACCAATCTACAAACCTAAGTGGACCCCCTCAACAAGAAATCACACAAGACAATTTATATAGCTCACGATCCTTCCCTTGCATCCAATTTTACTTCATTGCGTGTTGGTTTTCCTCGGTCTAAATTAAGAGTAATAAATCTTTCGTGCCGGTAAATGCACTTGAAGTTTACGACTCACCAATACAACTTCTCCAGTCATTTGAATCTCGCTCAAGATTCTCGTCGTCACATGAACAGTTGTAGCTTCCCGGTATGTTGACACAGGTTTTCTTGCATTCATGTCGACGCTCACATTCATTTATATCTATAATAATGGGTAGAGTAAACGCGTTATCGCATACGAGTCAAGTGGCCCACCCTCTTTCTCTTGTATGAAGCGAAATCTACGCATCGCGGGCCTATATTCAGTTCCTGTGCAGGGCGAACCAGGCCGGTTCAGGTAATCGGACCAATCAAACCTTCCACTCATGTGGGACTCACCATCACATGTCTTCCCATCCCTATTAAGCTCGTATCCGCCACGGCAGTCACACAGGAAAGAACCCGGTGTATTGACACACAATTGGTCACATACGCTTGTTTGATTACATTCATCGATATCTAAGGAAACAAACGTAACAAATCAATCGAATGAGATCAGTTGAAGCTCGACGCTCATACTGAAGGACTGAATTTTCCACCAGTTGCCTCAGTTTGAAGAGCACTGGAGTCAAGGCTTCGAACCCCGGCCGAACCAACACTCAGCGTATTAAAGCAACTGAGAAGAAGGTGCTGCCTCTGCTTAGACAACTGCAAATGGATCGACTTTCTAGTCTTCTCGGATAAGGACAATAAATCGTAAGACCCATCTAACAACTCTTAAAAGTCCTCCACAGAAGCTTAAAAAAAGAAATGAACCAAAATGTAAAACGCACGTGCAGAGCGTGCAGCCGGAGCCATTGTGCTTCCTCACTAAACCTATTGTTTGTGGCGTTCTCGTTGCCGTCGGCGTTCTCTTTTCGTAAACTCCCTAATAATACCATGGCTGGGTGGATAAACTCTCGGAGATACCAGCCGATAGTGTAGTGTAGTGTAGTGTAGTGTAGATTAGTGTGGTTTGGTGTGGTGTGGTGTGGCGTGGTGTGGTGTGGTTGTGACATATACTTCCGGTCACATGACCTATTGGCGGGTCCTTGTAGTTAGGAGCGGCCATCTTTGTATATGCGGCGTTCTGTTGTTCAATAAACATGATATGGTGGCAGCGGTAAAAGAGTGAAAATGGAACAATTCAAGCCCCTCAAGCCCGTTCAGTTTGGAAGGAAATACTAGTGAAAATTGGAAGCGGTGGAAGCAGCGTTTTGAGCTGTACTTGAAGGCGACCGAAGCTGATCAGAAAGATGAATAAATCCAAGTTGCTAAATTGCTCCATTGCATCGCGGAGGATGGTCTTGAGGCGTTTAACACCTTTGAATTTGAGCGGGACGAGGATAAGAAAGATTGATGCGGTACTGACGAAATTTGATGATTACTGCAGTCCTCGGAAGAATACTTTGTTCCAACGGTTTAAGTTTTGGAATCGGACTCAACAGGAGGGACAAACTGTTGATCAAGAACTGTGAGTACACTGAATCTACTGATACAATGGTCCGGGATCGTTTAGTGTTCGGAATTCGAGATGCGAAAGTTCAGAGCCAATTGCTCCGCATCGATGTAGACAAATTAACTCTAGAGAAGGCTTTATCTCATTGCCGTTCGGCAGAAGTTACCGAGAGTCAGCTCAAGGAAATCAGGGGTCAGCCAGCCGAAAAGCCAGTTTTTGCAGTTTCTAAAAGTTCTAAACAAGAGATTACACGGTGTCAGCCTGATGGGACTCACTTTAATTGCTCCAAGTGTGGTGGCAGGCATGGTCTCAAACAGTGCCCTGCGTTCGGGAAAACGTGTTTTGTCTGCGATGGAAGGAACCGTTTTGCTAAAATGTGCAGTCAGCGCAGTAGGAAAGTACACACAGTTGCCGCACCGGTGGTTCCCTTGGGCAATTCTGCACAAGATGCAAGAAATGAAGGCGTGGATACTGAGCTCTTTATTGGAGAGTTAGAGATTAATACAGTGGATGGAAAGACCTGGTACAGCAGTGGAAGTTGGTGGAAAACTTGTCGAATTCAAGTTAGACACTGGTGCTGGAGCTAATATTATACCTCGTAAACTTACTGCGTGGAAAGCTGAAGGAGACCAATGAACTATTGTCGTCGTATGGCAACCATAGGGTTGTCCCAGTTGGCAAAGTCCGTCTCAGTTGCACAGTGAAAGAAAAAACTCCGAGTCTGGATTTTTATGTCGTTGATTTCGCGTCAGTCCCTATCCTTGGATTGGAAGCATGAACTAGGTTCAACCTTGTAAAGAAGATAGATAGCTTGACTGCGAGCTTGTCTTCAAGAGAGACGATTCTACGTGAGATGTCTTTGAGGGCCTCGGATGTATGCCCCAAGAGTATCATATTGAGATACAAGAAGATGCCACTCCAGTTGTTCACCCACCTCGCAAATTACCTTTTAGCCTGCATGGAAAACTGAAGGAAACTCTTGATCGTTTGGAGAAAAGTGGTGTCATTTCTAAGGTGAATCAACCCACAGACTGGGTGAATAGCCTTGTGATCGCTGAGAAAAAAGATGGAAGCCTCCGCCTATGTTTGGACCCCCGTGACTTGAACAAATTTAATAAACGCGAGCACTACAAAGTCCCAACTGCAGATGACGTGGCGTCGAAGCTCACCGGCAAAAAAGTGTTTTCAGTTCTTGATGAGAAAGATGGCTTTTGGCAAATCCCATTGGATCAAGAAAGCTCATTCCTTTGCACTTTCAATTCCCCTTTTGGGCGTTATCGCTTCCTAAGGTGCTCATTTAGAATTAGCTCGGCCCCAGAGGTCTTCCAGAAGCGTAATGATCAATTATTTGGAGACATCGAGCGTGTACATGTGGACTTTGATGATCTTATTATTTGTGGAAGGGATGAGATTGAGCATGATGGGGTTCTGAAGCAAACAATTTGAGATTTAATCCCAACAAGTTCCAGTTCCGGGTATCAGAAGTAAAGTTTGTTGGTCAAGTGGTGTCTTCAGAAGGGTTAAAACTTGACCCTGACAAAGTTAAAGCAATTGTAAAGTACCCACAGCCTCAGACAAAAGAGGATCTTCGCCGTTTTCTTGGGCTAGTCAACTACCTCGGAGAGTTTGTTTCCAGCCTGTCAGCAGTATCGGATCCTCTTCGCGTCCTACTGAAGAGTGATACTGAATGGCACTGGTTACTTGCACAGGAGAAAGCCTTTCAAGACATTAAAGCCCCGTTGGTCTGTGCACCTGTTCTGAAGCTTTTCGATGTGGGCAAAGAAGTTGTGATTGAGACTGATGCCTCTAAAGATGGTTTGGGCGCCTGTTTGATTCAAGAGGGTCACCCAGTGGCTTACGCTTCACGTTCGTTAACAGCTTCTGAGAAGAACTATGCTCAAATCGAGAAAGAGCTTATGGCAATAGTTTTTGCCTGCGAGAAGTTTCATCAGTGCGTCTATGGCCAGCCAGCGAAGATTGTGACAGATCACAAGCCCCTAGAGTCGCTCACTAAGAAAAATCTTAATCAAGTGTCCCCCAGAACTCAGCGAATGCTTCTCAGACTTCAGAGATATTCCCTTGACATTTCATACCGTCCTGGGCCCAAAATTCCAGTTCCAGATGCCTTGTCCAGAGCTTATCTGCCACATGAGTCAATCGATGAAGATCTTCAGTCTGATATGGAAGTTTTAGTGCACAGTCTTGTTAAGAATTTGGACATTAGTGTGGCTTCTAAATCGCTGATGCAAGGAGCAACCATGACGGATGATTGTCTCGTCATGTTGCAGCAACTAACACAGTCTGGGTGGCCATCAGATAGGAGAAGAGTTCCTGAGGCGGTTCGTCCCTTTTGGAATGTGAGAGATCAAGTGCATGAGGCAGAGGGTCTCATGTTCCTGGGAGAGAAATTGATAGTCCCGGAGAGTATGCGCAAGGAAATACTGGCTTTGCTTCACGAAAGTCATCAAGGGATAGAAAAGAGCAAGGCGCGTGCACATAAAGTAATGTACTGGCCTGGTATGTCAAGAGACATTCAGGATACAATCACCCGTTGCAGTAAGTGTGCAGAGTGGCGAAGAAACAATCAAAAGGAGCCTCTTATTCCCCATGAAGTTCCTGGAAGACCCTGGCAAAAGCTGGGAGCTGATATTTTCGAATTTAGCGGAAAGAATTACCTGTGTGTTGTGGATTACTACTCCAAATATCCTGAAGTCAGCCTGCTTTCGTCCAAGACGTCTTCCTCTGTCGTGGTTAATTTAAAATCCATCTTTGCCAGACATGGGGTCCCAGATCATTTGGTGGCAGATAATATGCCATTTGCAAGCCGCGACCTGCAAAAGTTTGCTTCATCATGGGGATTCAATATAACTACCTCCAGTCCTGGTTACCCGCAGTCCAATGGTATGAGTGAGAGAACAATTGGAACAATCAAGCAACATTTAAGGAAAGCGGAAGATCCCTTTGTTGCTTTGCTGGAGTATCGCAATACCCCCGTCACTGGAATTGGTCTCTCTCCCTCGCAGATGTTAAACAGTCGGCGTCTGAAGTCCAAATTGCCAAGCACGGCAGAACTCCTCCGACCAAAGGTTACACTGCATGCACGTGAACAGCTGGTGGCTGCTCAGCAACGGCAAAAATTTTATTATGATCGCCATGCGAAGCCGTTA
>BLFK01000104.1:2098719-2119568 GCA_014634185.1 Astreopora myriophthalma | reverse complement strand
TGGAGCTAATATTATACCTCGTAAACTTACTGCGTGGAAAGCTGAAGGAGACCAATGAAGTATTGTCGTCGTATGGCAACCATAGGGTTGTCCCAGTTGGCAAAGTCCGTCTCAGTTGCACAGTGAAAGAAAAAACTCCGAGTCTGGATTTTTATGTCGTTGATTTCGCGTCAGTCCCTATCCTTGGATTGGAAGCATGCACTAGGTTCAACCTAGTAAAGAAGATAGATAGCTTGACTGCGAGCTTGTCTTCAAGAGAGACGATTCTACGTGAGATGTCTTTGAGGGCCTCAGATGTATGCCCCAAGAGTATCATATTGAGATACAAGAAGATGCCACTCCAGTTGTTCACCCACTTCGCAAATTACCTTTTAGCCTGCATGAAAACTGAAGGAAACTCTTGATCGTTTGGAGAAAAGTGGTGTCATTTCTAAGGTGAATCAACCTACAGACTGGGTGAATAGCCTTGTGATCGCTGAGAAAAAAGATGGAAGCCTCCGCCTATGTTTGGACCCCCGTGACTTGAACAAAGTTAATAAACGCGAGCACTACAAAGTCCCAACTACAAATGACGTGGCGTTAAAGCTCACCGGCAAAAAAGTGTTTTCAATTCTTGATGAGAAAGATGGCTTTTGGTAAATCCCATTGGATCAAGAAAGCTCATTCCTTTGCGCTTTCAATTCCCCTTTTGGGCGTTATCGCTTCCTAAGGTGCTCATTTAGAATTAGCTCGGCCCCAGAGGTCTTCCAGAAGCGTAATGATCAATTATTTGGAGACATCGAGCGTGTACATGTGGTCTTTGATGATCTTATTATTTGTGGAAGGGATGAGATTGAGCATGATGGGGTTCTGAAGCAAACAATTTGAGATTTAATCCCAACAAGTTCCAGTTCCGGGTATCAGAAGTAAAGTTTGTTGGTCAAGTGGTGTCTTCAGAAGGGTTAAAACCTGACCCTGACAAAGTTAAAGCAATTGTAAAGTACCCACAGCCTCAGACAAAAGAGGATCTTCGCCGTTTTCTTGGGCTAGTCAACTACCTCGGAGAGTTTGTTTCCAGCCTGTCAGCAGTATCGGATCCTCTTCGCGTCCTACTGAAGAGTGATACTGAATGGCACTGGTTACTTGCACAGGAGAAAGCCTTTCAAGACATTAAAGCCCCGTTGGTCTGTGCACCTGTTCTGAAGCTTTTCGATGTGGGCAAAGAAGTTGTGATTGAGACTGATGCCTCTAAAGATGGTTTGGGCGCCTGTTTGCTTCAAGAGGGTCACCCAGTGGCTTACGCTTCACGTTCGTTAACAGCTTCTGAGAAGAACTATGCTCAAATCGAGAAAGAGCTTATGGCAATAGTTTTTGCCTGCGAGAAGTTTCATCAGTACGTCTATGGTCAGCAAGTGAAGATTGTGACAGATCACAAGCCCCTAGAGTCGCTCACTAAGAAAAATCTTAATCAAGTGTCCCCCAGGCTTCAGCGAATGCTCCTCAGACTTCAGAGATATTCCCTTGACATTTCATACCGTCCTGGGCCCAAAATTCCAGTTCCAGATGCCTTGTCAAGAGCTTATCTGCCACATGAGTCAATCGATGAAGATCTTCAGTCTGATATGGAAGTTTTAGTGCACAGTCTTGTTAAGAATTTGGACATTAGTGTGGCTTCTAAATCCCTGATGCAAGGAGCAACCATGACGGATGATTGTCTCGTCATGTTGCAGCAACTAACGCAGTCTGGGTGGCCATCAGATAGGAGAAGAGTTCCTGAGGTGGTTCGTCCCTATTGGAATGTGAGAGATCAAGTGCATGAGGCAGAGGGTCTCATGTTCCTGGGAGAGAAATTGATAGTCCCAGAGAGTATGCGCAAGGAAATGCTGGCTTTGCTTCACGAAAGTCATCAAGGGATAGAAAAGAGCAAGGCGCGTGCACGTGAAGTAATGTACTGGCCTGGTATGTCAAGAGACATTGAGGATACAATCACCCGTTGCAGTAAGTGTGCAGAGTGGCGAAGAAACAATCAAAAGGAGCCTCTTATTCCCCATGAAGTTCCTGGAAGACCCTGGCAAAAGCTGGGAGCTGATATTTTCGAATTTAGAGGAAAGAATTACCTGTGTGTTGTGGATTACTACTCCAAATATCCTGAAGTCAGCCTGCTTTCGTCCAAGACGTCTTCCTCTGTCGTGGTTAATTTAAAATCCATCTTTGCCAGACATGGGGTCCCAGATCATTTGGTGGCAGATAATATGCCATTTGCAAGCCGCGACCAGCAAAATTTTGCTTCATCATGGGGATTCAATATAACTACCTCCAGTCCTGGTTACCCGCAGTCCAATGGTATGATTGAGAGAACAATTGGAACAATCAAGCAACATTTAAGGAAAGCGGAAGATCCCTATGTTGCTTTGCTGGAGTATCGCAATACCCCCGTCACTGCAATTGGTCTCTCTCCCTCGCAGATGTTAAACAGTCGGCGTCTGAAGTCCAAATTGCCAAGCACGGCAGAACTCTTCCGACCAAAGGTTACACTGCATGCACGTGAACAGCTGGTGGCTGCTCAGCAACGGCAAAAATTTTATTATGATCGCCATGCGAAGCCGTTATAGGGTCTCGAGCCTGAGGAAAATGTAAGTGTGTGAGAGAATAGATCCTGGGTTCCTGCAGTTGTCACTGATATATGGCCCACTCCTCGATCATACGCCGTAAAACCGAGTCAGGAACGTCCTTGCGAAGGAACAGGAAACACCTTCTAAAACAAGCGGAGTCTACTTCTATAATGGAGAGTGATGAGGAAGGTGTCACGTCAGCAGCAGAAGTTGCCCCTCCTAATAAGTGCGAATCACCCAGTGAGGAGGTGGCGGTTGCTACATCACCAGAACGATCTTTGATTAACACGCCTCCTGAAAGGAGCTTGTACAGAACCAGTAGTGGCCGAACTGTGGGCTGATAGGTTTAACTTGTAACTGAACTTGTCCATTGCTCCTTTTCCATGTTGAGTTGTTTTGAGGAGCGAACATTTTACCTTTTCACATTTATACGTTTATCCGTTGATGTTACTGATTTAGGTACTCATTCCCCTATGTAATCACCAGTTAGCCTCGGTGGGAAGGTGTGACATATACTTCCGGTCACAAGACCTATTGGCGGGCCCTTGTGGTTAGGAGCGGGCATCTTTGTATAAGCGGCGTATATGCGGCGTATATGCGGCCGATAGTGTAGTGTAGAGTAGAGTAGAGTAGAGTAGAGTAGTGTAGTGTGGTGTGGTGTGGTGATTAGTGCTAACCTTGCTTCGAACAACTCGGCCCTGTACTGTAATGTACTGCACTCTACTCTAAAAGCCATTTCAAGAGTAATTGAAACAATGATCATACGATGATCTTGAAGATAATAATGGTCATGACTGACCTAACTGCTGGCCGAGTTGTTCCTTTAATGTTAAATTTATGAGACAAGGACTTGGCGTTAGCGTTTGGTAGATTAAGCAAAGATTTCTACCAACCTGCACACTGTGCGCCGTTTCCTGTAAGGCCGGCCGGACAGGGTCCACATTTGTATCCGCTAGCATTGGCTGGCGCCGGAAGATCAACGCAATCCACCCCTGCGTAACACGGCTGACCATTCATTTCGCAGGCATCAATATCATTTTCACAGAATCGTCCCGTGCGGCCTCCCAGACATGCGCATCCCATGTAAACAAACTTGCTGTCAGTGTTGAGTTTGTCGCCCTGTTCTGGCGTTACGCACTGGCCTCCGTGAAGGCAGGCACACATGTTAATCGTAGGACTCCAAGTTGCGCTTGCGCCCTTTTCGTCAATGGCAACGAACGAAAGATTGAACTAAAAAGACACACAAACGAATAAGAACACAAATCTTGTCATTAACTCTTAACTGTGTTGGTTTCCATATGATATGTGACGGTCTGCGGCTCTGCGGTGCGATCGGAAGCAGTCTGCGACGGAAAAATCCCAGGCAAATGTTTCCATTTCTCTGTAAGTAATCGTAGGCAAAAAAAAAATACAAACAAACGAAAAAACAAACAAACAAAAACAACAACAACAAACAACAACAACAACAACAACAACAAAACGGAATAAAGGGCGCCAAACTTTTATCTCAAGTCTGATTGCACAATACATCACACGTGTTCTAACCGAAAATCTGAGAGAGTTGCCAATACGCCGCAGATCAATCCCCAGACGAACGTTTCCATTAGCAATTGCCTTGGTCAGCAGCGTCGTAATGGTCGGGGAAGTAGAACGAGATTCAGTTCCTCCAATTATCCAGACCAGACCGTCTGCCGCAGAAGCAGACCGTGAAGCAGACAGATCGCCGATCGTGTCGCAGACTGCTGCAGACCATTAAAGATCATAAGAAAACCAGCCTTAACCTTAAAATTCTGTCGCACCGCCAAAAGTTCCATGCTTGCCTTTGGAGATGCCATGTTACAATTTCTGGATTATATCTCTGGTCATGTATGTCGCCGATGGAATTTCTAGAGGATTGGCCAGAGAAAATTCAGGCCTCGGAACACGGTAACAACCGTCTTAACAGCCGAAACGCTTTGCCATGCATAGGGATCACAGCATAGGTAATAAAATATCTTCACAGTATTTTTTATTGCGGCCTACCTTTTTAGTAGATGCAACGTGCCAAGTAAAATGAAGAACATTTCCACTTTGATTCTCCACGGCGCCCACCGGTCTGTTTATTACGTTGAAAGTAATTGTGTCGTTGTCTTCTGCTGTGACATCCAACTTGACAGTTCTGTTAAATGTGGCGTTTATTGAAGTTGGAACGTTAACTATCTTAGGTGGAAAGTTATCTGTAAAGTGAAACAATAAGATAAAGAAAATTTATTCACCTCGGATATAAATGATTTTATGCGGCTTGCCCCGCTGGTTAATGTTGTACTAGCTAGGATCAGATTACATACGGGACTTGTATGTTAGGCATATAAAAGCAATTACAGGCCAAGTTGCGGGCCTCTTCTTCTTCAGCTGCTGGATGACAACGGCTTTTTCCTGTCGGTTGCTGGAAAGAATTTGTTTAGATTAAGAAAGCAAGAATCGAAGCATAAAAGAAAAGTCATCGCAAGCCAACTCCGTTTTGCCAAGTTTCTATCTCTGCCCATAGTTTCTGGAGGGGAGCATTTACAATGCTCCTCGATCCTTCTTCTCCTCGTCTGATTTCCCTTGAAGATTCTGGTTATCGCTGTATTTAATGTGGCTTGTCGTGAGTATAAATAACATTTCAACGCGGCTACAAAGCTGTCTGGCGTGGGCAGCCTCAGTGAGCCCCTCCCAGAGGGGGGGGTCCCTTGTTCCCTTTAGAAATTTGCTTGTGTTTCCTTGTTTACGAAATTAATTCCGAACATTTTCCCACCTTTTTGATCCTTATAATGGTTCGTGTTCCCTTGTTCCCTGAGTTTTGTCTTTGTTCCCCTGTCCCCCAATTTAAATTAGTCATGTTGTCATGTTCCCATGTTCCCCAAAATCCCTGGGAGGGGCTCCTCAGTCACTAGCACCGCATTAATCACATGCAACAAGAACTGCTGTCTTCACGAAAGAAGACTTTCCCAATATACAGATGCTTGCGTGATGCTCCTGTTTGTTTTGTCCCTTGTTAACTGTAAGGTCCAACAGGCGATACGCGGGATTAAAAATATTGAAAAACGCCAGGCGCAAAAACAAAAATGATCGGAGTTGGAAATTGCTCAACTCGAGTATTTGCTCCTTCTTCACATGCTACAGTAATCGCTCATTTCAACGACTCTTATGAAAGAAGCCCGAAATAACTTCTTGTGTTGTTTTTTCTGTAGCATTTTATTTCCAAACATGAGTTTGACGTATGCCTCATACCATACTTGTGTGAAACAAGAAACCACCGCAGAAAAACTGTGTAAACATGGGAGAGGGGTCAATTTCCACGTGAACTTTGGAAGTCCCGCCCCGGATTATTAATTAACTAACCAAGCAACCAACTGCAGACCGAGCGATCGAGCAACCGACCGACAGATCGGACCGATCGAACGATCGATTGATTAATGAACGAATCAATTCTGTGTTCAACTTGACTTACTTAGAGCGTTGGTCTCATTCACCAGCTGGACATTGATATCTTTGGTTATCATGCCAACCGATAGATCATTTGTGGACGCCACATCAAACAAACAGTCGTGATCATCCCCACACTGTTCTTCAGCCGCCAGCCTTATGCTGTCATTTTGCCAAGTTATGTTGTCAGCAAACATTGGCTCAAAGTCAGGATCAGCAAACGTGTACACACTTTCATTTGGACCATACGTAAATAAAGAATGAGATTGGTTGATTTGCCCTGGAAAAGAAATCATGGCAGCCAGAATAAATACTA
This sequence comes from Astreopora myriophthalma, assembly GCA_014634185.1. Classification (NCBI taxonomy): domain Eukaryota; kingdom Metazoa; phylum Cnidaria; class Anthozoa; order Scleractinia; family Acroporidae; genus Astreopora; species Astreopora myriophthalma. Next base: position 2,113,214 of record BLFK01000104.1, on the reverse strand, counting down.
AAGGCTCATCATGTCGGAGCTTGCATACTTGTCTGAGAGATATGTCCAGAAATGTAGGATAATGAAACGCACGCTATTTATGATAAATGTCATGAATTGTCTCCTAACTCTAACTCCAGCCCTAACCCTATTGTTCTAAATATAAAAGGTGACACTTAGACTTAAGAGGACACTTCGTGAGGCTTATCAAAATGAGCCTGCATATCTTTTTTTGCAATCCTTGACACCAATGGAGAAGGTCTGAAGGAAAAATTATGAGCTAAGGCACCCTATCTCATATATTTCATTAAAGAAAAAACTTAGGCATTACAATTTCTCGAACAAACGTTAGCCCTGGGATATTACCGGCAGATCCGGGAGAAAGGTCAAAAGAGTCTGGAGCCATCTAAAATCTGAACTTATGCCATTAGGCCTATAGATTAAACTTGATGCAAAAGCACATAATGCTGGAGTGAAATGGGGGAATGCTCAATGCAGAATTGCAGGGGCAGAGAAAGACCCAGAGGGGCCAGTTTAGTATAAAATCTGACGCACAAATTATTATGTATCATAGAGGGGGGAGTTGAACTGGGCTTTCGCGCTGAGAATTGATTAATCATAGAAAACATTGATATGGCACCAGGCCACTGATGGAACCAATTCTGTCAGCCCCTTTATGGCTAAAAATACTGTGTGCGCTCGCGCAGGGAAAGGGGTGGGAGGGGTCTTGTGCAGATTAGTTGACTCTAAAATTGTTAATATGCTTACATTTGACACCAAAATCAAAGTGAATTTCTCTTGCTGTTAAAGAAGGAGGCAGCACTTTCCCATTAGGCAACGTGAAGTCGTCATCCGGGCTATCATTCCAAGTTCCCAGCAATCCTTTCGTGGCATTTTTGTAATCATCTCCGGGGCTTATGACGAAAAGCATCGATTGCTTCTTCTCGCAAAACCTAATGTTCGATGTTGACGGGAAGGAAACTTCCAGACAGTGTTCTTCCGGCTTAGAGAAAGAGAGATTTCCTCCAACGCTCACACTCTGGTTTGTTAGATTGTTGTAGCCATGATAAATATCTCCGTCAAGAAAAATACTTATGCCACCTAGAAATAAAGTGAATTAAAAAAGGTAGTAATTTGATAGAAAATCATCATTCTCCGCCGTTGTTATCAATATTGATCGTTAACGACGGAGAAATGAAAAAGATGAAAGAATATGGTCTTAGGATATGAGATTCTGTACTTTGGATCAAATAAGCAAAAATAGGTAAACGCTCGATGGCATATCTATCATCGATTACAGTCTGATTTAAGAAAAAAGAAAAAAGAACAAAGAAACAAGAAAAAAGAAAAAAGAAAAAAGAAAAAAAGAAAAACAACAAACAAAACAGAATTACTTTAGTCAAAGGCATTGTTCGTATTTGTTGTCACTTAAGGTGCACTTTTTGGGGACTATTCTATCTATTCCTATTCCGGGAATAACAGGAATGAGATTTTCCAAAAGAAGGCGTATTCCGAAAACGGAATGGTTCTTGCAGAGGTGACCTGAGAACTAACCCTCGGAATATTCTGGACACCACTGAGACTGACGTTTCGGCGGCCGCACAGGAGTTTCGCGCCAAAATAATCCCAAAAGAACGCTTATTCTGTGATTTCCGAGTAAACCGTATTCTGTTTCTTGTTTATTCCGTTCGTTCTGCTATCGAGAGCAGAATGAACGAAACTGGTATCCCCAAACAAAGCGTAAGCCGACCACTCCATCGATTCTTATTCCGGAATAGCCCCCCAAAAATGCACTCTTAGCGCGGCTCCCAATATATGCTGTCCCAACTCCCCAACTTTATCTGATTCCAATATGGCGGCAAGACTGTACCGGAAGCCCTACGGGAGCTAAGGGAACCCGCTGAAAACGCTTGCACTGCGGGCAACTGTTTTTTTTTTAGTGAGAGAATTAAGCTTTCATCAAATGGCCATAACTAGGAACAAACAACTAGTACCATATTTCTTAGACCTGGATGTTTTAAGATTTACGTCACAATTCCCGCGTAAAATTAATTGCAAATGTTGGCATATGAGACGTAAGCGGAGGCATTGCGTGGGGGTGGCTGAGGTGACAATCTTGGCGGGAAAGCCGTTCTGTAATATAAATTATATAAATATAGATGGTTTGATAAAGAGATGTGTGAACTGTACGGCCCGAGGTATGGCTCCTGATTTGAGACATTGATTAAGTAGTTACATTGAAAGCCATCCTTACCTCCGGATTTGACCTTGACTTCAACAGTGCTCGTGTTTTCTTCCTTTGCGGCGCCCGCTATGAAAATGGTAGCAGTTGTCGAATTTCCCTGGGCAAGGCCTGTCCTAACCTGAAACTGAAATGTTCCGTTTTGCGCATCGACCATCACATATTCGCCCAGGCCGTTAAACGTGTAATTTCCACCATCCAGAGTCTTGAAATGAGGATCACAACAAAACCAAGCTAGATAATCGGAAAAAACAATCGATCGATAGATCGAACAAACAAACAAACAATCAATCAATCAATCAATTAGTCAATCGGTCAATCAATCAAGCAAGCAAGGAAGCAGTCAGTCAGTCAAGCAAGCAAGCAATCGAAAATAAAACAATTAAAACAAACTAACAACTGAACCTTTACAAAACTTACGTCTCGGAGGTTGTACGTAGCCATCGCAGTTACGAGATGGACGATAATAGTAAAAAAAATCACAAAAAGGTATGTCAACACAGCAAGATTTATAGGCTTCTTTGTCAGACAGAATAAGATCCTGAGAGCCAAACCCCCAGAGATTACGAGTTTCCACTTTGACTCGACCTCCGTCCGGCGGTCCAAGTTTAAGCGAACCAAAATTTTCCCAGTCCGTAGAGTAACAGCACATTTGAGTCATCGTCAGCAAAAATAGTCCTTTAGTGTAATGGTAAACAAATGCGTAGCGTCTACGTCTCGATTCGAAGCACCACTCAGGCCAGGAATAGCTCCGCCAGTCCCAAGAAAATCTGGCATCGAACCATGCCTGCCATCCAGAACAAGGACACACCATGGGGATGAAATCTTGCAATACTCGTGCATACGTGAAACGAAAGAGCACGACTTCTTGAAAAAAAGCCCAACTAAAGCACTTTTCCAACGCGCCTCTAGCATCACTGTTCTCGACTCTCCAGAAATATCTTCCGATCTCACCAGTATTTCCTTCCCTCTCGTCGAGTGTCACCATACCAAGTAAAGTACCGGAGCTTAACACACACACACACATAAAAGAAAACAAGAGAAACAAAAGTAGTATAAAGCACATGAATGAAGTGAATGGTAGAGCACTGCACCGGGCCAGTACTGTGGAGGTTATGGACATTTATTTATTGGTGGTCATTGCTTAAATTGCCTAGGTAAGTGCGGAGATCATTTCTTCATTTCATCAAAGACACTTAGCAAACAAATGGCAATAAAAAAAAATGCAAAGAAAGAGAAAAATTATTGAAATAGATCCCGTGTAAGACTATTTCGGCCCCCATTCTTCGTCTTATTTGATTGTGGGCCTTATCATAATCAGCAGGGCTTGTTCATAGAGTGGCCAGGAACTCAATTCGAATCGCAAGATCTTAAGATAATTTTTGTAGTAGGGAGAAAGGGAAAGTTTGTTCATGTGCAAAACTCATAATAGTAAAGCTGCCATGGTATTCAGGGATTGACAGTGATTTGCAAGCTGCTCTACTAACGACTAAGATGCGTTCACTGTCTGAAGTCATTTCTGGAACACGGAAAAAGCTTAAGGCGTTTTTAACATAGCAGTTATTCCCTTATAGTCTCGTTTACACGACCAAAAATTTTCATGATGGAAAACGTGGTCGTGCACTTGTGGACCCGGTTTAAGAAGAAAATACTAAAGTCTAGATTGAAACAAAATGAACAACGTAACGTTAAGCATTTGCAGGCGTGGATCCACGGCCAGGCCGGTTTCCGCCTTTTATGGAAATCGGTCACATTCTGTCGGATCGACTGAAAGTGGCAGGAAATAGCATTTAGAGAGAGAAACAAAGAAACAAATCAACAACAAAGAAAAAACAAACAAAGGAAAAACAAACAAATAAAGAAACAAACAAAAATATTTCAGGGAAACACGCACCGAACCCCACATAAGGGAATGCCTTTAGCGCTCTGAAACTTTAAAAATTGGTCGCTATGTTTCTTTATTTTGCTCACCCTTCCATATTCAGGTAGTTCCTTCCATCATTTCCTGCATTCCAACCACCGACTGGAATACCATACCAATTAGACCAGTAGTAATAATAATAAGAGTAGGTCCTGGAAAAAAGATGACACTTATCACTGGAGTGTGGACTAGATAAAAGTGTTTCTCTATCTCTATCAATTTACAGTCTTAACCCAGCACAGTAACAAATAGACTTATTTTTAGATACACTTTACGCGCGAAAACAAACAAAGGGCCGCCACCTTAACCAATCAGGAGAAGCCATATCACTAGTGACCGCTTCTGCCATAACCATTTAGTAATTTTTGTGGGAACGGGTATTCTAAAAATAGGCTCATTTGTGACTGTGCTGCCTGGGGAGCCCAGCCAGGCCATAGGAACACTCTTACCTATTTCACTCTCGCGCCTATGTGATGATTTTACCTGGGACACCGCGAGGCCGTGCAAAGCGGGCGGGGGTAGCGCTGCCCTCGTCAGAAAAACTGAAATTGTTTTTCACTTTGCTGAGCTATTTCTTGCAGTCGTATTGGTCCGAAATCACGAAATCACAAGAAACTAATTGACCGAGAGAAATCTTCCTTAAATGTGTAGGGATGAAAACAGAAACGTCGAACTAGAAACCCTGTCTGTATACTGGAGACCCCTGTGAGGGGTGTACGGACCCCCCTCCCCGCCTCTCGGATGAGAAAAGAAAACTCGAGTATCCGGAGAAAAACCTCTCACAGCAGAGTTGGCTAAAGAACCAACGAATTGAAGCCACTTATTTTAATACGCAGAGTCCGATATAATCGAACCAGGGAACTTTCTTGCTTGGTGGAAAACGACGAGCGCTCTATTCCCCTGCTGCCAAACTAATCAAGCGTATTAGTACAGTCAAAGACCAAACCAACTGCGAAGTAAGTTTTGAAACTGAAGCTCAACAGACTCGTCTGCAAAATTCAGGTAACTCGAAATTTAAAAATTGCATGCATGGCTCTGAAAATCAACTCTATCTGTGTTCCAGGTTTCAAGTGATTAGAATATTAAGCAAGTTTCAGAGCGGCTGTACGCTGTATAAATGAATAATATCAGGCTGTTATTTATGTTCTTTACTGAAGACTTTCTGTCTTGTTGTGCTCAAAATCTGTCAGACATGTTCACTTATTAATCGTAACCCGGTCCAGTTTAAGTCACGATCGTTACTGCGGAGGTTACTTTGAAAAAACTACATTATTTGGCACAAATTAAACGTGCTGTTACCAGCAAAATAAGTTTTGATAAAGACTTACGGAATTGTAGGAATGACCCACTCTATTCCTCCATAAGGATAATTGTACATTAAAAACGTGTTGAAAGCGTCTGTAATAATGACGGCTTGAAAAGTGTTACTCTGCAAAAAAAAAAAGGAAAGAATAATACAAATTGAAAAAAAAAAAGAACAAAAAACAAAAAACAAAAAACAACAAAAACAACAAAACAAGCTGGCAAATGCATATTAAAAAATGCATAACTAAGAAATCCGCAGTAAAACTGATGTGATCAAAGGTGCTTCATACTGTTCGATCGTGTTGTATTTTGCGTTACTTAAACTTTCTTTCGTGTATTATATTGTTCGTTAGCCACCTTCAGTTTGGCAACGAGTGCGACATTGAGCGCTCGCTGGACAAGTTCTTTAACTCTTCAACTCCTCGTATCCAGCCATTAAAGCCTTGTTATAAAATGGCAAGCAAGAAACGATAAGCAAGAGTACTGCGAATGCGACTGGTCTGAAACCGTGCTGGGAACGCGTACTCGTACTCAATATAATAACAAAATAACTCACAGAGCCGATCAAACGCGATCTCTCAAGTTGATGGCGCGCACGAAAACGACTTGCAAGCGACAAGAAATTAATGGCGAGCGCCTTGAGTATATTCTCTGGGCTCAAAAACAGCTCTTAAAACAAAAAACACGGTTAAAAGCACTGCTTTATGGTTACCCATTTAGAAAACATGGTGTTTGGAAGAGGAAAATGACGATGAAATGGAAAATTACGAGCCGGGAGAGCTGAACAGTTTGCAAATTGAAAGAAACATCGAAGGGTACGAGCCGGAGCTTCATTGGTACCCTGGTCCCTGAGGGTTTGTCTTTTTTCTCTTTAGGCGAATTTTAGCCTCGAAGCGGTTACATCCAACCACCAAGCGAAAAACCTCCGTGGCGACAAACTTCCGTGGCGACAAACCTCGGTGCCGACAAACCTCCGTGCCGAAAAACCTCCGTGCCGAAAAACCTCCGTGCCGAAAAACCTCCGTGCCGAAAAACTTCTGGGATCAGGGTACTCGAGTGGATGATTAAAAGAAGGTACCTCGAATTTTTGTATGTATATTATTAATAAGTAATCACATGATTTTTCTCGTGCAATATTTGGAATAAATAAGCTCTCGTAAATTTTTTCTAAGACCACAAATTGCACTCGCCCTACGGGCTGGTGCAATTTTGAAAAAATTTGCTCTTGCTTATTTATTCCAAATTGCACGAAAAAACATGTGATTACCTATACTAATTGTACTCGAAGTCAAACCCGAAGGCCCTATTGTCTTAGATCCATCCCGGATTTTTTTATTAGTTGCTGATGGTCTTTTCATAGTTTCGTCTTTCTGGGGCGATGTCAAGTATTGATCAGACCGTGATCGCAATACACATGTGCTGTATATGCCATTGTGACCGTGGAGCGGCATAATAAACCACAATCTAAACCCCACAGAAGTACACGTAATTAATAAACGCCGCCGACCTAGTTGAAACGCCGAGCCGGCCTCATATAAAAGCCGGGACCAGAAGGGCAATTTTCAAATAAACGGCGTGTGAGTTTAATCGAGAAAATACGATCTTAATAACTTGGACATGATGAAACTGAAGAAATTGCTAAGTTATAATGCTTATATGCTGCAGGTAATGGTAGGTCTTAGGCCTGGTTTATACCTCGAATTTCAGACGAAAAAGCTTGAGACGAATTTAAAGCAAGGAATTAAATTCGTCTTAATAGCGACGTATAAAACCGCCTGCCATAATTAGAATCGTCCAGACGTTGTATCCGTCTGGCCTACACGGATACAACGCCTGAGCATCGACGTCTCACAGACGAAGTTAATAGTAATTAAATTGGTCTCAATTAAATTCGATGTATAAGCTAGGCCTTAGGTTGAACTGGTTTTTACCTAGGTAAACCTGTTTAAACCTAGGCTAAACCCGCTTTAACTCAAGTAAAAACGGGTTTAACCTGATACCAGATTATATCTGCAACATGTAGCACTTTTTTAAAATGTTTATCCATTGCGTTATATTGGTTTGATCTTGGTCAGTTCTATTCTCTATCGCTGCGCTCAGCCGAATAGAAAACATTTCCCATGTAAACACTAAAGACGATTGGAGGGAGCCGACCAGCCATTTTATTCACTATTAGTCGTACCTTATACAACACTATCCGCCTAAGCATAAACCACCTTAACCTCTGGAGTTTAAAGGCTGACAATAACACTGTTACATTAAATATTATTGATAAGTATACCGATGTGCGAAAAAATTATCCCGAGCAAAGTTCTCAAGTGGCTGATTGGCGTCAAGTGAAAGGTGTGAATCAAGGAGTGGTTTAAATAGGCAAAAAAGTGCGAATGCCTAGCATAGCATGCGATGATGCGTGTACCCATGGGAAATTCATTTCTAAAGGACAAGACAGGATATTGACATGCAAGTAAATAGATGCGTTTATGAATTCCTGTTTTGCAACACAAAAGTGATCATCATCAAAGCTTTACTTACCCTCGGATTTTGGAGTAGTTTATGCAGCTATTATCTCTGAACATCCACCTAGTCACCCAGCAACACCACAACGCCGGACCACAACACCACAACACCGGCCCTACTCTTTGCGAACAGTGTGTGGGCGTTCTTTAACGACCCACAAAGCCTTTTACGTGAAAGGGTAATTCGGTTTATTCGTCTTTATCCGAGAAGATTAGAACGTCTCACCAGTTGCAGTTGTCTAAGTAAAGGCAACACCTTCCCCTCATTTTAAGACCTTGAGCGTTGCATTTGGTTAGCTGGGGTTCGAACCCTTGACCTCCATAGCCTGCGTAGCAGGCCGGCGCTCGAGTTTTGGACCAACTGAGCCAACTTGTCAGAGTCCGAAAGTTAAAAAAAAAAAAAAACAAAAAAAAAAACAAGTGAAGAAAGATTCTTACCCCGGGGCAATTCAGGATGGAGGGTCCCACGAAGCTGTAGTAATAATAGTAGTAATATGAATAATACACGTAAGGGCACAGGTTTTCCCATGTCACAACAAGAACCCAAGTGGCTTCAAAGTTTCTAAATCTTTCACTTTCGTCGTAGCGTCGTACGTCTCGTGAGGCCATGTTGAGGATCTTATTTGTTGAGTCTTCAATGGTGCTCCGGCCAGTTTGCTGGTACACCTGGTAATAGACTTTTGAATAATTGCTCAGAAAGGCAAAATAGTCATCGATGGCGGCCCAGTATGGGGCCATTATTGCCATGTTGTTAAACCATCGATAAGCGCCAAATTTTTGAGGCCACCACCAACTCCATTCATAATTCAGTTGGATTTTGCCATTTCGACAGATCTGCAAAACAACATATTAAACTTGTGTGAGCTGAATTGTCTTTGTAAGCTGGCTTTTTTATTTGAGTGTCCAAATCATTTACTCAGTTGAATTTGTTTTCTATAGCTTGAGCTAGGCTTGCTGATTTGTCAAACAGTCTGCTCGATCAGACTTCTCAGCCATTCCGAGGCAAACTGAAACCGGTTGTGAGTTGCTGGTACGTATTTTCCCGCCCTTCTTGGCGGCTGTATGTATTTGTTTCGACTTCTGATTGGTTCATTTGAATTTCTGGCTGTGTTGTGATTGGTTATTGCTTTGATTTTGGTCTTATGACTTCAATTAGAGTGGTTTTCGATTGACTGTAGTAAAACCCACGCCAGAGTAATTAATCTAACCAATCACAAGTGGCACAAACAGAGCGACGAGCCAACCAGAATTCGAAGCAATTACATATAACCTGCTCAAAGGGCGGAAAAATACGGGCGTGCAGGTCACGATTAGTTTTTGTTTTGCTTCTAGCCCTCATCGCTTGAAAAACTCGCGCGAGATTTTCAAGCCAATCACTAAGCGTAACAATTGCAATCGCGTAATTACTTTCGACAGTCAATTAAAAATCGCTCTATGATCTCAGTGCTCAAAGTTTACTTTTTATAATACATAAAACACATTAACTGTCTCATTATGGGATATTTAACCTCAAGTAAAAGCACAATCGGAAAATTTAGATCATAAAATAAACATATATTAATATTAATAATAATAATAATAATAGTAATAGTAATAGTAATGTCTCATTATGGGATATTTAACCTCAGGTAAAATTTAGATCTTGAAATAGATATATATTAATAATAATAATAGTAATAGTAATAATAATAATGAATACCTACATATAATTTGTAATGCCTTTCTTCGAAGAATGGAAATCCAAAGCTGCCTGTTTTGATCTCCAAGCAGTGTCCTCCGTAGAAATACGGCGAATCACTCAGAAGGAACTTTTTATCGCCCTGGTTGGGACCGTAGGGATACATGTTGTCGTATGGAATTGCTTTAAAATAAATGAAAAATGGAAGTATAAAGCACATTAACTGTTATAAAGATAATGATTAAATTCTCAACCTCGGATAATGCAATTCTAGCTTTCTCATTGGTTCCCTGGATCTCGGTTATCAGCCATTATACCTGCGTTTGACCTTATATGGAAATGAATGCTGCAAATGTCGCTCAGCATAAAATTGTTCGCGGGAAACCAAGTTTCGTCGAGAAATCAGAAATTACCAATGAGAAAGCTAGAATTGCATTATCCGAAGGTTGAGAATTTAATAAAACAATTATTCCATTCGTGCTTGTTGGATATGAGACTGGTTATAGCCAACTCCGCGCTTTACCATCTCATATCCAACGCGCGCTCATGGAATAATTGTTAATTAACTGATACAAACAAAGATAAATATCCTATGGTATGGGGAGCCCACAAGTATAGGAGCGTCCATGTATTATGGTCCGGGAAACGAGCAGAGGAGTAGACGAAGTTATTTTTACGTTTTGAAATTCTTGCGACAAGTGGTTGCCATGGCTGTAAGCGCTCTCCTCTGAGCCAAAAATACATCATGGCATAAATAACGAGATGTCAATCGCTGTCATGGCAAGCCATTTGATTTGATGAAAGTGCCTGTCTATGTTGCTTAGCGCGCGAAATGTCGTTACAAAAATAGGTCAGTCTACTACTGCGATGGCGTACGAATCCAGTGGTGAAGATGGACGAGCCTACGTATGCCTCCTGCTGGTATCAGCGGTTGCCACATCCGTGCGAGCCCAAGTCTTCTGCCTCATCTGGACTGGCATAGAATAATTTCTTTCGTGAATGCCTCTATAAAAGTAATGCACGTCAATCAAATGAACTATTATCTGCCTCCACTGCTCGGTGAAGGCCATTGCTACAGATCAAAAGGGGGAATTATTCCAGATCTTCTGCTGTGGAAGGCCTCAAAGGGAAGACGACTGAGACCCCACCCACACTAATAAGTTTTTCGTTTGAAACGAATGCTCTTTAAGTCGTTTTTGCAATAAACAGTATGCAAACTAATACGGCCGTGCTGAAAACGGTTTGCTTTTGGTGTGGAAAGGTGAAATGGGAGAGTTCTGAAAACGATGACGTAAGAAGTCTGAGAAATACGCATCGTTTTGAAAACGCTTCGTCTTAGTGTGATCAGGTAACAACTGAGAGTTTTAAGAACGGTGACGTAAAAACCGTGGGAGACTTGACATCTACCTTTTAACACGTGCGCAATCCAGGTCCCATTTGTTTACATCCTTTCTTTTCGAGCGCCGCAGTGTGGATAAGTGAAGACGATAAGACAGCTTTAGTGTCGATGAAAATGCTTGCTTTGTTTTCTCCGAGATAAAAACGGACACTTTTGAAAACCTTTAGTGTGGGTCGGGCCTAATCTTCCCGTGGCCAAGCCATACCCGGACGTGCGGAAGCGAATTTGTGAACATCTCGGGCAAAACCGATGATGATCATGATGATAATGATGATGATTAAACTAGGAAACTCACCTACTGATGCAGACACGCTTCGACTTATGGAAACGCTCTTAGATGGGCTTATAGACGAAGAAATACTCGCATTTACTGAAGCCGACAAGCTTGTCGAAAGAGCGGTAGTCGCTGTAACACTGCTTGACTGGCTAGTCGACGAGCTCGCACGGACACTGGAAGTCGAGACACTTGTGGTTGCGGGAACGCCATTTGATGTAACACCGCTTGATTGCTTTGCTGATATACTAGTGCTAGGGTCAGCTGTAGTGATGTCGGACACCGAAGTCGCCGAGCTCAAGGATGTCGAATTAGTCGTGAAAGTCAGTGAAGAAAGTGGCGTCGAGAACTTCGGACATGAACAAGTGTAAGCGGCCGTGCTAATGCTGAGGGACGTCGAGCGACTGGGAGAGACAGTGGAGGAAACTGAAGCGGTTGCGCTGAGTGACCCAGAAATACTTGCGGATACACTACTGGAAACTGAAGCGGCTGCGCTGAGTGACCCAGAAATACTTGCGGATAGACTACTGGAAACTGAAGCGGTTGCACTGAGTGACGAAGAAATACTTCCGGAAACACTACTGGAAACTGAAGCGGTTGCGCTGAGTGACCCAGAAATACTTGCGGATACACTACTGGAAACTGAAGCTGCTAACACTGTTATGGAAGTACTTGGGCAAAGGCAAGTGGAAGCTTGCTCACTGTTGACAGGGAATGTGTCCGACGACGTGGAGATACTCGCTGAGGAGCTTCTAACTGAAGGAAAATATTCGAAAAACTACATGTGAGTGGAATGAATAAATAAACATGATCTTTAAGGTCTAAATGCTGAACAAAGTACATTCAAGTTTAATACCCATAAAAACATTTTGATATTTTTTCAGTTTAAGGCTGGGGCACGGGCAAAGGAAATTAGAGCCTAGATACCTTCGAAATTTACCTCAGAAGGATCTATAATGACTCTATCATATACAGGTTTTTTACCGTTTGTCCTCATCTCGAACTGTGCCCGGTCTCCTTGTCGCCGGCATACGAGACCATTCTAGTCACCAGAGATTCGCGACCTCTGGGGACAAGAATGGATATATTTAACAATTATTCGCCGAAGGCTAAGTGAATTTCTAAAATAATTCGGATAGTACGCGCGCTCTCATTGGGCAATAGGTGAGTTTAGATGAAAGTATCTGAGCACGGTTGTGATATCACACGAGTTTTGATTGGTTGTGTTGTCAAACGCGCGTTTTGATTGGCTGGTAGGAAATATGAGCGTGTATCGAGAAAAGCTGTTTCAATCAAGAAGTACAACAAACAGCATTTTCCTTCATTTGTCGAATTATTTTTGAGAAATATTTTATAAAAGCAATGGAGGACTTTTTTCCGTGTTTACATAGCCTCATCTAAATACGAGGTTCGAGACTGCGTCAGAGGCGGTAGCGATGTCCACAAGGCTATCGAGCCAACGTCGCATCCAATGGGGAAAAACATCTATTAAAACCTTCTTTACGTGACCGGAAACCATTACTTTTCCATATCCGGTTGTATTATGTGACCAGTCAGCCATCTTTAGCCAGCTACTTTCTTTTCATCGTACGATTACTGCTGGTGAAATGTCATCAAAATGCCATCGCAAAAACTTGTCAAGCATCCGTTTCCCAATTTTGAATCAAATCAATGCGTATTGTAACATTTTTAGGTCTGTAGAGCTGAGTCGATTTCATGATTGGAGTTTTCTTGATGTGATCACTATCGTTGTAAAATGTTTCACTGACCAGTTTCCAGGGCCGGCTACTATTTGCTATCAGCTTTCTAGAATAAAATTAATGATGCTTAATGACCTTTCAATTGGAAATCAGCCAAAAGAGAGGCTAGAGTATAGGCTACCCGTAGCCTCTTGTTAATAGTCTGTCCCCGCTTTGGTATTTAATACCAGTGACAACCTGTCCATTACCCTCGTGAAATAAAGCCTTTCTTCGGACTTACTTACAAATGGATTTCGCAAACGAGTGTTCTAGACTGCTTTCAGGATGGACTTCCAAAACTATTCAGTTAATCGCAAAACGTTCTACAGAATTAATAAAACGCGTGACGACCCTGGAAGCTCTAAAATGCAGCAAAATATATTACTAGAGTATAAATTTGCGATTTGTTTGACAGTCCCGGCGGCGTGTTTAATTTGTTAATACGCATCTGTCTGGTGGCCAAGTGCGAACAAAACTTTCATTGTTAGACAATACGTGCCATTTAAAACTCAGTTCTTATCAAATATGCGCGGAGCGGTTAAAATCAAATTATTTTTCATTGGTTTTGTTTGTTTGTATCTCCTTGCCAACAATTTGCTAAGGGTTATGAGCAGAAATCCCTGAAGCAAAATATAGAGACGCTAGATTAGTTAATTAAGCTTTCTGTCTTTGTTTATATAAAAAGGATACTAACCCTGCGTGGCTCGTAGAGAATAATTATGGAACAATTTATAATCTTCCTTGAAACTGTTGTAAAAGAGCGGATTTGTTAAATTCCGAGTTCTATCTGTTCCATGAATCTGTGGTGAAAATTCGTTGGGCCAACCGAATTAACGAAAAGACCGTAGTTCAAGTTGGAAAATGCTGCTCCCTCTTTGGGTGCCTTTGCCAGGGACTAGTAGACAGATCGTCAAGGGATCCAAATACTTAACACCAATGTTGACATAAATCCGTGGGCAAGGTGAGAACGGAACACGGAAGCAGATAGTTTCAGTGGTGGATAGGCAGCTGGAAGTATCACTGATCTCACTAGTTGGGAGAGGCGTTGGGAGAGGTGTGGGGGAAATGACCTCTCACTGGACAACGAGTTTTAAATATTAAAATAATGCCAGCGCAGGAGCGCCCAAAGCATAGCAACAGGCAACTAAAAAAAAACGCCACACTTTCGGTCTTCATGAACTCATCGGCTCCCTAATAACTACCGAAAGATCAGCAACATTGGGCTTTGCCATCGGATTCTCACACCATTATCGAACCATTACCAACGAAGAGCAATAAAAAATACCTTGCAAAGCAACTGAAAGTAGAAACAGCCTCAATACCACAACTTGAAAGCGCATCATGTTGTGACGAGAGTTCTCTTGATAACTCCCAAGGTACCACTTCGCGCTTGTTGGGGGATCATGGGTAATCAGGGCAACATGGCGGGAAATTCAAAGGTT
>BLFK01000104.1:2072424-2098709 GCA_014634185.1 Astreopora myriophthalma | reverse complement strand
TCATTGTTAGACAATACGTGCCATTTAAAACTCAGTTCTTATCAAATATGCGCGGAGCGGTTAACTTAAATCAAATTATTTTTCATTGGTTTTGTTTGTTTGTATCTCCTTGCCAACAATTTGCTAAGGGTTATGAGCAGAAATCCCCGTCGCAAAACATAGAGACGCTAGATTAGTTAATTAAGCTTTCTTTCTTTGTTTATATAAAAAAGATACTAACCCCGCGTGGCTCGGAGAGAATAATTAGGGAACAATTTATAATTTTCCTTGAAACTGTTGTAAAAGAGCGGATTTGTTAAATTCCGAGTTCTATCTGTTCCATGAATCTGTGGTGAAAATTCGTTGGGCCAACCGAATTAACGAAAAGACCGTAGTTCAAGTTGGAAAATGCTGCTCCCTCTTTGGGTGCCTTTGCCAGGGACTAGTAGACAGATCGTCAAGGGATCCAAATACTTAACACCAATGTTGACATAAATCCGTGGGCAAGGTGAGAACGGAACACGGAAGCAGATAGTTTCAGTGGTGGATAGGCAGCTGGAAGTATCACTGATCTCACTAGTTGGGAGAGGCGTTGGGAGAGGTGTGGGGGAAATGGCCTCTCACTGGACAACGAGTTTTAAATATTAAAATAATGCCAGCGCAGGAGCGCCCAAAGCATAGCAACAGGCAACTAAAAAAACGCCACACTTTCGGTTTCATGAACTCATCGGCTCCCTAATAACTACCGAAAGATCAGCAACATTGGGCTTTGCCGTCGGATTCTCACACCATTATCGAACCATTACCAACGAAGAGCAATAAAAAATACCTTGCAAAGCAACTGAAAGTAGAAACAGCCTCAATACCACAACTTGAAAGCGCATCATGTTGTGACGAGAGTTCTCTTGATAAATCCCAAGGTACCACTTCGCGCTTGTTGGGGGATCATGGGTAATCAGGGCAACATGGCGGGAAATTCAAAGGTTTAATTTGTATGGATGTTCTAAACAATGAAAAGAATTTTGGGCGCTTTTATCTTACAAAACAGAACATAAGCGCTTAAAGGTGCGGTTGAATACAGGTGGAGAGAATAGCTAATGCAGAAATTATTATTTTTTACACAAAGTTTCTGTCATACATTTCCTGTAATTGGAAAGGCACAAAATTGCAGAAAATGTATGGAGAAACAAACAGTAATGTTTAGGAATTCAAAAGAATAAATACCGAGTCCAAATCGTCTCAGTTGTAAACTTGAACTTACATGTTTGGCTTATGAACGCGAAAGTCCAGAAAGTAGAGTCGTGAACAATTTATTTTGCTTTGAATTTCCGTACAAACCTTTGAATTTCTTGCCATGTTGCCCTGATTACCCACGATCCCCCAACAAGCGCGAAGTGGTCTATTCTCTCCCTACCGGCAGTCATTGATTTGACAATTTTATCGCTTGCCGCGTTGGGTGGGGGACCGGGCCAGAATTGAACTTCCCGCTTTCCTTACACTGTTTTCCCACCTCCCGTAGCCTGGTTTTTCGACTCCCGTGCCCCGAAAAAATAAAAAGGGAAAAACCCATGTATAACAATTATAAATAATATTAGCATTTTGCATTTTTCTCCCGCTCCCCTTCCTCTCCCGTACCCCCCCTGCCCCCATTGCCCTGGGACCTGGCTCCCCTGTCCCCCTCCACTGTTGCGAGATCTTAGGGATTTTGTTCAGCTGTTTAGCAGTTGTCTCTCTTGTTGTTAACGTACGGCATTCTTCACGCTGTATCCCGAGAGCACAAGGTCATTATACGAGGTGTCGATTAGCCCGTTTCGTAGACCGACTACAACGCCGGCATAGATTTCGAGTGACATGTCAGGCTGCACGCAGGCGAAAACATTAGCGAGATTTCGACCTCACACTAATACTTTAGGGCCTGATTACATGAGCCGGGCTGGCCCGGTTAGCCGGACTGGTGTCAGTTTGCCGAGGTGAAGTTCAGCTCGGTATTAAATGAGGCGAGCCAGTCCGGTTAGGCGGGCTGGCCCGCTATACGGGCTCAAGTGTTTACATGGAAGATTCCAGCCCGGTTTACCGAGATAAATCTCAGGAATTTGTTTACGCACCTGTGACAGTCAAAGTCACGCAAGGGACAACTAGTGAATTTTCTTGTTTTGGTTCAAAATGAAGGTTCACTTTAGCTCTAGCAAGTACAGAATGGCATTTTAAAACAAAAGATGCAAAAATGATCTTGTGATCATGCAAATCTGGCTGCGTTTTCAAGGCAACGCACGCGTCATGAAAATTTGACCGGGATCTCGGCAAGCCTCTTAACTGCTGTCCACTGAATAACTTATTTCCCTCCACAAATGAAATGAAAAAATCGGAGCGCTTGGATACAAATCTACAGACAATATGGACTGATATACCCTGCGAGCAGTGGATTCTCTTTTCTTATTCGCTTTGGTATCGAAACGAGAGAGAAACCACTGCGAGCAAGCGACCCGTTCTCTGTCGAGCATGCGCGGCTGACGACACCCACACGTCACTAAACACGTCATATTATCGCACACGTCATGCTCAAAATACTGGTTTGCAAACTAGTTTTTCCAGTTCTATTTTAATTAGGACGGAGCAGATCGCTTGCTCGCAGTGGTTTCTCCCTCGTTTCGCTACCAAAACGGATAAGAGACGAGAATCCTCTGCTTGCAGGATAGGACTGATAGGGAGTTATCCAGGAAAAAAGAGACCGTCCAAAGAAAAAAAAAGCACCCAAACACCATACGGTGTTCCGAGACTAATAATGCAAATGAAAGTATGTACCAATGAACACACCATGGACTTCTAAGGAAGAAAAATTCACCAAGGCCTACGTGTATAACACGATGACGGCTGTGTGCAATTACAATAAACTAAAAGACAAGCAGTAAACAATTTAGTTCTTAAGAATATGTAAAAACAAAAAAAAAAAAGAATGACTTACCAACTGAAGGAGAAACACTAGTAAAAGCTGAAGCACTTATGCTGGTGGACGTAGACACACTTGTCGAGGTTGAACGGCTTATACTGGTAGAAGTAGACACACCCGTAGAGATTGAGGTACTTATGCTGGTGGAAGGAGACACACTCCTCGAGGTTGAAGGGCTTAAGCTGGTTGAAATGGACACACTCGTGGAGGTTGAAGGGCTTATGCTGGTGGACGTAGACACACTCGTAGATATTGAAGTGCTGATGCTGGTGGAAGGAGACACACTAGTCGAGGTTGAAGTGCTTAAGCTGGTTGAAGTTGACACACTCGTGGAGGTTGAAGGGCTTATGCTGGTGGAAGTAGACACACTCGTAGAGATTGAGGTGCTTGTGGAAGTTGAGGGGCTTAAGCTGATGGAAGTAGACACACTCGTTGAAGTTGATGGGCTTATGCTTGTCGACGTGGACAAACTGGTAGATATTGAGGTGCTTGTGCTGGTGGAAGGAGACACACTAGTCGAGGTTGAAGTGCTTAAGCTGGTAGAAGTTGACACACTCGTGGAGGTTGAAGGGCTTATGCTGGTGGACGTAGACACACTCGTAGAGATTGAGGTGCTTGTGGAGGTTGAGGGGCTTAAGCTGATGGACGTAGACACACTCGTAGAGATTGAGGTGCTTGTGGAGGTTGAGAAGCTTAAGCTGGTGGAAGTAGACACACTCGTTGAAGTTGAAGGGCTTATGCTTGTCGACGTGGACAAACTCGTAGATATTGAGGTGCTTGTGCTGGTGGAAGGAGACACACTAGTCGAGATTGAAGTGCTTAAGCTGGTTGAAGTTGACACACTCGTGGAGGTTGAAGGGCTTATGCTGGTGGAAGTAGACACACTCGTAGAGATTGAGGTGCTTGTGGAGGTTGAGAAGCTTAAGCTGGTGGAAGTAGACACACTCGTTGAAGTTGAAGGGCTTATGCTTGTCGACGTGGACAAACTCGTAGATATTGAGGTGCTTGTGCTGGTGGAAGGAGACACACTAGTCGAGATTGAAGTGCTTAAGCTGGTTGAAGTTGACACACTCGTGGAGGTTGAAGGGCTTATGCTGGTGGAAGTAGACACACTTGTAGAGATTGAGGTGCTTGTGGAGGTTGAGAAGCTTAAGCTGGTGGAAGTAGACACACTCGTTGAAGTTGAAGGGCTTATGCTTGTCGACGTGGACAAACTCGTAGAAATTGAGGTGCTTGTGGAGGTTGAGAAGCTTAAGCTGGTGGAAGTAGACACACTCGTAGAGATTGAGGTGCTTGTGGAGGTTGAGGGGCTTAAGCTGATGGACGTAGACACACTCGTAGAGATTGAGGTGCTTATGGAGGTTGAGAAGCTTAAGCTGGTGGAAATTGACACACTCGTTGAAGTTGAAGGGCTTATGCTTGTCGACGTGGACAAACTCGTAGATATTGAGGTGCTTGTGCTGGTGGAAGGAGACACACTAGTCGAGGTTGAAGTGCTTAAGCTGGTTGAAGCTGATACACTCGTGGAGGTTGAAGGGCTTATGCTGGTGGACATAGACACACTCGTTGAGATTGAGGTGGTGATGCTGGTGGAAGGAGACACACTCGCCGAGGTTGAACTGCTTATGCTGGTGGAACTGGACACACTCGGAGAGGCTGCAAGAAAATTTGGAAATGCCACATTTTGTTTAAATGAATAGCACTGGAAACAGTACAGTTTGTTTGTTTTGCTTGTTGTATTCGTTTGGGGCGAAAAGATATTTAGTTTGACTGGATTTGAATGAAGGAAGTTGGCAATATCGTTGTAAACTGAATCAATGGTTCAGTTAATCTATCGCGGATCGATTATAAAAAGATTCTAGGTTTTGGCACATCCTTTGTTTTCACAGTCGATCGTAAAAATAAAAATAAAAATTTTCTCCATTGTGACTGGTCTAAATGATTTTCTACTAATTTGCTTACCAGTTTTTTACTAATATCGGACAGTTCAACAAGCCACCTCAAAGTACTTTTCCGCCTCAATAATTCTCTGCACTTGTCCCAAACATGTTTTGTTGCTCTACAACCTTTTTCCTGAAGACTCACTTTTTTTACTGGTTTTCAAAGGTGGAAAATCTGGACATAATTTGATTCACGACCGAGCAATTAAGAGGAATGGGTTCAATACCGGGTTGACGTCACAAACTACTTTACACCGCTGTTTTGAGTGAAGAATCCCAATGTAAAGTACTTTGTGACGTCAACCCATGTTTCAACAGACCTTACGTCGTCTTCAGTTCAAATTAGCACAAAGTAAAAAGTTGAATGTACAATGTACATAACATACATATATATATATATTTATAATATAGATAGGATCCTACGCGCGCTCTGATTGGTCAAAAACCCATGTTTTATCAGAGTATAAAACGGAAAAAGCGTGTTTTATTGTTTTTCGCCACATTACCTCTATATCATAAAGCAAATGAAGAAGCCTAAGCCGTGTATTACACTGTGATAAAGCACTCCGGACATTTGAGAACACTCGAGAAATGTAGACAACACTCGCCTGCGGCTCGTGTTGTCTACATTTCCCTCGTGTTCTCAAATGCCCATCGTGTTTTATCACAGTGTAATACACGGCTTAGGCTTCTTTATTTGTTAAATATATGTGTGAGTGTGTGTGTGAGTGTGTGTGTAATTATCGCAGCCGTCGAAGTAAGAAACTTTAAGCACTCAGAACAAAGAAGCCTGAAAAACAAACAAACAAACAAACAAACAAAAAAACAACAACAAGAACAACAACAAAAAACCCCAGGATTTTTGACCCCAGACATCTTCAATCTAAAAGAGCCGTTATTTTCATTTGCCGTCGATTGAAATACTGATCATGTCATAAGAATATTGCTCGTTAGCTGCAAAACGTTGCGTCGGCGGCAAATGAAACACGCAGGCTACGCTCGCTTCTTAAAGCCAGCTGTAGAGGAACAACTTGTACGAGATCACATTTAAGTTGTCGTTGGTTTGATTTTTGCCGCTTGTATGCAACAATTTTCTTTCGCGTGATTGGTATAGTAAAAGTAACGGCCTGTGAAGCACAACAAAACAAGGAGTTGAGTTTATTTTCACAACCGCTTCGAAATACAGTGACACCCGCGTATAAAAACCTAGAATTTAATACCTGTTAGGCTAAAAATTTCGTTTTGGACCCCTCTTACATAAGAACCAGGTTGGCCTAACAAATTAAAAGGGTTCTTATTTTAGAAAATGACCTTGAAATTTCAGGCGACTGGAACAAATTGCACTTTAAACTGCACAGATCTTGTTCAAAAGGCTTCGCAGGCCTATACATTTTAGATGTTAGAGTTTCATATCATGATTTCAAGTTTAGAACACTGAGGACAT
Organism: Astreopora myriophthalma; assembly: GCA_014634185.1. Classification (NCBI taxonomy): domain Eukaryota; kingdom Metazoa; phylum Cnidaria; class Anthozoa; order Scleractinia; family Acroporidae; genus Astreopora; species Astreopora myriophthalma. The sequence continues at coordinate 2,092,399 of BLFK01000104.1, read as the reverse complement.
ACATGTAAAGAACACTAAAAATAAGCTGTAGTTTTGCTTTATGGTTATTACTTTAAGTATCTAGAAAAATTACATGTCTCTAAATAAGGGATATTCCACAGATAGTTCTGTATCTACGTTTATGATGCAATCAACATTTGAAGTGATTGGCATGAAAGAATTGGCCTTCTGTCAACTGAAAAGTCGAACACCCTCCCAGATGCACCCTGTCTTATGCCTCGAGTCGTGATGTCTGACATTCGTTTCCGAAACCAAGAAACAAACAAACAAACAAAACTGAAAAAGGACAAAACAAACAACAACAATAACAACAACAACAACAACAAAACAGGAAATCGAAAAGCAACAGAAAATTGGCAATTTAAGACCCTCCAGAAGTTCGATACCACTCTAGTTCAATCCTGGAGAAAGGTCTTGTAAAAGCTATGAAAAAAGATTAAGACAGGTGCACCCCTCCCATCCTCCGTACAACGATGATTTGTAACATTGACAACGTTTACAATGGGCTGTATTTGGGTTCAACATTGTTTTGGGGCCGGGATGAGGAGAGGAGTTTAAGCGTTTCTAAGAGAATTTTTTTTCATAGGCATGAAGGAATTGTTGTGTTAACAAAGGTGCCCCAAGAACTTTTGTCCAGGGCTGTAGATATACTGTAGTTAACTTTGAAATCTCATAAAAGAAATCAGTGAACCTTCTTTTGAGAGAGTGACACTTAACTGTATAACTTATTGCCCTCTAAAATCAAAATAAAAAAATTAAATTGGAAAACCTGGAGATAAATCGCTCGAAGGAGAGAAACGAACCAACTAACCGACCCAACCCTTAAATGGCGCCCAGTCCTGGAATCGAGACTAGAGCACATAAGTCAGTGTAAGGCGCGTGCACTCAACACTACCTCAACCCTGCTCCCTGGTCTTAATGACTTTCACGACGGTCTACGGACTGCGCTTCGATTCGTGAGCCATGCGCAAGATTCACCAACTTCAATCCCGAACTTTCTTCCACAGTTTTCCTGTTTTGGCTTTTGTATCTACAATCTACACTGAAAAACAGTTATCAAGGACAAATTCAAAACAGACCAACCTTAGAAAAAAAAGAGGCATTTGCAGCCACAAAACCCCATACGGTGTTCCAAGACATTTAAATAAAAACGCATGTATAAAGAAGATGAAAAATTCACCAAGTGTATCCGTTGTATAAAACGATGATGCCTGTGTGCAAATGCCCGAATAAACCAAAAAAGAAGCAGCGCATAATTTATTTGTTGAAAATCCATAAAACAAGAAAATGAGTACTCACCCACTGACGCGGAAGAGGCTGATGGGCTTATGCTGGTGGAGGGACACACACACACAGAGGCTGATCTGCTAATACTGGCCGAGGTTGACACACTTGTAGAGGTTGAATCGCTTATGCTGATGGATGGAGACACACTTGTGGAGGCTGAAGCGCTTATGCTGATCGATGGAGACGCACTAGTAGAGGCTGATGGGCTTATGCTGGTGGAGGGACACACACACACAGAGGCTGATCCGCTAATACTGGCCGAGGTTGACACACTTGTAGAGGTTGAATCGCTTATGCTGATGGAGGGAGACACACTGGCAGATGCTGATGTGCTTATGCTAATGGATGGAGACACACTAGTGGAGGCTGATGGGCTTATGTTGGTGGAAGGAGACACACTCATAGAGGCTGATGCGCTAATGCTGACCGAGGTAGACACACTTGTAGAGAATGAATTGCTTATGTTGATGGATCGTAAGGTACTTGTGGAGGCCCAGACACGGCTAGCTGCAAGAAAACCTGGAAATGCAAAATTTTGTTTAAATGAATAGTACTGGAATGTCCAAGAGTTTGATTGTTTTGGTTGTTTTATTCCTTTAAGGAGAAAGATATCTTTTTGACGATTTGAATCAAAGAAGTTAAGCAGAAGTGGTTTAATGCTGTTGTGAACTGAATTGACGCTTAATCTGCCCCTGATTAGAAAAAGATTCTAGGTGTTGGCACATCGACAGTGAGCTCTTTGTTGTCATATTTTGATAAAAAATTTTTAATTTCCTCAGTCGATTTTGACCGGTGTAAATGATCTGCTATTTCCTACTACTTTGCTCGCCAGTTACTGGTACCGGACGGTTCGTTTATTAGGCAGATCAATAAGCCAATCACGTTCAAGGTTGGATTATAAATCAACCAATCGCAACCTTGGTTTTAATCACCACAAGAAACAGTGCAAAGACTCTCAAACTGACCTGCTCTTTGCAAAACGGGGAAGATTTTCCCGTGAACGATGGCAGTATTTTAGAAAATTAGAATTGTCATTTTCATGATAAATTGATAATAGAACCTGGTGTCGCCTATTTCCTTCTGTACCCATACTCGTGATAAACAGGTCGTAGGATTACAAACCGAATCGTACTGCACTCAGTCCCCGTGTCTGACACCTGCAGACTGCAGCCTGCAGCCTTCAGACCGCAGACCGCAGACTAACCTTAGATCAAACCCTAAAAATCATGAATTTAGGGAGGGTCTTGTAAGTTTAACTTTAACTCTAGGCCATAACTCTATAAAAATAACTCTATGAATAGCTGACTCAATACACCGACTCAATCCTATTATCAGTGCTAATAAATTAACTGTGACGAAGGCTTGACTCTGAAAAAAACAATCAACTCTTAACCTGACATTTTTACCGGTGACCAATTCACCATGTCCACTAACTACCACCAGTGGATCACAAATACTAAATTTAAAGGTTTTTTTTCTGAAAAGACACAGCGTTTCCGAAATAGATTTGCATTTTGCTGTGAAAAATTGGCTGTTGTTCATTCATTTAAATACAATATACTGATGCATTCTTTGAATATCTTCATTGTGATTCCGTCACTAACAAGGTCTGAACCACCGGGAAGGATGTCAATTACCCGGACTACTGCGATTTCGTTGATAGCCACGACAGAAAAGGTGTGTCGTTCGGCGCATAAATGCTGTCTTTCTATTTGCAATAGTATCAGATCCTATAAATCAGAAGTGGAACTAAATGTGGGTTACCCGAAGGAAATATGGAGGACAATCAATGAGTTAACGTATCGTAAGTGCACTAGTAATTCTTCAATAAGTGAACTAAAAAGTGGTGATAATTCCTTTACAAAACCCGCAGAAATATGTGAGATTTTAAATGACCATTTTACGTGTTGGTCCTACCCTACCCTAGCCTCAGCACTGAAGTTTTAAAATTACTAGGTAAATTATCTCCAAACAAGGCCACTGGCCTTGATAACATCTCATGTCGGCTTCTAAAAGAAGCAGGCCCAATTATTGCCACTTCTTTAGCCTGTATCATAAACAAAACCATAGATACTGGCCTCTTTCCTTCACAGTGGAAAATGGCTAAAGTATTTCCTTTGTATAAAAAGGATGATCGCACAGATGCACAAAATTATAGACCAATATCTGTGTTGCCACCCATTTCTAAGATTTGTGAAAGGGTAGTTTACGATCAACTATACCGTTACTTAAATTCAAATGGCCTGTTAACAAAAAACCAGTCTGGATTTCGTTCCCTTCACTCTACAGTGACAGCGTTGTTACATTTAACAAATAATTGGTATCTTAACATTGACAAAGGCATGACCAATTTGATTGTGCTTCTCGATCTTGCCAAAGCCTTTGATACTGTTTAACAAAATGGTGCTGCACGCATAATAACCTTTCAAGGTTATGACGTTCGTTCAGCACAAATACGAAAACAACTAAACTGGGAAGAGCTTGCCTCAAGGCGTCAAAGGCACTTAAGTCTATTAATGTATGATACAGTGAATGGAAATGTACCTAGTTACTTAAGCGATCTTTTCTCGAATGTCTGTGAGAACAATCCTTATAAGTCTATGTTAAGAAATACGGAATATAATGTTGTACTGGACCTCGTTCCAAAAACAGAATGTTATAAAGGGTCTTTCTCATACAGAGGAGGAATACTGTGGAACTCATCGCCAAATGACATAAAATCGTCCGAATCTAAAGCTATCTTTAAAAGAAAACCGGCTAGAAAAGTGGCTAGTAGGCAGGCAAACTGTTGACTACATTTTACTATTTTATTATTTGTACATATTTTTAGTGTAGTTGTACAGTATTTACTTCTGTTTCTATACGGCTTTTATGTAAAGAAGTTATGTAACTTATGAAATTACCGTATTCAAATAAAAGTGAATCAATCAATAAATTAATCAATCAATCCTCACTGCATACTCATTACCCCGTCGCATAAGATTAAGTTTTGTGAAGAGTCCGCGACATGATGAGGCAATAGGCATACAACGAGGATATGAGCAGATGGGAGCTTGGTCAACCGCCACCAGGGGAGGTGGGTGGGTCGCAAAAGATGGCTCTATTTGTGGAGTACAGGACGAAAAGACCACGCTTCAGGCGTAGCGACCAAATGTAAACCCCAAACGGCGCAAAGCATTACCAACGCTATCAGCACGGGCTATCACGGGGGGAATGTGAAGGAATAATACGAGCTAATTAATTATGCAGTGAGAATAGCAATTTACCGCTAGCCTTGTTGCCAAAACAAGCGCCACGCTTCAATTATAGTAACGGGAAAGCTGTCTATTTATGTTTCCTAGTGATTTATATTTCCTAGGGATGGAATCACTTCCTAGTTTCCAACGAAAGGAAGTAAATGTTAATCGTAACTTACTGCGATTTGTCCGAAATCCAAGGCAGAAAGGGTGTCTTTCGCGTAAATGCTGTCTTTCTATTTGCAATAGTCATTTACAACAAGTCTTGTTGCCGAAATAAGTGCCACGCTTCAATTAATTAATCGTAAACGGGGAAGCTGTCTCTTTACAGCAGTAAGGTGGTATCAGCTCGACAGTTATCATTTTAATTTCTGCCGGGCCAGCGAACAATAATCGTACTGATACTTTAACTTGTCCCTTGCTTAACGCGCGTTTAAATCCAAGCGAGTAAAAAAGGCTGCAACCCATCTAAGAGTCAGTCGGGAGCATTATAGTATGGAAGTTAACTTACGGAATCCCCCCTTCCCCGTGAAAAGAGAGAGGGGATCGGAGAGAGAGAGAGAGAGAGAGAGAGAGAGAGAGAGAGAGAGAGAGAGAGAGAGAGAGAGAGAGAGAGAATCAATTTTATGCAAGTTCAAGGCTCCATCACTAATTCTGGGATATAAAAGACATTTCTTATACTGAACTAAAATGGGTCTTCGTTATATGTCTTACGAAGCCATGCTCGAGGGAGTCGTATGGCGTAAGTTTGTTGTTTTATGAATTCACTGTGTCCGCTAAGAATACCAGTAACCGGCGACAGGATTATAGAAGATATTGCAGCACATAAAAAGGCTCGGATATAACTTACTTTGCAAAACAGCCGAGAGTAGAAAAACGGTCTTCACGTTACACCTCATTCTGCTGTGTCTCTTTATCGATTGCGAGTCTCGATAGTTCTTAACATTTGCATATTAATCAGTACATTAATGCAGACTGAGTGGGCCTTAGTTCATAACCGACTTCTCATTTTTGAACCCTCAGCCAACTGATATTGTTGAAAAGTAAATTGATTAAGCTGAATTTTATACGCAGTGTTTGTTCACTTTGGACACCTTGAATGGCTGATTTAGTGACAGGTCTTCTCAAGCGTCAGTTGACACGCACTTTAGTGTATCTTGTCTTTCCACGAAATTGTGTATGGTATGATCGGTCTCAGTTGCTGAAAAACTGCTCGTGACCTCTGGCATACCTAAACTTCATTACAAGTCAACGCTGACACATTAAGGCGGAATAGATAAATGAGAACAGTTGAATTATGTACAGTGTAGGGTAGATTTCAACTAGGGAGTTCGGCACAGATCACCTTGAACTTCCTTAGTTCTTCCTTAGAATTCATTAATGTCAATTGACACGCTGTGTCTAGATGTCCGGCAGCCGGACAGGATTTTCAAAATACTCCGTGTCCAGCAGTCCGATAATTTCTTAATTTGGGGTCTTTGTACGCGAAATAGTCGGTTTTTCCAATGGTACAGAGTAACTTTCATTTTAACAGCGACAATCTGAAGCAAATATTTCAGCTGCCACACTCTATTGTTGTTGAATCGTATGTTAAAGCCTTCCAGTACAAAGTAATTAACTCAATTCTTTACACAAATACAAAGTTGTATAAAATAGGTTTTAGAACAAATGATTTATGTACTTTCTGTGACAATCAACCTGAAACATTAACCCATTTGCTCTATTACTGCTCACGCTCTAAACAGTTTTGGAGTGAATTTGAACTATATTGGTGCCTTATTTCAAAACAACGAATCTGTCTCTGCTTGGAAAATGTGCTCTATGGAATTTTGACGGAAAATGCTTGCCCTTTACTTGAGTTGCTGAACTATTTTATAATTATTGGAAAACTTTATTTGTGGGACTGCAGGAGCAAACAAATCCCTCCAAACATTAATGGATTTAGAGCCAAGATCATCGCTAAATATGAAACAGAAGAAAAAATCAGCAACAGAGAATTCTTTAAAAAAAAAAAAAAGTAGATACTGACACCTTATTTAAGTTGACTGTATTAACTCCATATTATTTCATTGCCCTGTTGTATTTTTTTCTTTTTATAATTTGATAATTAATTTTGCCTCACTCTGTTAATGTCTCTTGTCAAAGTGTTTTGTTTTTGTAAATGTAATTATTTTTTATGTGATTATCAATAAACATATCTAAAATAAAAAAAATAAAAAAAATAGATGTCCGGCAGCCGGACAGGATTTTCAAAATAGTCCGTGTCCAGCAGTCCGATAATTTCTTAATTTCGGGTCTCTGTACGCGAAATAGTCGGTTTTTCCAATGTTTCTTTGTTCGGATCGCAAAGAAGTTGTCGTTTACAGTCCTATTTCGCGTAAATCGGCTCAAAAGTGAGAAATGAGAAATAATCGTCATTTTCGCGTGCAAATCTTTCTCGAGACTTGATTGGTTGCCAAAATTGCTAATAGATAATTAATCGATATTAGCACTAGCGAAAGAAACGAAAGCCTAGCAGGAACGATTCGTGGCTTAACAGTTGCGATTGAAGTTGATCGTGACTCTTTGTACTTTAACGGTGACGATTTTTGCCTAGCAGTTACGATTATAATTTAACATCAAAGATTTCTATTTTTGCAGTTACGATCACAGTTTAACACGAACGATTAGTAATTCTGCACTAACGATTGTGGTTTGACACGAACGATTAGTAATTCTGCACTAACGATTGAGGTTTAAAACCAACGATTAGTAATCCTGCACTAACGATTGTAGATTTACACCAGCCATTTGTAATTTTGGCACAAATGGCTCTCCATATTCGTCACCATGCTCTATAAGGCTCTAACGAGGATAGCATTAAGCTCCAAGCAGGCAATCAAGGTTGAAATAAGGGCAAACAACGGAAATGCCAGATATCCAGCCGTGTTGGATCGATTGTTTATGTTTTTTTTACGCGTGAGTGAAACGCAATTGACGTAATCGTTTTCGAAACCTCCGTTTTCGCCCGCCCACGCAAAGACGCAGAACCTCCGTCTTAAAAAACCTTCACTCTAGAAAGCGTTTTCCAAAACCTCTGTTTTTGCAGACATACAATTTCGTTTTCAATCGTATTAGTGTGGACGGAAGGCGAAAACAGATAAAAAAGTAGCGTGAACGGGGCTTGCGCCAGTAATAAGGGCAGACGACACGATAATAGCGAAAGCAAACACTTTACTAAGAACAACACAACCTCTACAAGATGGCAGAGTAAACCACACAACGAGGGCACGAGAAGACGCCCGTATTACGCGGCTGACAATAATCGCTGCCGTTGAGGCTTCTTTTGAATTTTAAATTAGTCATTCGATAACCGGATTATTGAAATGATTAACGCAATCAAATTTGCAATAATGAACGTATTAATTCACTCCTGACAGGAACACTTGACCTGTTTTGACTGTAATGATTTTGAAAACAACGAAAACGAATGACGATTGGTTGTAATGAATGTATTTTAACGTTATTGAACCTGATACCTGCGTTATTGAAAACATATTTTCTGGTAATGACCCGCAAAAATTATCTGATTGTCAGCGCATACCTTGGAACAGTCCGTTATTTCGACTTGCTAATTCGAAGACCCTTCTGTTGTCAGTATTGCACTTTTATTTTGTCAATAAATATATTTGTTTGTCTAGCAACTGATTTTTCCGTGATGCCATTTTTCTTTTTGAACTACGAGCTGATATTTGTGCGACCGACCTTTTATAGAGGCAGGTACAAAAGTGGGACCGGATCAACTCGGATCGGCGTATGGTATACTTTATTTAAATCCAGAGGACACGCGAGCCCCAACAACATTAAGCTGGTTTCCATGGAGGGCGTGTCTTTACAAATATATTATATAAATATGTGAGTTTATGCATGTAAATAAGTGCATATAAAAAAGTGACTACAAGATAACATATGGATAAGACTACTAGAATCTACTAAGATGCTAAGGCTAACAATATCACTTATATTTACAAGCAAAAGTGACGCTAATATTGAGGCACAAGACTAAATGAATATCGCATGGCGTGACCCGATCACGTTTTGAGGTTATTTTTAAATGAATCTAGTGAATTCGACAATTTAGGTTCATTTGGAAGTTGGTTCCAAATCATAGCATCACCGTAACGAAAACTTCCTTTTAGAAACTCCCTCTTCAGTTTGCGAAGTGTCAAATCAGTTGCATTATTTAGCAGGTGGTAATTCGTCTGGCTAGTATTCCTTCTGACGAAAGAGTTCCATAGCCGGTTGGGTGCGGAATCATCATTCAATTTTTTGTACACCGCAGTTGATTTAGCACGGAGCCGTTTCTTATCCTGATAGCTCACTACAGGAATTAATTAAAAGCGGGTTTTCATTAGCAAATATGGTAAGATTTGCTCATGTTAAGTCTAAGGTTAGGGTTAGGGTGATTTATCGAGGATTTATTCATTTTTACATCGATCCGAGTCGAGTGATAGGGGTTGATCCGGTCAGACTTTTGTATCTGCCTCTTTTATAGTCAGTATCGGTGTGATCTGGCCAATAGAAGAGTGATAGGAGTAATAAATTAGTGCTGTTAGGGAACAACGTATGAAACTCGGAGTGATAAATGCCAATGCTAATTTTGTGTTATCCCGCTCCAGAAAGTTCAGTATTTTGGTTGATCCGAGTGGAGGGCTGCACACAGGGTTTTCGGGAATACATTTGCGTGTTGCAGTGAAACGTTAGTTGCAGTTCGTTCGATTAGTTCCAGTTCGACTGAAACACTGATAGACCTTTTGAACTTCTTCCGATTGATGCAATGACCTCCTAGTTTTGAACGAAAGGAAGTAAATTAACCTTAATACTGCAATTTGTCCGAAAGCCAAGACAGAAAAGGTGTCCTTCGCATAAATGCTGTCTTTCTATTTGCAACAATCATTTACAACAAGTCTTGTTGACAAAAAAAGCGCCACGCTTCAATTAATTAATGGTCGTAAACGGGAAAGCTGCCTTTTTACGTCAGTGTTACAAGTGTAGGTAGCCAATATCAGCTCCACAGTTTCTATTTTAGTTTCTGCCTGACCATCGTGCAATGCTCATCACTTACACCTTGAACGTGTCCCTTGCATGGCATAAATAGAATTGTGTTGTAAACGCGCTTTTAAATGAATCGAAGCGACTAAAAAACCCATCTGAGAGCCGGAGCATGATAGTTCGGAACCGCTTTGTTAACACAAAAGAGAAAAATAACCCAAATGCTTTCTATCCAAAGCATAACTCAATATAAGTTGAAAGTTCCGTAACAAATACTGTCATGAAAGACATTTTTCACCGAGTGAAAGGAACTTCGTCAATTTTGGGAGGGACTCACATGGCATAAGCCTGTTGCCTAATGAATTAATTGTGTCCGTTAAGAATAGCAGTAACCAGCGACAGGAATATTAATAAAGGTATTGGACCACTTGAATAGGCCTGATATAACTTACTTTGCAGAACAGCTGAGAGCAGAAAAACGGTCCTTACGTTGCAAATCATGTTGCTGTGTCTCATTATGTTTCTGTGTATTTAGGTGACCGAGTCTCGATCTTTCTTAACGTTTTGCATATTATTAACTATGTTAATGAACCTTAATGACGTCGCTTGTCTGAACGACAAACACAAATCGGTTTCACCGTCGCCGCGACTACGGCTGGACGTTAGGCATAATAAATGAGCTACAGTGGCAGGCCATTCAAGCATCAGATAACTGATGATAATAATAATAAATCTGGTGAATAACTCGGGGATATCAGATTTATTCACCTCTGGTTCCGCCCGAGGGCGCAGGGGGAGCATTAACGCTCCCTAAATAAGAGAGAAAAGGGACGAATCTGGGGAAGTTTACTCAATAAAACCGCTATTTCGAAATACTCATAGGCTACATTTTTAAGATACAAAAGCGGATTTTTTTAGTTTGCTCATCTACCACGTCATACAAACACTAGAAAGATCCAACGAGAAAAACCTCCAGACTTTTTGCTTTCACAACAGTACTTTTTCGACCTTTCTCTGTATGGGTGAAGAGCGCATTAAACTTCAGCTTGGGAATCTTTTCCGTAATAAGCAACAAAATCCGCATAAAACAAAGGATTATTGAAGATAAATATGAAGGCCCTTTACAGACAAAATATCGAATATCCTTGTATCAATGTTATGTTGCATACATGAATGTTATGTGCAATAAATCTATAAGCAAAGATGTCCAATATAAATAAGATGCCCAATACGACAACGAAACTCCACTCAGTTCGATGCTTCAAAATTCTTTGTTCGTAGACTCCGAACACTTAAAGTTCGTTCGTATTCTTCGAAGCTGTGCGCGTGCATGTAGCTATATGAGAGCTCGAAGGGGAACTTCCCTTACTGCGGCGGTTTCCCACTCCTCGCGGGCTTCGCACTGGCCTTCTAATAGAAGGAATGCTGTAATTTTGACGGGGATTAAAGTCTCCCAGCACTCCCATATCTGAAGGTACCGGTTCTTCAGGTCTGTTAATGTGGTTCATGATTTCAGCAGCATTACCTTCAGCTCGTCCTGTCGGTATGCGAAATCGAGCACTTATCTCATCCTGAACGCTAGAATGTTATTGCGGTGAGCTTCCTGGTTCATTATTACGACATGTTTGGCCTTGAAAATTTGTAACTTCACTGAGGACAGTTCTTATGAACTCCTCTGCTGTTCCGCCATCTTGTCGTCCAGGGTAGATTCCCGCGCGCGGGAAAGGATGTTACAGTACTTCCTGTCTTGTAAGATCACTTCCGCTTCCTTTTTTTTTAATCAAATACGGTACATCTTTTATATGGACCACCTTTTGGTTATATCCGACATCTTTTAGTTGTATCAAACATCCTTTGGTTGTATTGGGTATCTTTTATTCATATTGGACATCTTTTAGTGTAGATTTATTGCAATGAATGTTATGTTGTATGCAACATAACATTGATGTAAGGATATTCGATATTTTGTCCATAAAGGGTCTTCATACACTATGCTTCATTACCCAACTAGCAATTGTCCGGGAAGTGAAGCCGAAATACGGCGAGAGGAAAATAACTGAAGAAATTTGCCCCAGATATGGAAGGCAGATCGAGTGTTACTCACACGGTGTGTTTCAGAGCGGTGAAGGTGGAGCGTTGCAGGTTTATTCAGACGACGGCGTTTTTTGCAACAGTTGCCTACTAGAGGAGTTTTGGTTAGGTGCTTTGGCTGAAGACACACATGGCAAGGAAAAAGCAAGCAGCGCTGCATACGTTCGACGGAATCTTAGTATCTAAAACATTAAGTTATTGTTATTGGTGTTGCCGTTGTTATCAGTCGTATGACGTTAATGGACTGATAAAATTTGATTTGAAGCTACTGTAACGCCAAAATAACAATGTTTAGCTGAGGAGAGATACGAGGCGTATCTTGCGTCATTCAATAAAATCTCAGTGTTAAAGGGAATCTGGTTGCAAAGAAAACAAAACTTCTGGCCTGCAATTCAAATCAGTTTTCATTTATCAGTTGTTGCAGTTAATAAAAAAATTCAGCCGAAAGTGTGGAAAGATGCTAATTGTGAGCCATGATTTGATAAAAATAATCGCTATTCACGCCAATTCCCTGTCCACACTATTTCACCATCCATGCTATTCTTTATTTTTTAGTCGGGATCATTTGCGGTCCAGTATTGGGATCATTTGCGGACCCGTACAGATCTACAACTTTTTTGAACTGCAAGCAAATGTCCCGAGAACAATAGGCATTCTGCTTGGTATGATACCGACAACCAAAAGCAAGTGCTTATTCCAAGCGCGCTACATCGCACTGGCTACCGTTCTCCCGGTGTAGTCGATCGAACGTTCGGCGAACTCAATCAAACTCGAATCGTTCGACTGACTTCGATTGGGTTCAGTAATCGAACATAATGGAACTCACCCACAAATTTTTCCAATCGAACCCTCGGAAATGGAACATAATCGAACGTTGAAAATCGAACGCTTTAACAATTGAACTTTAAAAAATCAGTTTCATCTGGTTTCAAACAAGGCGTTGCAGTCAAATAAGTTATGTATTGGCTTCAATTTCAAACACGACTACACAGGCAAGATGCCGGGGAGGGCTGAAAACGCGGTGAAACCCAGCGTGAAACTAACAATTCTGGAAGCGATGGTTAAGGCTACCACGAGTTCTCTTTCGCCGCCGGTGTCCGTGAAAAGTTTAGACACCTCACATACATATAAGAGGAAAATCTTTCCGATTCAATCGAAACTGAATGCTTATTGATTTTTATGCCGTTTTGTCATTAGTGATATTAATTCAATATAGCTTTGTTGCTTCGTAGGTTCATCTTGCAAGCCGGTATTCTCTTCGCCCAAAGTGCTGCTTCTTCTCCTCGCCTCCCTGTCCGGTCTTGGCATTAATAATTTCAATCAGTATTTAATATAGTCCGAGACAAGTTTGCGTGCTAGCTACAAGAAAGGTTGAAAGAATTCAAGAGCGGGCACTAAGGATAGTTCATAATTCACATTCAGAAACGTATATGAACTTATTTGATCGTGCTAATCTACCAAGCCTTCTTAATAGGAGATTGCAAGACATAGTTATACTCATGTACAAGGTTAAATATAGGCTAGCTCCTGATTTCATTTGTGACATTTTCAGCACTAAGTCTTGTAAATATAATTTTAGAAACCAAAATTTTGATATTCCTAGATTCAATTCTGTTTTGTATGGTAAACACTCTCTTAGATATCTTGGACCCTTTTTATGCAACAAGCTAGATAAAAACATCACTGAAACGAGCAGCCTATCTAGGTTTAAGTTTTATATTAGATGTAAGGATTTTACTGAACTGATAAATGGCAATAATTGCCCCGCGTGCGTAATTTGTACCTCGTAAGGTGTGCCCGTGTTCTTAGAATTGTTTCGATTATTTTAAGCATATCGTTAATGTACATATAATATATAGCTTATTTCTTATCTTTTATCTATCACAGTATTCATTATTTATTTTATCTTTATGTTGTGTCCCCAATCAGCGTTAGCTAAATACATTGACACATGAATAAACTTTCAAGACACCTGGCCTTTTAACCCTCTAATGCTTATTTGGGTTTGATTTCTTTTACTCCCAAACTCGACCATACGGTAAGTCTCAATTAATGATCATAGTCTCGAAGAGCAAAAACAAAATTCAAATAATGCCAAGCTCAGTGCAAATCTGCACATTCCTGGAACAAAGGCATTGCGGAAGTTATCTAATGTTACTATGTGCTGAGGTATTATAACGGTAGCTATGGAGTTAGCGGTTAGTGGCTTAGCGTGTGTACAAGTGATGCATGCAACGCCGCAGGGAAAAACGCTTTGAAAATCTGTAAACGCGGAAAGGATATATGGATATATAGCTAACGAGGTCGGCGATGGAGCATTAAAAAACTAAGATCTTGCTCGGCGAGTAAGGTGCACTTTCTATTTCGTTTCGTGAATTTGTAACTGCTGTTTTTAGAGGGTTTTAGAGCAACAGCGTGACGCATTATTCATGCTCGGCATGTTTGTTCCCTCTGGAAGGGTGGTAAACCAACGATTCGAGACTTTGCGAGAAAGCGTCCTCATTAGTTGACATCATAATGGTGTGACTTCAGCCTATGGAACAGAATTGACGACGCAATCAACTTATCCGGCCCTTTCTTCTGGTTACATACGAATACACACAGACGCTTTCTTTAGACACGGTATAAATCCATATGTACAAGTAAAAGGTTGATGTTCTTCCATCAAGCTGTGTATTCACATTTAATTCTCACAATAATTGCTTCCGTCTTGCCTCTGACAAATAGCAAGGAAAAGCGCAGAGATACTTCAGTATGCAACCGCGGGTGACAAATGTTACAAACTTCTTCCTGAAGAGGGCTACTAAAGTGTTATTGTCTGCTCGGAGGACGCAGAATAAGTTAACATAGTCTCGGCAGAAGGAATACGTTTACATTTTTTCATGGAGCTTTTACAAATATGGCCATAAAAGGAATAATGTAGATCTGGTTATGTCACGTGATCAGTTAAGTTTCCATCTTAAAAGGTCCCGCACACTTTAGGAAAGAGCTGAGCAATGCCCCGCGAAGTAGTTAGCTTAGCCATTTCCTTAAGTGTGCGGTGAGGTATTGTTGAGGTTTCGCCTCGTGAGGCTGTGTAACCAAATAAAACTTGTTTGATATTGGCCTCCACGAGAATCATGCAATGCTATCACGTATTTCTCAACTCTGAAGGTCTGTAGTTTCCAAAAATTACAATCAGCATTATTCCCCTTAGATATTGAGGGAGCGAGTGTTCTCTTGATAATTCCCGAGGTAGGATCGAACTGCACTTCATGAAGCGTTTTCAAGTCTGTTGTATCGATCCAGAACTCTTTAATTCCTGGCGTTTTGGGGCGAATTAGTGTGGATGGGGCCTAAAAGTAAACTAATTCAAACATAATGCGGTGAAGAGTTAGAGCATAACCCACGTGTACCTGTAGTTACATAATAACCCCCGAAAATGCCATCAGCCCAGATCCGTGATCTAGTCAATGAACAGAAAGCTCTCTACATGTTTGTTGACACAGTTTGCCATGGTTACGGCGAGCCCCCTCGCTGACCTCTCACCCCCACAACAATTGCTGATGAACTGATAGATAAGCGGTTTTCAGACAAGTTAAAAACCACTTAGCTGTTTCTAAATTTAAACTTTTTTCTAGAAATCGGTTGCTTCTGATCCCAGACATCTTTTCAACCTAAAAGAGCCATTATTTTCATTCGTTGTCGTTTAAAATACTGAAAATAAATATTCATGTGATAAGAATGTTGCTCGTTGGCTGCAGAACGTTGCGCTGGCGGCAAATGAAACATGCAGGCCACGCTCGCTTCTTAAAGCCAGCCGACGAAGAACAATTTTGCCGCCTGTAAGCAACAGTTTTCTTGCGTGTGATTGGTATAGTAAAACTAACTAGAAATAGTGTTCACTAGAGCTGCCCCCGCTTTTGATAACCTGTTTATGGGATGTGTATTTAATATAAATACTGTGCATAAGACCGTTGAAAAATTAACGTTTCAAGCATTTTATTGAAGTTCACAATTATCTGTAAATTTTTTAAAGAAGGAGTAATAATGTCCACTGAATCTTTCAATAGACGCGCACCAATTTTATCAAGGCCAACCGCTTTATTAGTTTTCAAAAGGCTATCTTTAAAATATGGAACGGGGAATCCGGGAACGGGGAACGGGGAATCTTTAAGGGCAATCTTTAAAATGGGGAATCTTTAAAGTGGGTAATCTTTAAAATGGGGAATCTTGAAAGTGGGGAATCTTTAAAATGGGGAATCTTTAAAATGGGGAATCTTTAAAATGAGGAATCTTTAAAATGGGGAATCTTTAAAGTGGCGAATCTTTAAAGTGGGGAATCTTTTAAAGATAGCCTAATGGATCTTGAAACAAAATCTCCACTAATCGGTTGAAGAAACCTGATGAATAAGAGCGGTTAATCTAGAAATAGACCAGGCCTGAAGCACAGTGATTGAGCCAGCTATGACAAGGAGTTGAGTTCATTTTTGCAACCGCTTCGAAATACAGTGACACCCGCATATAAAAACCTAGAGTTTAAAAAACTGTTAGGCTAAAAATCTCATGTTGGACCCCTCTTATATAAGAACCAGTTAGCCTAAAAAATTAAAAGGGTTCTTATTTTAGAAAATGACCTTGAAATTTCAGGCGACGGGAACAAATTGCACTTTAAACTGCACAGATCTTGTTCAAAAGGCTTCGCAGGCCTATATATTTGAGATGTTACAGTTTTATATCAAGATTTCATGTCTAGAACACTGAGGACGTACATGTAAAGAACAAAATAAGCTGTAGTTTTGCTTTATGGTTATTACTGTAAGTATCTAGAAAAATTACATGTCTCCAAATAAGGGATATTCCACAGATATTTCTGTATCTAAGTTTATGATGCAATCAACATTTGAAGTGATTGGCATGAAAGAATTGGCCTTCTCTCAACTGAAAAGTCGAACACTTTCCCAGATGCACCCTGTCTTATGCCTCGAGTCGTGATGTCTGACATTCGTTTCCGAAAACCAAGAAACAAACAAACAAACAAAACTGGAAAAGGATAAAACAAACAACAACAACAACAACAAAAAACAGGAAATCGAAAAACAACAGAAAATTGGCAATTTAAGACCCTCCAGACGTTCGATACCCCTGTACTTCAATCCTGGAAAAAAGTCTTGTAAAAAAGTTATGAAAAAAGATTAAGAGACGTGCCCCCCTCCCCTCGTCCTTGTTTCCACCCCCAACCCCGTACAATGCTGATTTGTAACATCGACAACGTTTACAATGGTCTGTATTTGGGCCGTTTCAACATTGTCTTGGGGCGGGGAAGAGGAGAGGAGTTTAAGCTGTTCTGAGGGAATTTTTTTCATAGACATGAAGGAAATTGTTGTGTTAATAAAGGCGCCCCAAGAACGTTTGTCCAGGGCTGTAGATATACTGTAGTTAACTTTGAAATCTCATAAAAGAAATCGATGAAAACTTTCTTTCGAGAGAGTGACACTTAACTGTGTAACTTATTGCGCTCTAAAATCAGAAGAACAAAAATGGAGAATCTGGAGATAAATCGCTTGAGGGAGAGAAACGAACGAACGAACGAACCAACCAACCAACCCAATCTTTAAATGGCGCCAAGTCCGGGAATCGAGACTAGAGCACATAAGTCAGTGTAAGGCGAATGCATTCAACACTACCCCAACCCTGCTCCCTGGCCTTAATGACTTTCACGATAGTCTATGGACTGCGCTTTCGCGAGCCATGCGCAAGATTCAGCAACTTCAATCCCAAATTTTCTTCTACAGTTTCCCTGTTTTGGCTCTCCACTGAAAAACAGTTATCAAGGACAAATTCAAAACAGACCAACCTTAGGAAAACAAGAGGCATTTGCAGCCACAAAACGCCATACGGTGTTCCAAGACTTATATTAAAGAAAAACCCCGCATATATAAAGAAGATTCAAAATTCACCAAGTGCATCCGTTGTATAAAACGATGATGCAGGCCTGTGTGCAGATGCCCGAATAAACCAAAAAAGAAGCAGCGCATAATTTATTTGTTGAAAATCCATAAAACAGGAAAATGAGTACTCACCCACTGACGCGGAAGGAAACACGATCGTAGGGGCTAATCCGATAATACTGATGGAGGTAGACATAATTGTAGAAGATGAACTGCTCATGCTGATGGAGGGCGACGCACTCTCAGAGAAAGATGGGCTTATGCTTATGGAAGGAGACACACTCACAGAGTCTGATCCGCTAACACTGACCGAGGTTGACGCACTTGTGGAGGTTGAATCGCTTATGCTGATGGATGGAGACACACTAGCAGAGGCTGATGCGCTTATGACAACAGAGAGGGAGGAACTCTTAGAGGCCGAAATGCTTATGCTGATCGGTGGAGACACACTAGTAGAGGCTGATAGGCTGATGCTGGTGGGAGGAGAAACTCTCACAGAGTCTGATCCGCTAATACTGACCGAGGTTGATACACTTGTAGAAGTTGAATCGCCTATGCTAAAGGTGAGAGAGGAACTCTCAGAGGCTGAAATGCTCACGCTGATCGATGGAGACACACTAGTAGAGGCTGATGGGCTTATACTGGTGGAAGGAGACACACTTAGAGAGGCTGATCCGCTAATACTGAGCGAGTTTGACACACTTGTAGAGATTGAATCACTTATGCTGATGGATGGAGACACACTAGTAGAGGCTGATAGGCTGATGCTGGTGGGAGGAGAAACACTCACAGAGGCTGATCCGCTAATACTGACCGAGGTTGACACACTTGTAGACATCGAATCGCTTACCCTGATGGATGGTGACACACTCACAGAGGCTAATCCGCCTATACTGACCGAGGTTGACACACTTGTAGAAGTTGAATCACTTATGCTGATGGATGGAGACACACTAGTAGAGGCTGATGGGTTTATACTGGTGAAAGGAGAAACACTCACAGAGGCTGATTTGCTAATACTGACCGAGGTTGACACACTTGTAGATGTTGAATCACTTATGCCGATGGATGGAGACACACTAGTAGAGGCTGATAGGCTGATGCTGGTGGGAGGAGAAACACTCACAGAGGCTGATCCGCTAATACTGACCGAGGTTGACACACTTGTAGGGGCTGAAGCGCCTATGCTAACGGTGAGAGAGGAACTCTCAGAGGCTGAAACGCTCATGCTGATCGATGGAGACACACCAGTAGAGGCTGATGGGTTTATACTGGTGGAAGGAGACACACTCACAGAGTCTGATCCGCTAATACTGACCGAGGTTGATACACTTGTAGAGGTTGAATCGCCTATGCTAAAGGTGAGGGAGGAACTCTCAGAGGCTGAAATGCTCACGCTGATCGATGGAGACACACTAATAGAGGCTGATGGCCTTATACTGGTGGAAGGAGATACACTTAGAGAGGCTGATCCGCTAATACTGACCGAGGTTGACACACTTGTAGAGGCTGAAGCGCCTATGCTAACGGTGAGAGAGGAACTCTCAGAGGCTGAAACGCTCATGCTGATCGATGGAGACACACCAGTAGAGGCTGAATGGTTTATACTGGTGGAAGGAGACACACTCACAGAGTCTGATCCGCTAATACTGACCGAGGTTGATACACTTGTAGAGGTTGAATCGCCTATGCTAAAGGTGAGGGAGGAACTCTCAGAGGCTGAAATGTTCACGCTGATCGATGGAGACACACTAGTAGAGGCTGATGGCCTTATACTGGTGGAAGGAGATACACTTAGAGAGGCTGATCCGCTAATACTGAGCGAGTTTGACACACTTGTAGAGATTGAATCACTTATGCTGATGGATGGAGACACACTAGCAGAGGCTGATAGGGTGATGCTGGTGGGAGGAGAAACACTCACAGAGGCTGATCCGATAATACTGACCGAGGTTGACACAGTTGTAGAAGTTGAATCACTTATGCTGATGGATGGAGACACACTAGTAGAGGCTGATAGGCTGATGCTGGTGGGAGGAGAAACACTCACAGAGGCTGATCCGCTAATACTGACCGAGGTTGACACACTTGTAGAGGCTGAATCGCTCATGCTGATGGATGGAGACACACTAGTAGAGGCTGATGGGCTTATACTGGTGGAAGGAGACACACTCAGGGAGGCTGATCCGCTAATACTGACCGAGGTTGACACACTTGTAGAGGCTGAAGCGCCTATGCTAACGGTGAGAGAGGAACTCTCAGAGGCTGAAATGCTCACGCTGATCGATGGAGACACACTAGTAGAGACTGATGGGCTTATACTGGTGGAAGGAGACACACTCAGAGAGGCTGATCCGCTAATACTGACCGAGGTTGACACACTTGTAGAGGCTGAAGCGC
>BLFK01000104.1:2047140-2059640 GCA_014634185.1 Astreopora myriophthalma | reverse complement strand
CCCCCCTGCCCTTCCCCTTCGAACGCCTGCCACGCAGGCTATCCCGCATATTGCTAGGACTGAAGTGTCGAAAGGTGGCACATTCACAATTATCGCAAAAGAGAACGAACTGGTGAAATTATCATGAGTGACGCGAACATGTACTTCTTACTTGTAACTTGCCTAAGTGAAATTATCTGAACTGAACTCACGGGAAAGAAGCTCGATTTAACGGCCCGATTTATGCTAGAGACAGATCATCTTGGACGGAAAACTGACCGCTCCGTCAGAGTCACTGTGCTCGAGCAACTAAGGTTTTCTTTACTTACCTTTAAGGAGCTGATCCTAGACACTCTTCATTACTGCATGACAATAGAGACATTGTCCGCACTAGAAAGTGGAGCTATGGAAAATTTCAGCAAATTACTTAGTCACAAAACAGCTGCAATAAGGGCGAAAGCTGCCAGAGATGTCATGGACTTAAGGTAAAAAGAGGACTATAAAAAAGTATTGCAAGCCATGTATGGTTTCGTTAAACAGTGAAAACATTAATTCTTGTATAGGACTAGAATAGACAACCCAGGGCTGTTTACCAATAACACCAGGAAAAATCTCGGAATTCCAGTTGGATGAAAGTCAAATCTACGTACCGTTCCATTCGGAAGGTTTCAGAAATTATGGGCCATCCGATTAATCATTACACATTTTTTATTCTCTTGAGGCCGTCCACGTAATACTGGTAAACTGCGAATGTCATCTATCTTCCGTTGTGAGGACGAGCCTTATTGCTTAATATTTATGCCAAAAAATTCAATCCGGGTGGTTTGTTTAAATGGCGGCAAGCGCCCGCAGGGAAACCGTTTTAAGCTTCTTGCCAAACACCGGTGATGTCCCTTTGTCAACGTAGAAACGGATTTAAGCGTTTAGTTTTCTCATTTCAATTTATTATTCTTGCTCATTTTCGCCACACATTTCACTTCCCAGTTTTCAGTCTTTTAAAAGAGACGTTTCCTGAATCTGGCTTTCAGGGAATGAAACTGCCATATCTCGCATCCTCTTCATAGAGCTGTTTTCAGTTGAGTGTCGTCAAACCAAAACCAAAACTAATTACAGAGCCAATCACGTTTCTGAAGCAAATACACCCTTCAGCCAATCACAAACTTGCTTTTACTTGCCAATCACAAACTTGGTTTCACTAGCCAATCAGAACGCAAGGCAAGTAAACGCGGCCAGCGCCAAGCGCGGGAAAACGAGAATGACTAAACTGCAGTTCCTTTTTAGTTTTGTATCCAAGTGGTTCAAAATTTCGCGCAAGTTTTATAATCCAGTCATAGAGAAAACCAAAACCAAAGCAGCCGCGTAATTACCTTCGACACTCAATGGAAAACTGCCGTAACGTGCGTCAAAAATGAATTACTACTAGAACTAACGATGCGTTATAACGCGTGCGGGCAGCTCTTTTCCTCTTCTTTAATTTTGGTGGTTTAAGGGAACGTTTTAATTGTTTCTTTTGGGAGCAACTGATTCATTTGTTTGTCCATTTGGCGAGAAGAGACGGCACCGGCGGCACAACTCGGAAGAGTGACCAAGAAGAAAAAGCTTGCTCAGAGTGCTTTGCCATATGGAAGCGCTATCGTAAAACGTCGACGGTTTGAACCAACAAAGCGATACAGCTTAACAGTCAGCGGTTCTCCCAAAAAGTGCAGGACGAGTAGGATAATCCCAAGATCTTGATTTCTCATGGCTAGCATTAAATAACATCGGGTGAGGTAGATTCACTGAGTAGCGGTTAGGGTTAGGGTAAGGGTTTTTCTTTTCTTTTTTTTTTTGTGGATTGTTATCTTTGCGGGCGCAGAAAACTACCTCACCCCTGTATTATCTAATGCTGACCGGCTATAACCTTACTGTAATGACGTCATTTATAGGATTAAGAACCGGGCTCCTTCGTCGCACGCAATAAATTAAGGTTTAACTGAGGTTTGGATGGAGGATTCTAGTTCTAGTCCTTTGAAAGCGGCTAATGAACCCTACCCCTACACTGTGTCCTCAGCCGATCCACGCACTGCAAAGAGCGGTGCGGCAGTCGCAAATCCCTCATTTCGTGCGGATCCTCCCATTTGGGTCTGTGAAGGGGTACTTTTCCCTGCAAGCGAGCAGTCCCTTTCGAAAGATAGTATTTGTTGACGCGGGGGCTTCAGATTGAATAATGTTTTGTTTTGCTCAGTTTTCCTTTGGAGGGTAAGGACAAGGCGGTGGAAGTTGGGGCGATGCCCGAGCTCGTGTTACTTCTCAAGGATGATGATACTGACGTCAGAGCTCAAGCCGCGGGCGCAATCATGACGTAGGTTGCAGATACATTACTTTGAATTAAGGTTTGATTAAGGTTTGGCTGGAGGATTTTAGTTCTAGTTCCTTGGCTGTGGGTAATTTACGCTGTAGATTCAGTTGATAAGTGAAAGAAATTCTTAGTGATGTCAGTCAGCCAAAGCCCCACAAGCTTCAAGCTCAATTAAAACAACACGGCGTGTAAATATGTCGTCTTTAAGGAGGCTCGAAAGAGTTTTTAGGTGAGGGCGCGCGGTAGAATTTGCCACTGTAAAGAGATCAAAAGCATATTTTAAAGGAATTGCTACTCAATTGCCACCACCAGAGGCGTTCTTCTATAGTTATGTAAATCTTGCAACTGCATCCCACACAGCTACAAGCGGTGGGTAACGGCCTGTGTCCCTAAGATTTGGTTGGTGGAGTGTTGATCGTAAATATACCAATAAAGAACTTCCTTCATGCAATGGACTAAAACCATACTCCCTATTTTTAGGATAACAATAACGACTAAAGGAAAGTTTGCAGCGATCGAGGCAGACGCAATTCCAAACCTCGTGAAGTTGTTGGATGACCGTGAAAGCGAAGTTCGGCTCAATGCTCTCAAGGTACGTGCAGATATCTTTGTAATTATTTCACGCGTGTCACCGACAATACGCTTCCTTTTTACCGTGCCATAAACCCGGGCATTAGTGAACAAATTGACTGCTCTCACCCATTTTACTGGGTAACAATTCAGACTTCAGGCGGTAAGGATGAATGGAAAGAATTAACGCGCTCTCCATTTTATCTCGTGGCTTGTATTCACTTTACCGACCTTATTTGTGTGGTTTTCTTTAGGCAATCACGACCTTAGCAGAAGCTCCACTGGGCAGAACGACGTTACTTGGTTCAGTAAGTCAGGTAACTTTCTGAGCCCCTTTCTATCGGACATATATCACAGGGTCATTATCATTCACACGGAAAACCAGGACGTTCTATTTGGAACGTCACACGGTACGCACAATTCCATGTGGAACGTTTCAGAAGTGATGATGCATCGGCATAATCAGTGTCTCTTATTCCTGTTCATACCAGTAAATTTTGTAAGCTATTCATAGCTGCAACATTTGATACACTTTAGATTTCCATCCGAATGGTTCGTGTGAATGGTAAGCGCCCACGGTAAGCTTCCACAGTATTCCCCTTGTCTAAATTATGATCATTGTCGCCGTGTTCATTATTGCCCTCGATGCCTCTTTCTCAAGCTCAAAATTGAAAAGAATAATTTACCTTGAACGAAGCAACAAGGGGTAATTTGAATAAAAACAGAGGAATATTAAAATGGCGGCCATTTTGGAATAAGGTGTATTTGATTTCCTCTCTCAGTCTGAACACCGTTCCTCCCGATTCAGCTCCTAGGTAGTTAAAATATTTTGTAGAAGTTGAACGAACTGGAATATTCAAGAAGGACTTAAAGCTGCAATATTAAATGACGTTTTCATGGACGTCGCCGTTGTTTGTCTTAAAGTCCCTATCACATCTTCTTCATCGCCGTCGTGGTCCTTTCCATCATCATACTTCTTTTTAGGTCTTTATTTCATAGGATAAAAATACATATCCTACGTTACAAGAACAGTAAAAAGATGAAAGCTAAGGCTGAGCTAAGAGTTACAATTCACGATGAGATGTGAATAAATTATAAATACATGAGAGGGTGAGGGTAAAAGAACTAAATAACCAAGTTATGTCTAAAATTAAGTGCTGATTTATAGCGCAAGAGACAGCAGGTATCCTTTCCTTTAGGTAGCATATGGTAGTGAGGATGGCCTTCTGACTTAGACACCTTGTTATAAATTCTTTTGTTTTGTTTTTCGAAAAGCTCAGGGATGTTAACATAGTAAGAAATATAGCTACGTTGGAAGCATCTATATCTAAGAAAACGTAGCACATTGAACAGTTGTCATCGTCGTCGTTGTCATTGTCGTCATCATCATCATCATGGTCGCGGTCGTTACGACAATCATCGTCGGTCATTTTCATCGTCGTCCGGCGTGGTCGCCTCGTCGTCACTAGGGAGCTTACGAAACGACGACAATGACGACGACGACGACGACGACGGCTACGAGGACGTTATTTAAAAATGCAAGTTCGCGTTATTCGTATCACTACGCAACTATTTCATGTCGTTCCGCATTTAAAATGTGCAGGAACTGTCGAGGAATTGAACTGGTATGAGAGGGTTAGAAGCGTAAAGAGAGAACTAAATATTCATCGTCATGCGCTAACGCCCTCCACGGAACCTCAAATTTAGTCATTTCACGTCGGTGTTTAGGAGATGACAGCAAAGAAATGTACCAAAATGTAAAAACACACGTGCAGAGCATGCACAGCCAATGTTTTTACTCACTAAACCTATTGTTTTGTAGCTTTGTCGTTGCCGTCGACGTCGTCGTTTCGTAAGCTCCCTATTATCATCATCATCGTTTCTGCCATCGTCATCACCATCATTGCTTTGCACTCAGACCAGTAGCCATGGGCTTCTTGAGCTCAGATTGAACATTCAAGGCAGCTAAATCGTAGGCTTTCTATCTATGATTATGGCACCGTGTAGATGAGGGAGTTGAGGTCCATAAAATGAGAACGAATTCACACACATTAGTTTAAGGATAAATCGTTTGCTTTCAAATTGAAGGCAGGTTTTGTTTCGTAACATTCAGAGCCTCGTTTGGCGGGCATAGAAGCTGGCTACAAACAAGTGATTACTTTTTGAAATTCGTTTTTTCTTGTCTTCGCCTCAGGTAAAGAAGCTTAAACACGATCACAACAGTCCTGCCGTCAGAAAAGCTGCCCAGATTGCTGAACAAGTGATCACTTGGAAACCATAATCGATGTGATCTATCGTTCAATATTGACAATAGGAGAAATGTATACATTGTATAACTCTTGTACAATTGTGAATTATATTCTTGTACTAGAAATTTATTGAATATGAAACGAGGAGCCTTACCTTGCTCTGGGGTTAATTAATCACCTGGCTCCGGTTGTTCGAAAGCCAATTACGACTAACCCTCGATTAAAAGTTAACCGACGTGTCAATTTCGCCCTCTGAAAACACTTTCAAAAGGTGATTTTAGACTAAAGGGGAAGAAAAGTGTAAGTCACAAGTGAGAAGCAAGTTTTTTTTTTTTCCGGAAAAAAACCAGGGTTAACTTAATCGGGTTTTGAACAACTGGACCCAGGTTAATATCTATGGTTGCCGAAATTCGATAAAATATGTTCTCATTCGATAAAATATTTTCATTCGATAAATGGTATATTTTTATTCGTTAACGATTTTCATTCGATAAAAATATGTCCGTTCGATGAAACTATTTTCCGATCGGCAGCCCATGACACCATGCTCCTATTTTCATTCGATAAAAAATATTTTCACTCCATAAAAATAATATTTTCATTCGATAAAATCACGTGACCCCAGGGGACAAAGCATTACAGCCCGGTCACAAAGCTTTACAGCCCGGTCACAAAGCTTTACAGCCCGGTCACGAAGCTTCCCGCCGTTCGTGAGGTTTTCAGGGTCAATCCTGTTGACTGCTGCACGGACCCGTTCACGCTGTACCAGATGGCCCAGAGATCGTATATATCCTATCAAATACGACTGTCCAGTTGTCGTTCCATGTCGAGATATCAACCCACGAATAACCTCGTCCAGTTTGTCATCGCTTATGTTTGACCACCAGCTGCAGCTCAACCCATACTCTTCAACGCTACGATAGATGATAGAAATCGATAGATGGTCCATCTCGATACCCGAAGGATATGTCAAACTCTAACCCAGGCTCTCTCTTTTCCTCCCTTGTCGTCGAGAAAGAGACCCTGGTTGGACCTGGTCACATGACTGCCCGCGACAAACCGCTCCCTTGTCCGGCTAACCTCGCTCATGTTTTGTTCATCTCATCAGAAACCCAACAGTGAATTTTCTAACCTGGCCGAACTGCGAATAATTTAAAGCCGTTTACGCTTTATACAAAAACCGAAAATTACTCGCTTCAGTTCATGTAGAATTCTCGGAATTTCAAGATATAAGGGTGCTTTCGATTGGGAAATCCGGATTTAGATCTTAAAATCCGGATCTTGGGATTTCCAATCAAACACAAAATCCGAAAACAGATTTCGCGACGGATTTTGTTAATTGAAATCCATGTCAGGGAAGGATTTCAATTAATGAAATCCGCAGCGAAATCCGTTTTCGGATTTTGTGTTCGATTGGAAATCCGATGATCTGGATTTTAAGTTCTAAATCCGGATTTTCCAATCGAAAGCACCCTTTTTAAAGTGTAGAGCCGCCGACTCTAATCTTGCTCGCTTATCTGTCATCCCTTTGGCCAGAGACCGTATTGCCGACTTTCGAAAATGAAAAACATTTTAGATTATCACCGCTCTGCTTGACCTTCTCCAAGCCAAAACTGCATGTGTGATGTAGAAACCCCCCAGTCGTTTTCAGAAGCCCGGCCTTGTTGTGACAAACTTCACTGGCGAGCTTCCTGTTCTTCCTGGGAAAGCAACTACTAGACACTTCACCACCCCTCCCTAACGGCAATTTTTTTACCATCCAGATTTTGGGTGGTAACGTGACCAGGGAGGAAAAGAGGGAGAGCCTGGGTTCGAGGTTAAGCATCTGTGCGATCTGATTCCAAGTGCACCCTAGGCTTCTAAGATTCTCAAGACGTTCCTCTGCAGCAACGAACTTTGGTCTTCCAGGTTCTGATGTGTGAGCAACGCTACGCGATCCTAAATCGACAAGACTTACAGTTCTCCTACCTATTTCAGACATCCTCTCGCACCAAAACTGATGTATATCAGAAATAAAAAACAACCACAAAGCTCCAGTAGACTGTTTCTGGAAGATAGATCCTCACTTTGATCAATAACATTTCGCAGAACGGAGAGTACCCTGTCAAGGCAATTGAAAAGCAGCGCCGCAGAGAGGAAATATAAATTTGTATTTCTAGCACTGTGTTCGCTTCTATCCAGTAGATTTCCAGCAAGTATAAAAAAATCGTTCCAATTAGTTGCATTTAGGTCTAGATTTGTTGCCGTTATACTGAGATAGAAGGACTTTGGCGTCAGGAATCGAATAATGCCGGGAAGCTGTGACCATGCTTCCTGGAGTCACGTGATTTTATCGAATGAAAATATTTTTATCGAATGAAAATAGGAGCATGGGGTCACGGGCTGACGATGAAAATAGTTTTAACGAACGGACACATTTTTATCGAATGAAAATCTTAAACGAATAAAAATATTTTTAACAAATGAAAGCATACCATTTAGCAAATGAAAATGTTTTTAACGAATAAAAATATACCATTTATCGAATGAAAATATATTTTATCGAATGAAGAGAAATTTTATCGAATTTTGCTACATTTCGGCAACCATAGATATCACCCGTTTTCCTGCCTTCTTGTTAAGATACTAACCAGCAAGGTGGAATAGGAAACCAGATGAGAAAGGAAAACTCTTAGTCGTGAGGTTCGCATAACTTGATTACACTACACAAGTTATATAACGAAACAAATGATAGGGTTTTCCGAGGAATTTTTGACAGTTTGCTGCATGTTTGCGCTTATTGCCAGTCTTGTCTGAAACTCGTCAACCTTGTTAATTTTTTGGCAACTGCAACCCGGTCTCGTGTAACTAATGTATATTTTGCGAAATCTGCCTCCCACTTTAGCCTTCTCTCTCGGAAAGCAGAGAGGGAAACGCAACGTAGGTTCAGGATTTCCATGGAGTTAGCAAACTGTAGTAGCTTGCCGTGGACGTTCTTTTTCACCTATTGAGCGTTTTCACTCACGTGACCAGCAGCCATATTGACTTATTGAAACAAAAGAAATTATTTGCATAAAAATAGAGTTCAATTCCCGGAGGATTGTTTTGGTACACCAGCATGGCCGCCCTTTCTTTGTTTTGGAACACCAACATGGCCGCGGTGACGTCATGTGAAAACGCTCTATACAGGGCCGAGTTGTTCGACGCAGAGTTAGCGCTTACCCCGGGTCAAGTCCGATTAAAACCTATAAGTTGTCATGGTATTTATCCCGGGTTAGCACTAACCGTGCTTCGAACAACTCAGTCCAGGAGGGTCGTTGCCTAACGCGTCTTACGTTAAACACGGCTCGATTCGAAAGACAGATTGGCAACAACAACAACAACAACAACAACAACAACAACAAAAAGTTTCATTCCTGTAGCCGCTTTTCCTAGCTCGTCATGGTCAAAATGTGCAGTCTCCTATCTCACGGTGGCAAAGGTGGCTCGTCTTCGTCAGAATCAAACTCCGCATTCTCGTCTTTGTGCCATTTTCCATCCAAACCCATGACCCAGCCAGCCTGTCTTAAGCGAGAAAAGTGTTCCCTTCTCGCTTTTTCATCGGGACTTAACTCTTTCCGTTGATTACTTGAGCAAGTTGAAAGGCAAACGGACGGCTGCACGAGTTGGGTTGGAGCCTTTGGAAACTCTGATGGAATCCCATTTGATTCTGTTCTTTTACTGTCAGCTGTTTTGCTATTTCTTACGTTTGAATTCAAAGGTCTTTTAAGCTGAAAGAAGGGCTGGTTTGACTTTTTTCCCGCCAGATTTGATGTAGTTGCTCCTAAGCTTTGTGTATCCTCTCTTTTTGTCTCAAGCACATCGAAGTTGGAAAGTTCTCGAGACTGGAAAAAAGGCAAGTTTGGTTTTCGTTCTCGCTCTGCACTACTTTTTATCAGAGAATTTCTCGATCCCTTAAGAGCACGCTCTGTTTGCCGTTGCGTTATTGTCAGTAATGGAGCTTCTTCTGTGTTTGAAAGAAAGTCCTCAAGTCTCTCTAAGTATTGCATATGGTCTCGTTTTTGCCGCAATTCAGCATCTTCTCGTAACTTTTCTAGTCTCACCCTTGCGTCTGGAAATCAGAACAAAAAATATGGAAACTTCCATTACTCTGCTACTACTCGATAGAATAGAGCTCCGCACAGCTCCCATTTTCCATGGGCACTGGGAGTTCATTACGTATAGGCGACAGGGCACTAGGCAATTCTATCCTAAGAAGTTCGTTCAAGTTAGAGCCAAAACAAACAAATACCAACACAGTTTTATTGCGCGTACAATCAAAGAATGCAACTCTTTACCGAACAGAGTCATTGAAGAGCAGTCAGTGGAACCTTTCAAAACGGCTGTCATGTGCCATGTTAAAAAAAAAAAACCGCTGACCCAGGAACTTTTTTTTTAAAAGTAATATACATACAATTTCTCGATTCTGATTGGCTAAGAGAAATGCAGTTTTTAGGAAACACGATGCACAAGAAAAGGTCATTCAGTGCAGAAAAAAGGAAATATAGTGCAAAAAAGAGAAAACAAACTTTTTGCGGCTTAAAAAACTTTAAAAACATTGAAAAACCTGTTGTTTTGACGGAACGCGTAATATATTTGCAGGGTTTGAATAAATTATTTTTGCACGTGATTTCCCTGCGTTGCTTCTGCATAATTATGATAAGCTATCTCCCAATTTTTTAATGAATATTATTAATAAGTATTAAAAGAGATTTCTTAAAACATAAAACTATAAAAGTTAGAGATAACAAGTGAAACCGACGTTTCGGAGTAGACATCACTCCATTATCAAGGTAAAAATGTTCTATGATGCTAAAATTACAGTATTAAAAACGATTGACGCTAACATAATAACATAATAAGCACGTGCTTATTATGTTAATTCTTAGCGTCAATCGTTTTTAATACTGTAATTTTAGCATCATAGAACATTTTTACCTTGATAATGGAGTGATGTCTACTCCGAAACGTCGGTTTAACTTGTTATCTCTAACTTTTATAGTTTTATGTATTAATAAGTAATCACATGATTTTTCTCATGCAATTTGGTATAAATAATCACTTGTAATTTTTTTCAAAGACCACGTACAAATTATTATTTATTAATTTAGCACTCGCACCTTGTCTCACATTCTAACCAACACAAGCATATCTGCATATCTGCTGAGATGGCTTATGCCTTTTGCAGAATACACAATCCGCATTAGAACTGGAATTAGTTTAGCACCCATGTCAGCTTCAACAATGCAATAATTTGTATTTCTTCGCTGGTTTGCCGTGGGATCTTTGTCTGTGCTGAACATTGTGCTTTGCATTACCTCTGTAGTTAGTGTAGCAGTCTTCAAACGACCCATTTGGAAGCTACAACATTCATAGACGTTTATATAATTCCCAGTATGGCTTGGTGGCAACTTTTGCCAAACAGCCATACACACCTTAGTAAATTTGACGCCTATTACCTCATTATCCCCTTCAACTGTTATCATTTTGTCCTCAAATTTGCTGCACTTACTAGATGTGGTACAGGTATTCTTTTCCACTTATTTTTGTTGTGTAACAGTTTCACTCACCAACCACAATTTGATGATAATGTAGGGAGCAAAGACTACCGACATTAACAAAGAACAGCCTATACATTGGCCATATGGAGATCTTTAACATGTGCTAAAGATAAGCAGTGACTCCACCTGTTTGACTAGTCACCATAAAACCCTACTACAAATAGTTTTAAATAAATAGTTTTAAATAGTTTTTATATAAACAATAGCCTCCATTTGGCGTGAAAATATGCTCGGATATTTGTCCGTGGACATTATCTGTTCCCAGAAGCAAACAAACTGTGAGCTTCGAGGAACAGATAATGTCCAAGGACAAATATCCGAGCATATTTTTAAAGCCAAATTGAGGCTAGTGTGTTTATTATCCTTCAAATATTTTCACGGTTTGAAGTTTTGGAAAGTGGGGAATATCACTTGGGGAATATTCTCAGATATTCCCCAGTTTTAGCTGGGGTATATTCGGTCACGTGACGCATTTAGACCAATCGCGTGCGAGCGAAGATATTTCAATGATGGATTATAAATAATTATATATACAGCTGTTTGCACAAATTTTGAACCCCCCACAAATTTATCAATATATATATATATATATATACTTGCATGGCCAGTTAATATGGTCTGGACCAGTTAGTATGGTCTATGCTAGATGTAACTCTTGCAAGTATTGTGATTCTTGTTATATAAGCATGCAATTAACAGGGAGGTGTGAATGCATGCAAATTCATGTATACGTAGTTATATATTTATATATTTGTGGGGGTTCAAAATTTTTGCAACTGCTTTCTTTGAGAGACAGGAATAGGCTGACCCAAAACCAACCATAACAATTATGCGGTTCTTGTAATCAATGTTTTGAACAAAGACAAAAACTTACTCGCTAAATGTTTCTTGCCTCCTCTGTGAATACTAAGAACAGCTACTGTATCAAAAACAGGGCAGTGTTTACACACCAAACAGGCCAACCTAGCATGGCACAGCAAAACAAGGTAAGCTCATACCAAAACAACAGCAATAAACTAAAAAGGTTAGAAGTTTCAGAAAAATTAGGCAAGGCTTCCAGGCCTCCAGTATTGGAAATAACTGGAGGAGTCTCAAATAGACCATTGAAGGCCTTTGAATAAAAGCGAGGCTGGAATTGACCTTGTTTTGATACAAACCTCACTTCTTTTCTTATGTAAATCATGCTGTTCTTATGCTAACTAGTCCTATTTACATAAGAAAAGCCGCGAGGTTTGTACCAAAACAAGGTCAACTCCAGCCTCGCTTTTATTCAAAGGCCTGGTAACTGAGCACAGAACTGTAAAATGGTCCATTATTTGTCAGCATGTCGCAGGGACCTTGACAGTCACATTTTCAGTTTAACATTCTCCTTTTCACAAGGTACACTATTCAGGGGTTGTGGAACGCCTTTTTCACTCACTCAAACTCCTCCGGTCGGGTACAAGAGTCGGCGGGACCGGATCCACTCGGACCGCTTGACTCGCATCGACGAAAAAACCCTAGCTTTTTCATTAATTACCAAATATGGTAAGCTTTGTTCACTTTAGGTCTACGGTTAGGTTAGGTTAGGTTACCAATTTTACGTCCATCCGAGTAAAGCAATCCGGTCCTGCTTTTGTACCTGCCTCTTGTAAACCACCTGGTCCTAAAAAAAAAGTCCTGAGTCCATCCTGGAAACTATTTATTTCTTTACCTTCCATTCTTCAAAATTTTGGCTTCATCTTCAGGAATATCCTCAAGCAAAAGCTCAGAAACTCGTTGTTTCTACAAAGTACATTAAAAAAA
>BLFK01000104.1:2035105-2046381 GCA_014634185.1 Astreopora myriophthalma | reverse complement strand
GAAGGAGGCAAGCAGTTGGCTATTTACGAAGCGCAGTGGAGTAGAATACGGGGCCTACAACTAGTCCAATCGGTAGTCAGAGCAGGATTTGAACGCGGAACATCCGCTTGCAAATCGAGCACCGGCCCTAACCGCTGAGCCACGCCACCTCCTCCGATTGATTGTCAATATTTCTAGATTAAAATTTGTGTGGCTTGGGATTTGACGTAGAGCCTTACCCAGAATAGTCATTGGTCATGATTCGGAAAAGACTTCCTTCTGCTTAATGAAAATAACAATGGAATTCAGAAAATGTGCCCCGTTTCAATCTCCTTTCCTACTCTCGGGCTTTCCTTCCCGGCAACAACTAAACCTCGACGCACTGTTTCAAAATTCGATTCCTCTATTTCTAGATGTGGTGCGAAATAATGTCCATCATAAATTTGGAGGCCCGCTGATGTGTTTGCATTTCTTGCGGTCAGCAAAGAAAATTATGGCTAATTAAAGTTACTCAGTAAATCATGATGTCCAGGCGTGGGACATTCCATGATTTCTTTGAAATATAAACTTTTTTTTTAAGCCCAACGGTATTAGCCGTGCGGCAGAAACCGGATGAGATGATTAATCTCGTGTGCATAGGAACATGAAAAGACTAAATATTTGGGGTGGTCGTTGTTTTAATTGGCTTAGCTTCGTCTTGAATTACAGGAACTGACTTACATCCTTGATAATACAGTTCTTTTGCCAAGTGGGAAGGAGTACCATCTTAGAAATCGGAACCGGCAGCGCAGGTCACAGCTTTAGACTGACAATTATACCCTCTCGTAAAACTTTGAAAGTGAACATGCTTGTCATTACGCAAAATATAAAATTATGCTGTACTTTTAGCTAAACCATTCTGTGTGTTTTTCGAGAATAATTAGATATCACGTCTTCTTTACACGTTCGACGTTCTGTACACGTTCTATGCACGTTCGACGCACGTCGAACGTGTATAGAAGACGTGATGTCTAATTATTCTCGATATTCAAACGCGTTCTTGGCTTCGATAAATGAGATTTCACAGAAATCTGTGGGTTCTTTTTTAGCAATAATGTGGTGAAATTGTCTTCCTCGATCTGCACGTCAAATCAGTGTGTCACATGACAAGGCACACGACTGACTCTGCTTGAGAGAATTCATTTCTGAGTGCTTGATTCCGGATCATCTTGAGACATTTTTCACTGTGATAGAGAATATATGAAATATCATATATTGAACTGCGGATATGAAATGTTATGATTTTTAAGTTTGATCACTGATGACCAAACTTTAAATTCATAACCGCATTTCATATAATCCGCAGTTCATTATATGACATTTCATATATTCTGTATAATGCATTCACCTCATGCTGGATATGATACGAAGTTGCAATTGACCGGCTCCCAGTTGGCTTGACATTGACTATGAAAAAGCTGAGTTGGTGGATCCGATGTGCAGCGCAATTGCACGGTCGTGGGTCTGAGTCCCGTTCAAGCCTGTCATTTTTTTCTTCTTCCGGGCTCAGTCTTTGCAACTGCTGAAGTTGCTCACTTCACTGCCAGCGATGATCCAACTTAAAAACCATAACATGTTTCAGTGTGTTTACTTTGATCTTTATTCAGGATTGGTTGATAAGAGACGCCACGCTTAAAATGCAAAGCTCTGTGGAATGCTGGCGGCCGCTATTGAAATAAGCGAACTGATTTGACGGATGATGCAGCTACGATGTGAACAGTAAGAACACATGGCTTTAAACGTACAGTTTTCAATACTTTAAGGCGCTTTCAAAACTAGAGGGGTATTATCGTTTCATGGATGCGCTGCGTTCCTCATTTTCTGCTGTGGAAAATTACTACCGCAACTTATGTGGACTTCAAACCTTGAACTTGCAAGTTCAAATAAGGCACACTTCACTCAAGTGGGGAGGGTATTCAGAACCAGCTGCTAGCAGATGAGCATTTCCCAAATTTCTACTATAAATAATGGCTCTTGAGTTTGTAGTGACCTGGCAGCAGGACCCTCTTCGGTGCTCTTACTAAACATTAGGCGTCAGACTTTCTTGGTGCTTTGAATAACACGAAAATTTCAAACAACAGTCGAAAACTCTATGGATTCTAAAGGAATACTGCTAAGGACCGAGTAGGAAAGAGCAATTACTTGAATTTTTTTTTAAGAATTTAGGCTAAGTTTAGGGGCAGTGACTAGATATTAATTGCCGCATGATGTATGTATGTACATAGGGGTGCTGTCTTATCAGTTACGCATTGGTACGAAAGTGAGGAAGTGCGTGGATGAGTTCCGTGACTGTTATTCATTTCACTTTACCAAACTGAACTGAACTTTACAAAACTGAAGTGGACCGAGAGGGTGTTCAGAAACGTGTAACAAATGAGCCGGATTTCCCAAATTTCTGCTGTAGATAATGGTTTTTCCTTCATAATGGCTCTTGCGCTTGTTGATCTGACAGCAGTAGTAAGGAACTGAGGAAGTGCGTGGATGAGTTCCGTGACTGTTATGCATTTGACTTTCCAAAATTGAACGGGGGAGGGTATTCAAAGCGAGTAACAGATGAGCCGCATTTCCCAAATTTCTGTTGCAGGCAATAGCTCTTCCTTCAATGGCTCTTGAGTTTGTTGACCTAACCGGCAGGACCCTCTTTGTGTTCTTACCAAGGATTCGGCGTCAGACGTTCGTGATGGTCTTACAGAATTTCAGACATGGAAAATCATCTTGAGTATTCCACTTAAAAAATGCGGAGAACCGATTAGGATACATCTATTATTACTTGAAGACTTTTTTTTTAACAATGTAGTCAAAGTTTAGCGCCAGTGATTATTTATTGCATGATGCATGCGTGAATTTAGGGGCGATTTCTTATGAGTTACGCACTGCCAGGCATTAGTAAGGAAGTGAGGAAGTGCGCATATGAGTTCCGTGACTGTTTTCATTTCGCTTTACGAAAAAATTCTACTTTGCGTGTCTTCATCCACTTTTCTTATTGGTAAGCCAAGAAATATTCACAGCTCACTTAAAATGCGGTACTTCACTGAGTTGCATGGTGAAACGGTAGCTAGCGATTTCAGAGGAAGTGATGATAGAAGCAGACTGGCAGAGCATGTCAGGAGTGCGGACGGACTCAAAGAAACCTCATCCAAGAGTGGAATTCTGCGCGGCTTCAACGAATGCCTTAAAATAAGAACAATTGTTCATGAACGAATTTAGTTATGCGCGGAATCTCTGATCAAACAAAACAGGACACTATGATCTCACTACAGTTCACCGTCTGTGGTATGATTGAATTAAAAACATAAATTAGAGCTGAATAATGGTTTAAAGAGCAATGTCAATGTCATTCGACTCGTTCGGAAATCCCTAATCTCAAGAAAGTGAATCTACAACAAAGGAATGAGCGGAAATTAGTAACAACCGATTTTTAACCAGTTCTGTAATGGCACCTGCATGCCTTAATTTCCGCAATATTTTTAGATATTTTTTAGCTTTTGCCGTATTTTACGTCATAATACCGCAAAACTTGTGCAATTTTCCGTAAGGCTCACAGAAATTCGGCGGGTAACATTGGGTTACATCAGAGAACCTCCGATTATTGCTGTTCAACTCAGGACCTACTAGAGCGTTCGCCCCAACACGTCCTA
The DNA here is from genome assembly GCA_014634185.1 of Astreopora myriophthalma. Classification (NCBI taxonomy): domain Eukaryota; kingdom Metazoa; phylum Cnidaria; class Anthozoa; order Scleractinia; family Acroporidae; genus Astreopora; species Astreopora myriophthalma. The sequence continues at coordinate 2,042,725 of BLFK01000104.1, read as the reverse complement.
CCAAACAGGATCGCTTTAAGAGTTGGCACAGTAAACTTCTTCCTTGTGGAATCTGTGAGTCGTTTAGTTTTCCTAGTTTCACGGATCTCTCCGCCACGGAGCTGACGCCGCTAGACGTTCCCTGAACAAGAGGAACATGAACTTGAAGTTTGAAGCTATTGCTATCTAGTAGTCATCTGCTGCTGAAAACATTTACAAACAGTTTCCTTGCATTACAGGGGGCCTTTTTAAAGGAATTTTGGCCCTTGTCTTGACGCTGACACCAACCAAGAATTGTTGAATCCGTTGGACTTAAAATTGCGTGATACCGTGTCCTTTCAATTTGTCACGAGTTTGCCTTGAATTTGGGCTGCCTTTTGTTTTCTTTCAATGATTGATGATAATGAACTCCATCAATGGAGCCCTAACTGGGGACACCATGGAAATAAAATGAGTCAAACCAACATGATGTTGGTTTTCGTGAAAGGCCTCGGGATAACCGAATTAGCCCGAGCCGAACACCTCTCTCTCGGAACATAGTAGAAAACCAGCAAGCTCAGAATTCTATAAAGAAGGCTTAGTTTCCTTTAATTAGGGAACTCAGTTTTAACAGTTTATCAGTTCAGTCAGTACCTAAGAAAATGAGAGATTTTAAATTTCAAATTATGAATCTTGCATTTTTTAGAGTATATAATATATGTATATATCCCTTATGTGTATGCACCCTATGTCTTTACAATAGTTAGTTGTAAGTTTCTTTAACCTTCTATTTCTTGTACTGTATTTTATTATAGTTAGTACACGACCCACAAGCATTTAGTTGTTTTAACACTGACCGTGTTTAAATAAAGGATCTTGACTTGACTTCAGGTGGCTTAGCTGATATATTGAAGGATAATACCCGAAATAATCAAGTCGCAAAATTGGCCGCTTTCACGGGCGAAGCGTCGATGGCTGAAAGGAAAGTCCTTCACCCAAGCGCATCATCTTCCAATATACCAACAAGCTATAGCTAGAAAGGGGTTGATCTCGTTCCTGTTTGAGTGATCGGCTCATTGCTCGCTCCACTGATTTTATGAAAATGTGATTATATTGAAAAACCTAGGAACCCCTAAAACTAGGCTTCACCAGCTGAATTTTCCTTTTAGTCGTTAATAAACAGGTTTGGTTATACTGCTTGATAACAAGGGGACAGACTATTAATGATTCGTGCTGGAATATAAAATATCTGAGAACGGTAACTGTTCTTCAGTAGGGTGCCTAAAATGTGTCCAATTCCATCATTCGGCTCCATTAAATCCTATATATACCATTTGTAGAAAATTTTAGGAGGAGCCACCCACAGTGTGAACACAGCTTCAAAGGAAGTCAACGCCGTCAGACTGATTTGGCACTTCAGTGACATTTTGAGTATCGCGACACAAGAGAACTCCATGGCTGACTTTCAGAAACTTCAATTAAATGCAAGCAAAATAAATCAAGCGCTAGTTATTGGAGGCAAAAACGATCATTGTTGAAGGCAATAAAGAAAATTTTATTTTAATTAGGGATTCTGTACGCGCTCTCTAGGTTTCTCTTGCCGTCTCGTCCCTCGCGTTATTTTCAAGAACGTTTTGCATGGGCGTGGCGATCACTACAAAATACTTTCCTTCCAGAATTAATCAGGGGAAACAAAAAGAAGGCCTTCAGTTTTTAAGTGCTGAATGTTTTTTAGATGTTTTCGTTTTCTGTCAGCCCCGGAAACGGGAATATTGACCAGAGTTTCGTTTATCTAGAGTGAATGAAGATTGATCGTTTTCGCTTTAAATAATTGTGTTTTCACTGCGTTGTGAACTTGAACTGTTCATGTCCAGTTCGTAGTGCATTTCCAACTTGTCTCCTCTGTTTTGCGGAATATTCAGCTTGACAAAGCAGCGGAGAACAATTGAAATGTTGCAGGGTATTGTGACGTGGTGTCAATATAATATCCATACATTCTCCTTACAGCTCTGAATAGGCTTGTAACAGGTTCAAAGACTATACAAACCTGCCCCATACGAACCTTTAGAAGTGCCGGTCCTTTTGGCGCAAACATTGCGGTACCTTATCGCTATTGAAATGTCTCTCATTAGCTCGGCCACTTTGCAATAAGCCTTTCCTTATTTATACGGTATTGTGTTAAGAGATGGACCAAATTTCAAACTTGACGCAACGGTATCCACGCAACATCTCGCCACCCCGGCAACATACCGCAACAGGGTGGTCCAAATTAAATGTTGAGCGCAACAGTGTCGCACGACTTTGAAACCGCTTGAGGTGATCTATGACACTTCTTTTATTCTCTATCATACATTCATCTCTTGCGGAACTGACCCCCGCCGCTCCCAGTTCGTTTGATCAGCCAGTTCGAGGAGCAGTGTGACGTGCAGCGCAAGAGCACGGTCATGGCATGGGTTCGAGTTCTTGGCGTTCAAACCGGTTTTTTTCTCAGGCATTTTTGCAAGTACCGGCTTAAGTTACTCACTTTACTACGATGATCACGTTAACAACAAACATTTCAGCCTATCTGCATTTCAAATATACGACACTTCACTTCATTCTCTAGCAGAGATGCTGCGTGGATTGTTCCGTCTGTTTGACGGTCACTTGATGTCAGGTCTCAATCCTTAGAAATACGGTTTTTGGAACAAAATTTACAGCTTAGATGTTTTAACACGGGTTTGAAGAGACAGATTTGCCATAACTGGTATTTGATGAAATGGGAATGAAGAGGTAATCGGAAGATTTCGAGCAATCAACGCCACGCTGATCAGATTATAAGATTATGATGAAAGATTAAATATAGTAATATTTACCCTTTGAGCTAAAGAATCGATCAGCGGACATTCTTAAACACATCGGATATGCATTTTTGTTTAGCGATGACTGAGGACCATTGAAAAGGAAAGACAAAATTAGAAGAATTGCAAGGGTTGTCACGCTCGTTTCTTTCGCGGGCGAATGCCAAAGAGAATCGAGAAAAGCCGGAAAACGTTGATTGTTCCCAAGAAAACCCGTAACATAGGTACATATTTTATTATCAGCTTTGTTGTTGTTGCTATTTTTCTTTTAATTTTGGAGAGATTCGATGTGTGCGGGCAGGAATCAGCTGACTTCATTGCACATCAATTAATTATATAGTTTCCTTTCAAATTATTGAAGTAATTGATCGGCTTGAAATAGCAGTGATCGCGTTAGAGGAGAGATTGGTTCAACACTTGAGGAATATCGACAAGACAGCACTTATCAAGGACCTAATTTCAAATAGCACTTCTCAGTTATTACTTTTACAGCCGGAGATAACAGCACGCCTTGTTTAGATGAGAGGACGAACACCGGCAGCCTTTCATGGATTTACACGAACATCGAAAGCTCTACATTCACAAAAGCTGAAGCTGAAAAAATCAAATGTCTGTGCATGATAGAATACACGCGCTTTATCGTGACACCGGCCCTTCAAGGCATATTGCTAGTATTTCTCAGTATAATTGTTAAACTTTGCCCAGCTGACTTTTCGATCGATCTCACTTAGAATAAAAAAATGGTTATGCCATCACAGTTCAATTCTATCAGCCATCCCTGGTCTTCTACGCAGCTCGGAAAGCTTGTACAAAAAGCATTTCGGAAGTCGGATTCCCAGAGCCATAAATCGTCACAAATCCCTTCCAGATCCTGAGTGTTCGATCCATCGTGATAAGCCGATCAAATTGAACAATTAATTGCCTGGCCTTGATAATCGTAGTATAGGCTGAACCAAAGTGGCCGGATTTTATTAATCTTTCCCTTTCTGTGTGCAACTAATTTGAAAGAACTGGGTATACGGAAATAGCTAAGCTTCTTTCACAAAGGCCAACTTTTACCTGAACTTACTGGCACCTACATGTAAAACATGTGGTGATCAAATGTGCTACTTTCGCTATACGTAAAGAAAATATATTTCATACCATTCATTTTAAAATAACGAACACTCGTTACTAATTTAACAACGAAGCTTATGTTCTCGTCCATTGGTCAACTTGTTCCTCCATGTGTTCAGAATTTCACCGGATAGCCTGGGCCGGATATTTAAGCAAATATTCAACGTTTCTAGGAGGTCTGTATCGGTTCCCGCCTTCTTGAGGGAATTACAGCACTCCATCGGCTGTGTTTCCAGTCGGAACAAGAGTTTCACAGACAAGTCGTTTTTTGCTCACATCAGACGACCGAATTGCGACCGAAATTGTTTCACGCCCTAAATCCGCCCCTTCAATCAGAGCAAAGGTTAAGGAGAACATGTCACTTGGAAAGCAATTTCCTTGATTATCTGCTTAACGATTTTCAATAGAGCGTTTTTTAAATACCTCTGCAAGCGGAATACGAGTATAAAAGGGACATCCGAAGCACGATTTTTTAGAACAGTTACATAGACCGTGTCAACAGCCAGTTGGGTCGCAAGATGTTATTGTTCATTCGAGGTTTGCTTCTGGCAGCAGCTTTTCAAGCAGCAGAAGGGTCTCTAAACAGCGAACATGTGATCTGCGAGAGCATATCAATTCCTGAGTGTCAAAGCGCACTCCCTTACAACCGTACACGGTTCCCCAATGCGGTCGGTAATCCTAGTCAGGAGCACGCAAAGGGATCCATGCAGAAATTGGGTTCCTCAAGGCAGCATTCTAACTGCTCCAAAGACGCCCTTTTCTTTGTCTGCTCCTTGTTTTTACCCATCTGTATTACTACTGATATGGAGCAGACCATCATCTTGCCTTGTCGTTCACTGTGCGAGACAGTTCGGAGGGACTGCGAGGACAAAATAGGCGGGTGGCCAAAAGAGGCGAAATGCGAAGAAATGCCCGAGTATTCCGATGGTATTTGCATCAATCCGGATTCCTTTGTTTCAGCCTCCAAAACCACACCCAGAAGTAAGTGCATTTTGGTATTCACCGAACTTGTAAATTAGTTAGCTTTTATCGTTTGTTTGATAGTAAACAAACATTGCATAGCATAAATACTGGGCGCCGTTGGTCGCACTGATCACTGGAAATGATCATCCCCGAAGAGATAGATTTACTTAAATAATAAGACAGCGTAGTTTTAATGTTGCAGAAGTGAAGTCGTGATACAGAGCTCGAATTCCATATGATAATCGACTTAAACAAGTGAAGAAACTTTGAATAATTTGGCGTGTTTTTGATGATAGGTTTCGAACACTTAACGAGGTGATATAAGAGAATGGTTATAATTTCTTGGCTTGTACTCAATCTTAAGCATGTTTACTTTAATGTTCGCAAAATCAAAATCACTTCTTTTACGCATGACCAAGTTACGACAAACAAGTTTCATGTTGTAAATGTCAAAACTAGTTTCCTTCTTTTGATTATAAATTAGCGATTAAAAAAACGATATCATCTATCTACATCTATACAGTAGTACCCTTAAAATTAGCGACCCGGTGAGGCCGTATTATGTAATGATATATGATGCGTGCATCAATCTTAGCTTTTGCGAGTGACTTCTTGACTTCATTTGATCATCAACTTGCCTGCGACGTTTATTGTTTGGCAGAGATCTATGTGGCAAATATCTGTTTGGCATGCCTCTCCACGTACGATATACGAGTCAACAATAACTCGGCCGAATACGTCCCTGTTTTCCCCAACGCCATAACTGTCATGAAACGCAGACTCCAAGTGAATGACCAATCAATCTCCTCTGCGCTGTCAATCTCCATCCTGCCACATGCCAAAGCATCGTTGCTTATCCTCTCTTATTCTCCCTCCCTCTTTGATGCTATTTTTGTTGTTTGCAATGTTGTCTTCCTTAGGGCTGAGGAAGGCTTTCGCGTTTTCGTAGAAAAGTAGTTAAGTTCATTCATATCTTTGCTGTAAGGAGGTGTTTCTTGATCCAAATCTCTCAATCAATATCTTCTGGTCGTGTTGACAGGACAACACCCCTTTCTGAGGGCCTCTTTGCTCCATCAGCCGCTTACTGACATCGCGCTGTCTATGCGGGTTGAAACCGGAACTCTGACCATTTTCTTTGCAATAAATATTTGTTTTTGTTTTTAAAAATTTCTGCCGCATCTCTGCGATATCCCGCTTGGCATTGCTCCTTCAATCTGCTGCTCAAGGCCATCCTATTTTTTCAGCTGCCTGTTTAAACCGAAACCCAGAACTTAGCGGCTTAACTGGCGATTTAGACATATTTAGGAACCTTCCTTTTTCTCTAGTGTTAACTTATTCTTATCCCGGCCGACTGTATCATTTTTCACCGTAGATGTCAGCGATTAAAAGTCAAGACGTATTTGGTTTTTGTGCTTTTTGTTTGCTGAACCTTATCTTTTCAGGGCTGATTTGCTTTCAGCTCTCTGGTCATAATAGTTTAGCTAGTTAATAGCAAGAGGACGAAGACGAAGAAGAAGAAGAAGAAGATCTAGAAAAAGAAGAAGAAGAAGAAAAACAAAAACAAAACAACAACAAAAAAAAAACAAAGCAACAATAACAACAAAAATTTGTGCTTAGGGTGTTCCTTGCCTGTGCGCCGCATTATCCTAAGACCCTGCCCAACCTGGCGAAATCTATGTTATGTAATAACTAATCCTAGGATCGGTATCATTGAGATCATCTAATGACTTAAGTTTGTCTACAAAGACCACACGAAAACAGCGATAAGCAATAAAGCTAATTGACGTTGTGCCTTTTTCCTCTCCTGTCGTCTTGAGGTTGTCGATATTTTTAGTTTTATTAACGTCAACTGGGGAAATGTCGTGAGAAGTTGTGCACACAATTAATCAAGCCTCAGTGTAGGAGCCCAAATGAACTGCAATAGCAATGTGGAACGCAAAAATTAAACAACAAATCAGGCTGTATTAGTTACATTTTTATTTACCACGCACATGCACAAAAAAGAAACCGGAAAGAGACTAGACACAAGAAAGGAATGAAATTACGAGGAAGCAACGCCAATAATGGGCTTCCATGATTCAATTAAATTGCTGAGATTACTTGTTGTAAACTGTGCCTTACTGGAAAGCGAAACTGGAGAGGAAAATGATACGCGATAAACAAGGGAGTGATAGGTCTCAATTCACTGTGGCAAAATAGCGATTCTAAAAGGAAACTGAATACAATTAACATAAGCACGTTGTATATAGCTACACCTAGCTGAAGGTGGTTCGTAGGCTTGATTAACCATGCCTTTAAACAACATTACGAAACTGAATGCCTTGATAGTTGAGATTTGGAGGATGACAACATGCACGTATTGTTATTGATCACCCTGACAGAGTTGGCCACATCCGCGTCATCCACTTGATTACTGCCTGTAGTGCGCATTTAAAAGAAACTTTCAGGCACTCTGCCGTCATCCAAAACTGAATTAAGAGTGAGTGAACCCGTGCCAAAAATAAAGCGTTTATTTACTTAAGTAATTCCATAGTATAAATTCTTGCCTACTTAAGAACCGTATTAAGTGGGAGATACAATACCAAGGTCTGTAGTCACTCTTGTCTGGCTTTGCTCCTAATTGGTAGACTGGCAAAGTGACCTCTTAATCATCGTCTACTGAAATGGTGTAGAATGTAGCTTATAGATATCAAGAGAGGTATTACGGGCAGACCTATAACCCACAAATTAAGAGCTTAAGAAT
>BLFK01000104.1:2017605-2030105 GCA_014634185.1 Astreopora myriophthalma | reverse complement strand
CGGTAAATAATTGATTCAGGAGCAGTGACCGGGTCAACCGCTAATCTATCCCCACGAGAAATGGCTAACATACGTCTCTCCTACTTTCTCTTGTCAGGTTGTTGTGAGACAAATTTTGCAGGAAAAAAAACAAAAGCAACAAAGCCCACCCGAAGAAGAAAGAAACTTAACGTAAACGGAAAATCAATTTCGTAGTCGAGTTAGAATTTTAGTCCCATTTAATTTAATCTATTACATGGGTTATAAATTACCCGAAGCAAAAAAGTAACATGGCCTAATAGTTCAGCGGTTTCCTTGGTATATACCACACGTGTGAATAGTGCTTTTGGCGCTTGCTGATCGGTTAGCTCGGCATAGCCAAGCACTACTGATTCACCACCGAGCGCGCGGCGTGCGAGGTTTTCAAATTTCGGACCATTTGTCAAAAAATAAAGTGATTTATTCCGCTTATGTGGTATATACTAGAACAATTATTCACCTCAGCGTCGGTGAAAGTGGTCCCGGATTTTTACCGGTGAATAATTGTTAATTATTTTGAAGAGTTGTATATATGCTTGTTTGTTTGTTAACCCATTTCGTGACATCAAAGATGAAAGCAACGAGAGATAGGGCTATAAAAATATTAACGCGACGACTTATTTTTCAAGCCTAGAATTTCAGGCGTAGAATTAATAGTGGTAAGTTTACAAGCAGTTCGGGGACCCGATAGCCCGGGGTTACAAGAAAGGTAGGGTTACCCTACCACGAAGGACAACTTCGAGTGCTTGGTGACCGGCAGCAGGCAGCGAAGGTTACCCTGGCGCTAGGGTAACCTTAGCGCTCCGCTAGGGTTATCGTAATTAAATGGGCTATGTCACAGTATTTTGGATTGATTGGGAGAAATCTTCAGTTCATCACGAGGCTTAGAGTCAAAACTACTAAAACGTGACTCCTTTAATTCTATGATCAATATTTCACGACAAACAAGATGATCGTGAGCAAAAATAACCATTGTCCAGGCGAATCATATGAAACTTGAAAAAAGTCGGCCCGAATTTTTGCAAGATTACCTAAATAAAATCCGTTTCAATCTTGTCCTCTTCTGCCCATCCATGCAGGTCTGTAGCCGTTTTGTACTTTATTTATACTGTTCTGGTTACTGTGATGTTTAATTTTGTTTCATGAACATCTGATCTATAATGAAATTGTCTAAAATTGCGTGACATCGTTCATTTAAGAGACAATCTCGTTTAGAAGCGAGTTTGCCATCTAACGATAGTGGCTGTTTAATACTGTAGACATGCAGAAAGCGATGACTTCTTGTCGGTGACTAGTGCACATGTTACTGATTGATGTAAAAATATTAGGTGGGATTTTTTAACGCGTGAGTTTTGCTTCATCGATAACTGACCTCATGAGTGTAATTTATATCGTAATTTTTTCTAAAGACCACAAATTGCACTCCCCCTACCAGCTCGTGCAATTTTGTTAGTCTTTGAAAAAATTTACTCGTGCCAATTCATTCCAGATTCAACTCGAAATCATGCGATTACCTATACAAATGGCCCAGACAAAACAAGCAGAAAGGCCTCCTGTTACGCCGGCTTTAATTTGTTTAGTCTCGGGCTGTCAGTCTGAAATGTGTATGCACTTTTCAGAACTGATGAGTTTCATTTGATGTAATTCTTTTGAGAAAGCCACAAATGATCTTAATAAGGCATGGTGCTCTAAAATTGCTCATTTCATAACCTAAAGAAGCTCTGTCCGAAGGCACAGGCTATCGCACCAGAGGATGGTTATATAATTAGGCTGTGGTCAATCGTTCGCTTTCTGCGATACCGTTACAAATCGCAACTCAGTGCACCATACCAGTAAAACGTTTTGATCATGTCGACAAATTGAAACCGAATGGAATTAAACATAGCGAAGACGTACTGATTTTTACTTTTTAGGGGGAATAATTCATTTCCCTCACATTAAAAAGGCGGTAAAAGTGGTTCTTTTTGCAGTTGATAATATCTATGTCTGAGAACTGATTACTGAAGGAAAAATAAACATTAAACAACCTTCCAATCGGTAACAAGCATTCTCATATAAAGTTGTTCATTGATAATAAATACATCAGTCAAGAATAATTATATTGGCAATCATTCCTATTGGGAAAAAAAGTTCTAATTGTACGACGACCCCGAAAAAAACCTGAAAATTTAACTCCTCAGAATCAAATTCATTTCCGATTAATTGAAGGTGAAATTCGTGCTCAAAGGAACTTTGTTGTAATCTCTTGAACACCCATTTCCGTTTCATTCGTGATTTGTAAACTTCTTGATGGTAAGCGACATTAATAATTCATGTTCACAGTCAGAAACGCGTATGGTAATCAGACCGAACTCTTTTGCGAGCTTCCTATAAGGCGAACGATTAAAGGAACAAACCGTCATATTGTTGACCTACGACAGATTGTTTACAAAATGGTCCGGTATGTTGTCGGACGCCAGTTGAAAAAGAAACTTAAAAGCCGAGACGCTTTTGTGTGGGTGATAAAATAGAAAGAAAAGGTTGGAATAAACATACAAATTATGACAAAGTAGGCTACCCACCGTACGACCGTACGACCGCGCGAATAGCTCTAGACCAATCAGAGAGCGGCAAATAACATACACTAAGTGTTTAACGATTTCACAGCTTTGATCAGCATCATATGCATGCGCATGCATCTCGTGGTATTAAAATAGAATGGGTAACGCAGCGCGAAGGGAGATTGCTCGCACAGAATTTTACATAGCTTTAAAAGGTTGATTTGAACATCAGCGCTTCAAAGCACGACTAAAAAAATTCAGTCTGGACATTCGAATGGTAAATGGATCCTCAAACCGATGGGCCTCTTTCTCCTCCAGTCATTATAACTCCAGAAATTTCAAGTTATCCTTCGAAATTCCGTGTCAAGAAAATCCAATCTCGAACTTCGTTGGCCACCGATCGATTCTCCTGTATTTCTTTTCTGACCACAAGCTGTCGTAGTGACCACTCCGTGTGGATTCCAAGATGGCGTAGCTTGCCCTGCGATCTTGAAGAAGAAATCCTTTACGACGACTGCCCCGAGTTTTTGAAAGCCTGGTCTCGATATCGCATCACCAACATGGCTCGTCGATACAAAACAATGGATTACATACATATGGTTCTTGATGATACTAAGAGAGAAATACACACCGAATTGGACGGCACTTGCGGGGATTTGACCGCTTCCGCGGTTATCTCCGTGAGTAGAGATTTTCTGAACTGCCCAACAGGTTATACAGAAACTGGTTCAGGTATTGTACCGCGAAGCGCTTCAGACGAAAATATACCCTACAGTGACTACGGAAGCGAGAAACAATGGAATTTAACTCAAGCGAATTTGAGTAATGCCTTCCCTTCATCTCGATCCTGCTCCAGTGAAAATCTAAACGCTGAGCAAAGAAATTTTAACAGAATTGAGAAATGGCTCCGGAGATGTAACAGCGGAGCCACATAGACAGGTTAAACGGGCGAGGCTTCGTGAAAAACCAATGTTTTTTTGGTGAAAGCTGATATTGCGTTATCGTTTAGCCGCACTGCTGTGAAACAGCTGTTTGCCAGAGAAAGTTCTGTGTTTCTCAGTCGTGGTAAGGCTTTTATTTAGCTGAAACGTGTGATCAATTATTTTATCTCGTAAGTTTACCGAGTCATTTATTGTGTCACATGCCTAATATCTTTTAGCAGGCGCTTTTCCGAAAAAGGCCTTAAGTAGGCAAACTATTCGTAGTTTTCTGGTCGACGCTGCAGGTTAGAATAGCCTTTGTAATTATCGATCTGTTTTTGGCAAATTATTGTGCGGCTAGTTTAATTTTTCCCGGATATCCAAGCAACATTCAATTCGCTACGAGCTGAGTCTAACGATATTCGCGACGAGGAGGTAAAAATTGAAAAAAGAAAGGATACAAATGAACTTGGTTGTTTTGATTTTTTTTTTCACCCTTGTCCTTCTTTGGTTCAGTGCTGCTGGTCTGTTTACCCACAAAAATTTGCATGTGATTTCACGCTAGCTTATTTTATTTTCACTGTTCTTTAAAATATTAAACAAACAAATATCTCTTAATACCACATACCAGTTAGATAACATGTTTATTCTATTAGAAATATAATTATAAAGGCACCAATGTTGGAAAATTATCAAAGAAGGATTGAAGCAATAAACTCAGTGACGTTTAAAGAACAATATAAACACACTGAGTCATTTGTTTCAGTACAATATCAAACGCATGAACTAAAATCTAAAATAGAATAAAATCATTCTGGAAATACGCGCATTATAAACAGTGGGGACTTCAGTGTTTTTCTAACGTGTTTTTCTACTCCTAGCTATTGGATGGAATCGAACGTAATTATGATGACTCAAGTCCCCAGTTTCTTACTTTCTCCGGAAGTCATACATTTTAATATCCAGTTATTATCAGCACGGAGCACTAATGGTAACGAAACAATCGTTTTAGTTTCTGGGTTGCCAATTCTGTCTTTTTCTTTTGCCTCGGCTTGATACGAGATGTCTAAGCATTTAATAAATAACGTGATGCCAAACAAGGGGATAATTGGGCATCGATTATAGCCATATTGCTTTTAAAACTACTGAATACACAATATCATTTACTTGCGGTGCTGTTTGCAAATATACGTAGTCTTTTGCTGAGGCAATATCTGCAACGACAACACGAAAGACAAAACTCGAAGCTTCATTCGGTCAATACAAAGTCATGCTGTATAATGTAGATGGAAGCAACCAACCAAATAAGACCATTGTACAAGAAGTAGCGAAGACCGGTACTTGTATATGCAGATCAGAGTTTCAAATCGACTTCATTTTTTAAAATTGAACTAAATATCTTTCATCCCTAATTGAGACAACATCACATTGAGAATGACCAGTTACTTACACCGTTCAAAAACAAGGTCCTCCAATTTGTGCCATAAGCTAGCAGGCAGGTGCTTCAAACAACAAACACCCACAACTTTTAGTTCAATCACCAACACAACAACAGATGAGAATAACCTTTCCAAAATGTTCATTTCATTTCATTTTAACAATTTTTGGACTTGGCACTCTATAAAGCGAGGTCTGTTCCAACAAAAGAAATAGATAAATAAATGAAATAAATAGAGAATATTCTTTCATAGTATACCAAGGCCCGAAAACAGCTGCACAATGTAAATTACAGGAACAACTCACAAAACTGCTAAATTTAACCACGGAAACCTTACAGTAATGTAGCATGAAGGCAACTCGATGCCAAAGCTGCAGTAATACATGATTCAGAAATTAAATTAATAACCTCCGCTTATTCCTTGAAGTAAATCAAGAAACGGTAATATAGTTATTGATAAGTGGAAACACCATTCCATATTATTAGTCTTCATGGACTATCAATCAACTCAACGACATCAACAATAGACTAACAATGCAACCGCTGCATGGTCGCTTGTCGTGATAGACTCCGATCAGTCTTGTCATAATTAAATTAAAAATAAAAAGCAACAACAACAGTTTAATGCTCAAAGTATTTTTCTGTAAGACCAGCACCTTCCACGGCAGGCTCCTTGCTTCACACCTATCGTTAATCTCTGGAATTCTGTAAATCACATTTTTTTTTCTTCTTGACTACTTTTCAGAGTCTAATTTCATCTTGTACACTTTCTCTTTTCTTGTTTTTTCTTATCTTAATTTCTAAAGGAGTCACCTCGCATCGGTCTCATGTTCCGTTCGAGACATTCTTCTTCTACATCTGTTATAAAGATTTCACTGTTAGTTCTCTCTAAAGCTGCTAAAAAAAAACGGAACGAGGTTGTTGCTATCCTGGCTGATTCTTCGCTGCAATTCAGAAAAGTAAAAATGAGAACAGAAACATGTAGCATGGCAACTGAAACGTACCCTGCATGCCAATAATTTACGTGTGCTGGGGCGTAACTGTGAAGAAAAAGCTGGCCCAGTTTGAGCGAATCGATTGAGGTAATGATTGCCTACTGAGCCAGTATTCTGAGTTTTCGTCAGCTGAAACGCCTCTGAACTAAAACACCGAGAAGGTTACTGATAAGTCGACCACGCGGCACGTAGGGTCTGTCTTTACACGACGAACCATTCAATCGATCATTGTGTTGAAGTATTTTTAATTACGCAATGTGTGTAATAATAGGAAGCGCTTTAACGGAAATGATATGAGTCATTAAGTCAAGAATGTCATTCAATTAAACAGAAAATTTCAGAGAGATCTGCTTTTGAAGTTTTTATATCTTTGAAATGAGGAAGTGAATCTTCATTCCTTTGGGTTTAAAGTACAAACTTATGACGAGCTTTTGAGACGTCAGTTACAGATTCTGTCATGTAAAAAAAATTGTGCTGACCGCAATATTGATTTTCCCGACATGTGTTTGCGAAATTGAAAGAGATTTTATTTACGGTGTCGCCTGAAACGTTCTCATGCTGTTTGTTCTTGCTTTGCGTTACCGTCACTTATGAAATTGACCGGATTTGCGCACGTTTTGCATTATTCCGGAGAAGAAGCAAGGTGTTTTTGTTGTAATATGTCACGTGATTCCGTAGTCTTGGTATGCATTAAAACAAGGGCGCTGGTCTCTGTGTAAGTGAAGAGTAGGAAATATAACAGTTTTGTCACAGTTCCGAAAAGATGAAATGACCAAGAACATGCGCAAAGCTATGGTATCACGGTTTGAAAGTGCGACTTGTCGCTGATATTGTAAACATTTCGGTCCAAAGTGACAATTGCAAGTACGCTATTGCCATCTCTTGGCATGTGGGAATGGAGGATGGTACTCAAAAGTTCTATCAGGACTTGGGACAAACTGCGAAAATGAACGACAGAAAACAAGGGGCAACCGTAACAAGTCCAGCAGCTAGCCCACCGTTGACCCGCAAGCCTAAAATTGGACAAACAGTGTTCTCAGTTCGACAACGACGGTGGACGGGTGAGTACCAACAGTCCCCAAAGAATGAAAGTTGCAATTGCGCAACCAAACGTGGCTAGACTGAAAAGCGTTTCGCGGGTACTATTTCTTTGAACGATTTTCCCAGCCAATGCCTCAACAAGCAGAGATAAGCTTTAATACATGTAGGTGGTTAAGCCTGGATGCACGTCGTGCCAAGAAAGAAGAATGCGAGGTGGATTTTGTGGAAGGCGATTACAAACGTTAATTAAGCGAAGAGAAAAGAAGAGAGTAGTGTCTATATTTTCCTGTTGTTTGCAACGAAGAGACTTCTTCCGGAATAGGAAGGCTTTCAAGCAGAAAACAAGCCAAGGCTTACCATGAATTTAATTATTGAACCTCAAGTCAAATTTTTATTACCGAGACTCATTTCGTTCAAGCGAACAAGCTGATCAAGCAAATACAGTTGAACCTCTCTAATGCGAACACTAAAGGGACAGACGAAAGTGTCCGCATTAGAGAGGTGTCCGTATTATAGAGGTCACCAAGATTGCAACATTTTTAAGACTCCACTGACAGTTTTAAGTCAGTAACGAAAAATAGGCCCAGTGTATCTAAACTGACTAATATACGGTATCAGACACATTGATTTGTACATCTCATTTACCGTACATACTTTATACGAATCGGTTATTTGAAACTAAAGGAACTACGTACAACGCAATGCTTCACCTAAAAAGGTTCTAATAAAAGTACAATTTTCCAAACTCCAGTTGAAGATCAGTGAATAAAACGTTCATGCTTGCGTAATCACAAACTCTCTCTTCTTCCCGTCCCCTCTCTCGCTCCAGGGGACGGAAAGAAAAGAGACCCTGGGAACGAGGTTGCCAACTAACGGGGTTACACAATGATACGACGAACGAACGAACAGAAACAAAATGCGAACTTGTTATGTTGTCAAAAACTATCACTGCTAACTGGAATATTAACTACTTGTGGTCCTCCCAACGGAGAGACCCTAATTACGACTTATTCTTCTGCTCTTTCTTCTTTTCAACAATAGATCTATCACGGACTGGAAGTAATCTTGATTTGAAGGCACATATTAATTTACTCGCACGTGGCATATTGGTACACAAGGGCAGTTGCGCATGCGCATACTAAATACCTAAAGAAAAACATGCAGAAGCGGTAGCGGTACCTCTGGACATTTAAGCCGGAGCGGTGTACCATGACGAGTCTCCCCGAGATTTCGGCCCGCGGATCGCTTATACTTGCTACTTTCGGATACCTATCCCCGATAGGCAGTGAGGGAGAGAAATGTCGGCCCCTAGACCATACGTGACAAATCCCTTACGTACTCGTAGCTCAACTCCTTCTGCTTTATACTATGATTTGGAGCGATATATATTTGCGACTATAGTTGTCATGTATTCCATATGGTAAGGATATTTTTTGGTACTAATTTGTAATACACGGAGTTGGCGCATGCGCATTTACTAAGCATGACAAAACAGCAAAAGGAACCACGCATTTTCCGGTAAAACTTTAAAACGCTGTCGCTTTTTCAGACATATTTTGTTTTGTTTTATTGTTTGAATTCCGCGCGAACAAACGAGGACATTAATTTCGCGTATACAATGACATTAACGTGTCTCGTTGGAAAGGGGATGGACAAAAGAACTCAAAAGTTATTCAAAAAGAGCAATAGCTCCTAATGAACTAGTGTTAAAATGTTTGCAGCCTTCAGGGACTCTCCCGGACATTGGTTGGTTACAACTGTTTCTTTTTTAGCTGTTATATTCCCATAAGCATCTGTTCAAAAAGGTTGTTGTGAAAGAACAGCAACATGTAAATTCGCTATGGAGGTGTAGAACGTCCACATTTTGTTTCGTTTTGTTTTCCTTTAGTTGAGTTTATTCCGGTGTTAAAAATGATGTTTAGTCGATTGAGAATGAAGAATGTTTAGACCTAACAGAGAATCCAGCTGTCCGTAAAGTACATACCTTATACGAATCAGTTATTTGAAACCAAAGGAACTACGTATAACGCAATGCTTCACCTAAAAAGGTACTAATAAAAGTACAATTTTCCAAACTCCAGTTGAAGATCAGTGAATAAAACGTTCATGCTTGCGTAATCACAAACTCGTGCACACTATATGTGAACTATATGTCAACACCGGATCACCAGAGTGTCCGTAATAAAGAGGTTAAGTTTATATGACTTCGCTCTCTGGGGCCGAGATTTAGTGTCCGTTGTCCTTATTAGAGAGGGTCCGTATTATAGAGGGTTTTTTTTATAGAAAACGGGTGAGAATTTTTTCGGGACAAAGGGGAATGTCCGTTATAGAGAGGTGTCCGTAAGGAGAGGTTCGACTGTACTGAATACCTGTTGCTTCGATAGCTTCGCGCAGTGGCTGGCAACGAAAAATCATCCCAAGAAAATTAAACCGTGAGGATGAATGAAACTTTCTAGTGCAATTCCTGCGAGGAGCTCAGTTTGACGAAAAAAGCGTGATTAACAACTGGTTGATTGATATTGCTCTTGCCACACTGAGAGACTTAGCTCGGAATTGAGCCGCGAGTGCAAAAGGGATCTGTCTCATATGGTCTAAGGGCCGACATTTCTCCCCACTACTGCCTATCGGGGATATCCGGGCGAAAGCTGGCGAACAGGACCAACACTCGGGGCTGGTATAAGAGAACCGCGGACAGAAATTTCGAGGACTGTCGTTACAGTACAAGGCTCAGGTTTAGAGGTCCAGACTTACCGCTACTGCTTACTTGTTGTTTATTTATATTTACTTTTTTCAGGTAGTTGGCCTGCGGATGCGCACCAACACACAATATGTTCCACGCCGGAGTAAAATAATTTGTACCAAAGGCCTGCGGCCGCGGTCTTATCTTCAAATGCACGAGCCCGTGATAGACCTATTGTTGATTAAAAACAAAAAAACTAAAGAATAACTCTTAATAGACCATTTCCGAATTGCTGTTTGCCTTGGTTCCAAAACGAGTCCTGGTGCACAACCATTCAAATGCAAATGAGTTTTGTATTTTCATGCAAATCAAACTCATTATCATTTGAATGGTTTAGCACCAAGACTCGCTTTGAAACAGAGGCAAACAGGAATTCGGAAATGGCCTATTGGGGTCCTCGCAACGGGAGGACAACAAGTAGCTAATATTCCTGCCAGCCAGTCAGCAGTGATAGTTTTTTTTTTTTAATGCATCATAACAAATTTGCAAGTCGTATTCGTTAAAGTCTGTTTGCGCGTTCGTCGTATCATCGTGCACAATGACTCAATGACAATGACACATTCGTTTGTGTTAACTTATCATTATCATTATTATTGCTATTGTTGTTGTTGTTGCTGTCGCACAGCATTTGCAGCTTATGATGGATCAAAGATGCAAGCTGTTCGCAACCTGTGAACTAAGGTGACACCGTCATTTTTCAAGCACTGTTCTGAGTATTAGACCAGTTCCGGGTAGCGTTGTTTCCTGCCACCCTGATGCATCTTAAAGGAACACGTTCGACCACAGTGCTTTGCGCGCCGTTGTTGTTGTTATTATCTAGGAACTCGTTTCTGCTCCTCAAATGGCGACCTGTGAGAAACACTTGCAAATACTCCAGAACAAAGATGGACGAAAGCGGCTCTGATTCGATGGACGTAAAAAAACGAAAATGAGCATAATTGCCCTTTTCTGTAATACAGAAAATGTTGAATGTAGCAGCATTGCCTGCAATGCACTCTCTTTAAACCCTATTCTTTGCATGTAGTTGTCCATCTGCTGGCTGACTGTACCCAGTGCTCCCACAACAATTGGAATCACATCTACCCTCTTCATTGACCATAGGTGTTTTACCACCCAAGCTAGTTTTTTATATCTTTCTTTTTCTCCCTTCCTCTATCACAACCTTGTCGTCATCAGGACAGGCAACATCTGCGATCAAGCATTGTTTCTTGCTTTTGTCCACACCTATAGAATCTTAACATCGTCATTTTCTACTGTGCCTTCTGGTTTGTGTTCACACCATTTGCCTGCCCTCTCAAGCCCATATTCCCACGTAGCTCCTAACGGACGATCCTGGCTACGTTATCGTGACGCCCATTACTATTACGTTATCGTGACACCAATTAATATTATAGGCCATAAATAGGAGCGTGGATATGTTATGCTCCGGGTCACCAGCATGGGCGTAAACCAGGTTATTTTAGTTTTTGAAATTCCCGCGAAAAATTATTGCCATGGAGTTGCAAGCAATCTCCTCCGCGTGAAAAATGCGTGACATAAATAATGAGCTATCAACATCTCCCATGCTAAGCCATTTGATTGGATGAACGTGCCTGCCTATGCTTTTTAGGGCGCAAAATCTCGTTCTAAAAAAAGATCTTCTACTCCTGTGTTGGCGTACGAACCCAGTGACGTAGATGGACGTTCCTAATTATGGGTTACTGGTTATGATTTTGATGATGATGATGATGATGACGATGGTGATGGTGATGATAATGATGATGATAAAACAAAAAAAATTAGACGCTTTCCATACTCCACCCAGT
The DNA here is from genome assembly GCA_014634185.1 of Astreopora myriophthalma. Classification (NCBI taxonomy): domain Eukaryota; kingdom Metazoa; phylum Cnidaria; class Anthozoa; order Scleractinia; family Acroporidae; genus Astreopora; species Astreopora myriophthalma. Next base: position 2,018,608 of record BLFK01000104.1, on the reverse strand, counting down.
GTACCTAGTCTTCTTTCTCGCCTGATCTTAAATAGCCTCTGGGGCCTTTTTCGTCAAACATGCCAATTCAAGAAAATTGGATTATTGACGCCACCATTCTTCGCAGGTGGCTTTGTAAACGAATGAGAATAATACCTTCCTTCCGCTGGTGAGGGTCCGGATGATTTCTCTTGTTAAGTAAAGTGTGATTTAGCAAAGGACGGATTAATTGAGCCGCAAAGAAAACTAAAACCAAAAACGTTCCGTCGTCGAACCGGTCGCTCGCTTTCGCTTTGAAGTGCTTTCTTTGCAAAGGAGGACGAGGTGCTTAAGCATCATCTTCTTCTTCTTCTTTCTTCTTTTTTCTTTTCATTTAATGAGATAAAACTTCTCCATGAACTTCCCTTCCATCACCATTAATCAATGATATCTCAATCAAAGATATCTTTACGTAATCTACAAGATCGCTTCTGGATGTTTCCTCCTTGCGCCGGCGGATTCGAACGATTCCGTTGGGAACATATAGTTTCGTGACATTTTCCCGTTTTTTATTAAAGGCAAAGAGCTTTGGAAGGTAGACTAATGCTTCTGCTTAGAGAGCATAAAACAACAGGTTGTTTAAAACTCAACAGTGTCTTCTGTGTGTAAAATTGAAGTAAACGATTCAATAAAATGCTTGAATGAATACTTCCTGTTTGCCAGCTAGTGCATTAGCTTCTGAGGGCGCCTGAACATATGCAGACAAGTCATCGCGAGTAACTCCAAACTCTTTCCGCTCCAAGACCAAATCGGGCCCCTTCATTTCTGCGATCCTAATTTTATTCCACCCGAAATGGTATTCTCTACTAACCTGGTATTTTTTGCCGGGGCATTTGCATGATGGCACCATTTTAGTACCAAGACCAGAATGCTTCGTCAGAATTCTTTCTCGTTCAGCTTTAGTTTTTCACTCTCCTTCAGAAGCCGGGACAGGCATTCTAACCGTGCCACTTGTACCTTGATCGTAATTTGAATATCTGTTTTG
>BLFK01000104.1:1965105-2010105 GCA_014634185.1 Astreopora myriophthalma | reverse complement strand
AAAGGCAGAGAGTTCGTCTTCTGAAGAGCCTTTCTATTAGTAAGGTTGGGAGCTGCAAACGCTTTCTTCGCCCCGTAGAGAAGAGGTTGGTTTTCACCACTGGTCGGTTTCGAGAATCCGTTGCAAACGCTTCCACTAAATGCAATTTTAATTTCTCCTGGGATCCTTTCTAGTAAATTTTCCCCATTGTTTGGTTTTCGTAGTGGCGGTAAAGAGGTCGCTGATAGAACCTTAGGTAACACCTCCCCCCGTTTTTCTGTTCCTAAAACCTCGAGGAAATGTTCGGAAGGTCTTCGCAAGTGAAAACTTTGTGTGAAGTTTTTTATGGTGTCGCTGTTCCGCGGTGGTGTAAACGGCGGAGTCAAGGACCTTTCAGACAAACTTGGTTCATATTTGGAGCTTGAAAAACTTGTCCGCGATGAAACTGAAAACAAGCGTTCCTTTCTGCCTGCAGGATTCGTGGTTTCCTTATCACCCCCGGCCTGTTCAGTTGCGTGAGTTTCGAAGTTCGAAATCGCAGGAGCTGACATCTTACGCCGCATTGGAAGTAAGCTTTTCTCTGATTTGTGCATCGGTGTTTCTCTCATTTTGATCAAGCCGGCCGTGAAAAGTCGATATGAGTCCTTCGCGCTTAGATGATTCCTGAAGTCACCGGCCGGTAGGATGCATAAACTGTGTATTAAAACAAAAGTAAATGTATGTCGTGTGAAACGAGCCCTCAGCGCGACCTTGTGGCGTTGAATGCTAGTTTATAACATATCGATTACCTTTCAGGTCCCAAAACATAAACCAATGGCTTTGCCATACATAGTTGAACTTAGTCTTAGTTCCGGTTGATATCGCGTAGGCTAAGCCTCTTATTAGCTCCGAACTTTCAAGAAATCAGTGATCATTGCCCCTAAATTGTGCAAAGAAAGAGCTCATGCATGAAAGAGTTTTAAGAATGTTTACAAGCGGCTTAGAGGATCCAAAACGTTCTTGCGTGATCATACGGTATGTGTAGTGGCACTTCTTGCTGGGTGACTCACAAACAAACAGACTACTAGTTGCAACAATTTAGTAAACAAATTCTTCAACCAGCTATTTGTTCTCGAGAGTCTCATTTTGACAGCTCCACCGACCGGTAAATTTATAAAGTCGTTAATTCACGCAATGCCATTAATAAGCAAAGAACATGGTCAATTCTGCTCTGAAACTTATTAGTTTAAGAAGCTCTCTCTAACGATGATTTGTTGGCAAAAGCATTTTCTGTGCTCCTCAGTAAGAAAAATATCTGATGGTGTGGAGTAGCAGGAGTTGTGTACTTTAACGAAACAATAATCTTTCATTTAAAAAAAACTTTCTTATGATGAATACCGGACAAAGACATAACAAAAGAGTTATTAGCAAACTAATGTATAAGTCAATTAAATGTTTCCTGTAAATAAATAAAGAAAAAAACGGTTAAAGTGGTGACTGACTTTACCATTAGAATTTAAAGGACTAATTTAAGTTACTTTTGACGACTGATATTTGGCCCTAAATGACAAAGAAAGATATCTTTCTTGTTGGTGCAAACAGTTTTCAGATGCCGGCATGATGTCTTGACTAGCATTTTTCTTTTAGGCAAATACAATTAACACGATTTGTATAAATCAAGGCCAATATTTGTCGCATCTTATCAATCGAGTTTGACCCTTGGAGTTTGCCCGAAATTTCACGTGAACAAGCACAATACCCACTCGTGCGCTATGGATTTCCTTCCAAAGTCTATGTTAGCATATGAAGGGATCAAGGTTCGAGCGATTGCAGTGGTGAGTTACAAAGTAGCTTTTGATAGCACTCAGCTGGATGTGGTGGATTTTGCGAAAAATCAGCACGGATCACCGGATTTGCAGACCGCTGTTCACCCCCCTCAAATACTGGGCTATAGTGCCCTTTTCATTGGTCTTTCATGAAGCCAATGATGTTCTTGAGGCAAATGATTCAGTGCTGTCTCCCTTTTTTCTTACGATCCTGCGGGTGAGATGCCAAGTGGATGCGACTTAACTGTTTGCCGGACTCACGCCTCGGCACTATACTCGTTAGACCCTCCTACATGCAGTCAGGTCAGTTACTCAATCCAGATTGCACTTTATTCAACACACCGAACATGGACAGCTTTTTCGTTGTCCTACTTGGGACTCAGCATTGCAAAAACAGCGAGGTCAAGAATTCAGAAGCGGCTTCTCAATTGCTAGCTGGGCCCGGCGCCTTTCCAAATGTCTAATTCTGCGGAGCGTGCATTTACCGAGTGAATTGAATACAAGTTGACTAATATGTACCAGAACTATAACCACTATGTGCCTCAGGATAAATCTCATTCTTGGGATAACAAGCCTGACCTCAATTTATTTTGGTAAACTCTTAGCCAGCAAGCGGTTTGTACAAAGTGAAAGATACTTCTGATTCAGATAAACGGTTTCATGAAGTGATTTTAATGAGTTCATGAATAACCCAAATGTTTATCGTCATTCACCTGTGAATCGATCATGTTTCTTAAAATTAAATGTGCTACCTTTGGCCTAAATTTCATTTTGGGCGATACCAGGAAAAATAATCACTTCCACGAAAAATACTGTTAATTAATCTTACTTCGAGTTCTCTGACTGGCACACCTCTCCTAGTTATGCCAAAATTACTTCCTAGAAAATAGGAAAAACAAACGACTGACAGGCAGGTTCTGTTCAAGGAACCTCCATTTCAATCAGCCTATCCGAGAATTTTAGGATTCACAGCCTTAACAGAGCAAGGAACAAAACAAAACAACAGATTCCAGATTACGGCCAGACTGAAGTTATGACATTTCACTTAAATATACGTATCGTTTGAATTAGAAGCACCGAGCAACATATTCAATCAGAAAACAGGTGTAGAAACAACACTTACATTATACTGTCTCATACCTGCTCAATTCTGCCTGTCCATTCCCCTTGGGAAACGAGTTGTAACAGGTAAATTCAAACCGTGAATTGTAACTAGAAAGAGTGTTCATACATTAACATGTTTACGGCCGACTAGACTATCAAGAGTGTTTGTTCACATCGTGTGGGAGATGACCAATATCCTTTGTTTAACTCCACCAGAGCTATCTCTTCCGCATTGAGCGCTTCAAGAGAAGAAGCATTTGACTTTTAAATGACCAAAGCCAGAACGTTAAAACATCCGGTTTGGTTTTGAAGCTGTAGTCACTGTTCTCTTAATTATCTCGGTACAGTGTAATTCCCGGGTATAGATAAACAGACAGACAGACGAAAAAAAAAGCAAACAAAACTGCAACAGCTAAAAACCTTTCTGTTGGAGGTCCAGCGTGAAGATATTCAGTTCCTCTCTCTATTTTTCAATGCACAGTGAAGCATTTGTGAATATACAAATATACTATTTGTCACCATTTGCCAGAGATTTGGCACTACTGTGTTTGCGACCTCACTGTGGCTTCACTTTCTAATCCCAAAACTAGAAAAACCCCATACTGAGTCTGTTTGAGTTGTTTTCAAAGTTTCTTCGCTACAAGTCGCTTTTATGACACGGCACCTCAAACTAAATGACACCAAGTCGCAGCAAGGTTTTGGTATATAAACAGGATCAAAGTGCGATTAGCATGAAAGGTGATTAATGTTAGGACGCTAGCGTGCTTGCGAACGTTTCTGAACGCTCAGCAGTCATCAGAAATTGCTTGTAGGACTCAAGTGCCTACGGGCACTAAACGTACGACAGCGGGCCCTCAAGAAACTCGTACTGTGTCTGAACATCCTGGCTTTCGCTTTGCTCTATAGCGGTAAGGTGGGCTCTGAGAGCGGCTTGTCAAAAGGTTTCAACGCGGACTGTTTCAAACTCACGCGCAAGTGAAAGCTAGGGCCGCGACAATTGCATGGCGCCGTAATGTAACGTTGTACGAATAAAGAAGTTAGTGGAACAGACCAACTACAGTGTCATTATTGCTTGTCCTATTTTTCCATCTTTACTAAGTGACAAAATCTTAATTACACACCTGTTCGCCGCCATTGGCATCATTAAATATTTACCTTACGTAAAAGCATTTGTTTTTGGAAGGGAACTGACAAGGAAGCGGCAGAATTTTACCCCGGATCTCGTGGGAAAAAAAACACACTGAGAGTTTTAGGTATATGTGTTAACGTTGTTCGCATATCCTAAAGTCAAGCGGTACACATAGTTGAGGCTCGATGTTTGGGGTGGAACATGCCTCGTTTTCATGTCTGGCAAGCAGTGTTCTGGCATACCTCAACTATCATGTTTCCAAGCGAGTGAGAAACGTGTGATCAAACGTAGTTCTCGCCTCTGGGACAGTCCGCGAGATATTAAGAAGATTAAGTTAAAACTTCCTTTTACATCTTTTCAATAAATCAAACTTGGAATTTTTTGTCGTGCTAGATCGCATGTGGTTGTGTCTGCTTTAATCTTCTCGTTTCACAAGCCAGAACCGGCATAAGCCGGTCCAAAAGCACTACCGCTCCATCGTACTACATCTCGAAGCAGGTCTCTTATTACACATTGTGGACCGGCTTTACTGAAAAGAACTTAATTGTCCTCCTACGTTTCGTATTAATCGATAGAAGTTGACTCTCAGCATTGTCTTTGTTTTACAACCCTCGTTCTCAATTAGCTTCAATTGCATCATGCGCAAGTGTTTTCTTTTGAGCCCGGTAAGTTGTCCGAGTGCTATCATCATTATACCGGCTGCAGGATATAGAGGGCCTCCCACGGGTGGTCCTTGTTTCCTTGTTCCTTTACTTGAAAAATTTGCTTGTCAGTATTCCCTTGTTCCCGAAATTAATTCCGAACTTGTTCCCAGCCGGGCTCCTGTTCCCAGGTTTTTGATCCCTAAAATGGTTTATGTTCCCTTGTTCCCTTGTTCCCTTGTTCCCTGAGATATTTTGTCTTTGTTCCCCTGTTCCCAAGTTGAAATTAGCCATGTTCCCTTGTTCCCCAAAACCCGTTGGAGACCCTCAATGTATAAGTTGGCTCACTAGCCCTTCATCCCTACGGATCAAAGCTTACACAGTGAATTTCAAAAACTTTGAAGGTCAGCAAGGTAAAGCATCAACCTCGTGGCCAGAGAATGATGCTTTACATCTACTTTGTGTTGTTTTTGTCTTTGTTTCTTTTTAAAGTAGACTTTAAATGTCACTGGATTTCGCGTTTAGAAAATAAATACACGAATAACGTAAGACGGCGGTATAAAACCATGTTTGAGAAAGCCTCTTACCGACTGGTGAAAAGTACCTGTTTTATCTTCCGGTTCTTAATTAAGCTGAGCAAGTATACATGTTGCATTGAGAGCAGCCCTCAGTTGTTCAACTGAAATTGGATAAATTTATCATTCCAAGTAAAACATTTTGATGAGGTTTCTGACCATTTCTGTACTTAACTATGAACACTTCGGTGTGTGTATCCATGGTGACATTATATTGTAATCTCCCGGACAAGTCATCCAGGCTTTGAACTGGGACATGAAGCAGAAATATGAAGTAAAAGAAAAGCTACACTATTATGATAATTGTAGTGAGAACTCACCAAAGTTCGGAGCAAGCTGAATGATGATATTCGACTGTGCCACTTAGACTACATGCCGCTCAAAGACGATGACTCCTGTAGACGCATCAAGACTATCTCAGTTGATTCAGTTTCGAACGTGACTGTGTGGTTACCCAGTTAACCAGCCAAGGGCTTGTAACAAACTAAAATGAAGTGTCATTCATCTGTACAAACACTGTTAAAAAGAAGACATACAAATAGTGGATGGAATTGACGACACGGTCAAGGAATTATGAAGGCTAGTTAATTAACTATTGCTACATAGTACTGAGCAAATTTGGTGCGACCCGTTTCATTGCAGAACAGACACCGACATTCCTTTAACGGCCTCTTGAGTATTTGAGAGGACGCAGATTTTATCACGTCTCTGATATATAAATCTATCTTACACCGGATTCAGTTTTTATACTGCGAGGAACTATCGGAATTGAAGCTATTCTTTACACTTAGAAGAATAGAAATATGGAAATGAACAAATAAGACTGTCAGAAAGCAAAAAGCGAAGGAACAATTCATCATAGAATTCACTTAACCTCTTATAGACGTAGCCCTGACTGTTCAAGGCCAAGTTCATAATCTTCTTAAACTGACTGATAACATTTTCATTTGTGGACATTAGAAAAAAATCCTGATAACAGGAATAAAGACGAACAACATGCATGCATAAGCCGGAGGAACGATAGTGCTAAATCAAAAGTGCTCTAAAAGTATGAGTGGCATTCATCCGCAATGAGAGCAACTATACAATAGTGAAACCTCGGGAACACAATGGCTGCTCCCAAACACTGTATTTTCATTTAATATTAACACACTGCAAAACTGAACTCATAGAAACCATCTCACACAACACATAACTGAAACAGTGCAAGAGTAAAGCAGACCTCAATAGTCTCGCTTGAATACTAATTAGACTTTCAGTGGGGGATTTGGGAGGAGGGTGTTGCCTAGTAAAAGGTTCAAGAGTTGTATTATCCCTTGTATTAAGCTTAAACAATTATGGATTCTGGTATATCCGTTGCAGTGAGATGCAAAGGTAATATGCCGTTAAGAAGTGTGAATGGCTTAATAACCTCACGGAATTTTCCGGCGATGAAGCTTGTTCCTTTCACAAGGATGCCTCCCACCTCCTCCCCCTGTGGAAAACACTGTTCCTTCACATCGTTTCAACGGACGTGACCTGGCAAAGTGGTTTTATATTTCGTCAATTGATAAAGAATTCCTTGAATCATGACACACAGATTTGCACTTTTCATTAACCCGGTATGTAAAACAAAATTGAACTTTATCGGCTATGACAGCTTAATAGCTTTTGGGATTAAGTTTCGTCTGCCAAAATGGGTGATGTGTTCACAAACTCCTTCACGTGGGGCGTCAACCAAGGAACCTATAAAAGTGCGAAATTGCCAGTTAGTGCCAGAGAGCTTGAGCGCAAGATGATAGCAATTGAAGGTTTAGAAATCTTAATTGTCTCCATAGACAATAATGTAACCACATGAATGAAACAAATACTGCGCGTTTTGGGACCTAATAAGATTTTTGCTGTATTTGAAATATGGTCACTCGTCACGCTGCTGGCCGCATATTAAAAGCCTCTCAATTCATTTTTCCGGCATTTTGTACGTGAAGTAATAACTTTGAAGGTATTGGTTGTCTACGGTTTCTAAAGAATTGCATCACAGTACATCAAGCAAGGATTTTTCATTGTCTTTTCTTTTAATCAATGTCAACCTTGGCTTGCGGTTGTACTAGTGAACCCCTCCCAGGGGTTTTAGGGAACAAGGGAACATGACTGATTTAAACTGGGGAACAAAATATTTCAAGGAACAAGAGAACACAAACCATTTGAGGGATCAAAAAGTTGGGGAAAAGTTCGGAATTAATCCCGAGAACAAGCGAACACAAGCAAATTTTTAGAGGGAAGGAGGAAAAAAGGACCCCTCCCCCCTTTCTGGGAGGGGCTCACTAGTACAAATCAAATTGCAGGTCTCAAGGTCCAAAGTTCCAAAGTCCCTCAAACTCAGAAATAGTGTCAAATCGACAGCTATAGAATGTTTTCTTAGCATATTTATTTCCTTGAGTTTTTGATTAGCTGCACTTTTTTTGTAAAGAGTATCGACTCGCAAAGAATTACAACCGAAGTCACGTTCGACGTTTACGTAAGTCAGGGAAAAGGTCTAAGCTAACCTTTTTCTTAGCCAATTCTGAGAAACATATATATTTCTTGCACTGAACAAGGCAAGACAAGATGATTGATTGATTGATTGATTGATTGAGTGAGTGAGTGACAATTACACAATTTTCATAATTGTGTCTTCACAGCGAAAGGTGCGCTAAACAAACTACGGAAATCTGTGTGGCGCAAAATGTATTTTGTAACGTTTTGTTATTTTCACAAGAGAATGTACGTTATGTTATGCGATAATTGTAGCGTCCTTGTGAGGTGTCATCTGGGGCTAGTAGGCTATTTACTCGTAAGTTATGCAAGAGCCACTCGAGGCATCTCTGTCAACCTTACTTTTCTTTTTATTTCCTTTGTGTGTATGTTGTTGTAACGTTCGCTGTACCCTGCTTCAATAAACGAGATGTCCGCTGTTTTGTGATTATTCAAATTAGTTGCAAAATAGTTTATAATCGTTTCAGTGTGATTAGAGTATAACGTATGTTCTCTAGTCTCTTTCATGAGCGATGCACTGTTAAGGTGCGTATTGCTTAGAATTGTTTAGTTATCAAGATGTTTTTTGTTTTTGTTCGTTTGTTTTGCAGCTGACATTGAATACAAACCAGAACTTTATTGCTTGTGTCACTTAAAGGCTATTCCCGGGGGCTATTAAAGTTTCAGTCCAGGATTTTCCTGCAAAGCTATATAAAAACCAGAATATCACTTTCCAAAGTTCTTGTTTAACTTTCAAAACCGTTTATCCACAAACGATAAACTTGCAGTTATCCGTCAGTCAGGCAAATTTACAATCGGCATTTGAACTCGTAACGCAATTTCTGACGATCAGAAGGGATTTACATACCGCAAGTACAAAGGGCGCTTTCGTTTGGGGATATATTCTGCTTGTTCCTATCCCGGGTCAGGATTGAGAAAATCGGTGGAATATTATGTTGCATATTTCGAATGCGTCTAAAAAAAAAAAAATAGATGGTAAGTGAACATTCCAAGCTTCTCTTGAATCCTCAGCAGATTTGTCAAGGGCCCGTTCTACTTAATCAGGTGACCGACGAGTTGGTCTTGAACATGTCAACATGTTTTAAACGTCTCAAAGACTCCAAATACAACCGTACTGAAGTATTGAACCATTTTCGGAGGCAAAGGGATTAAATATCTTGCGTTCTTTACAATGTACGCAGTGAAAGGAAAATAGCACGCGAGTCTCGTATGATTTTCTCTTTACGCAGTCGTGTTTGGATAACTAAAGCAACTCCCCAGCCCTCCCCCACAGCTTCCCTGCAATGCTCTGGACAAATGATTTCCCCTACTGCACGCCGCGATATACTTTTTCTTAAAAAAAAAAAAAAAAAGAACAAAACAAACAAACAGAACCTCAAACCTCACTTAACATTTCAGTGTGGAGTAGTATAAATGGTGAATTTTGAACACAGAAGGGATGTCTTGTGTGTGGTATTCATGATGGACTTTGACTTCAGAATAATGGCAATCACCACGCGACCAGCAATTATGACGTCAAGAAACAGTTTTATCGGCCTTTTGATGATAGAAACGAACTCGATAACACGGTCTCGGAAATGCCTTCTCAGGAGAAAATTTCTCTCGGGAGTCAGTATCTCCAAAAAATAAAAATTCCAACAAATGAAACACGTTCCCTCTAAACTCAAAATGGTCAAGTGTTTGGCTTCAGTACTTCTGCTTTCGGTTGTACCGAGAACTCAATTTTTGAGCTAACCCGCGGTCAAAGGCTGGGAATTTGTAACTGAATCAAAATCACCGGAGTCGAATTTTGCGATTGGGCTGCTCTTTTTTGTTTGATTTCAACAACGCAAACTCACCGACAGCGTACGGTTCTGATCAAACGTTAAAAGCCTCTGAATTTTACACAGAATGAACTTGTGGGTAGAAAGAGCGCACTTGAGAAAAGATAGGTATTTGTAACTTAAGCCCGGTCCACTTGAGAAACATTCAGTGGGAATTTTAAGTGACCATTATTATTTGGTAGAGTACATAAGGAAATTCGCCCACATTTTGTGTGATCCATGCCGAAACACTGGCACTCCATTTAAAGTTTTGCCACATGACAAGTACTAAATAAAAGTGCAGCATAAGTTAGTATGTATATGTGGGCAATTCTTCGTATAAAATACGGCAGATGTCGAGAGGTTACAAAGGTTTGCAGGCGTCTTCAGCCTGTTGTCTAAAGTCATTTCTGGCGCACGGCCATGAGTTTTTGGTCGTTCCATACACACTGTACACGAGTAAATATAATTGTTATGTTGAGATAAACTTTTAGACAGTTCTCTGACGACGCAAGTCATTCCGGGGATCGTGAACTATGGCATGCGTTGGTAAATTCTCCAAGAGCCTATGCTATTATCACTGATGCGGAATCTACTTACAAGCCTGATAGCGATTGTACTGGAAGTAAATTGGTAAAAAAAAGCCCTCGCACTGTTTCCTGTTGTCAGATAAAACATCCGGGCAGAGACAAAAAAGGCCGTTATCAGGAACTTCAAGTGCCTTGAAAACTAAAGTTCACATTTTGACCGCCGGCGTCCCACACCACTTCACGAGAGCCACCGGCAGTCGTATTTACAGATCATAAGCCAAGGTGAAGTATCATGGGCATTCTATTGCCATTGGCCAACTTCCAACGAAGATAAGTGCGATTTGAGTTGAAGACTTATAGACAATAGTTGTATGTACCTTAAGAGGATGAACTAAACTCCTATTGGGCATGGTTATTTTTTGAGGACTTTCCCCTCAGTTAGCCTTCATATTCTTTTCGTAAGTTGCTGAAGTGACCTTTCCGGATGCGCGTCAGGGAACAAAAGGATGTATTTTGTTCAAAGAAATCCCGATTGTTCCCCCTTTATTCGATAAGTTTGCAATGTTTGTTATTAAATACGAAGCTTATATGATATCTACAGTTAATCCCGGCGCAGTTTGGTAGCGCCCTTAACCTTAAATGATTCTCGTAAAGACCTGTGAACATGTTTGACCGAGTTTCTCCTCCGCGATTTCAGCAACTGCAATTTTAGGTACATACAAAATGTCCCGGTACACAAATGATTTTAAGTTGAAGGCGCCCGGCGCTGGAGAAGAAATCATTTGTTCTTTCTTCTGGCCGACGGAAATCATCGAGAACTCAATGACTTTTCGGGTTAGCGATAGGATCACCCGATCGTTAGTCTTTCGAGGACTGATTGAAGTTACAAAGAAATTATCCCGTGCATTAGCTAGGATTCATGATTACCTGATCATTCTTTACAAGGGTATGTCACTCGGGAACATGCAGCTCGGCCAGATTTCATAGTCAGACGTAAAAGCATGAAACCGCTGGTACATCATGCTCAACAGCTTTCCCGCAAATAGTTTCCATCTTGATTATCCCACAGAATACACAACTGGACGCCTGAACCATTACATTACTCAGAAAAAATTTTACCACATTATGGTCACGTGAACTTCACGTGCCTGATGGAAATACAAAGACGTTCATTGTGCAATGGAAATTAGACCACAATGGAATGACATAGGCTTTTAGTCATGGGAGGAGGGCCGTAATTGTTTCTCTCAGCCCTCTTGCTGCGATACAACTAAAGCCGGTGACACACGGCTCAACCTAGTGCAACGTTTGTTGCTCAACAGTTGATAAAAAATGTTGCAGTGCTCAACTTGTTGAACGGAATAGAGCTTTTCTCTATTTCCGCTCAACTGCGTTCAACAACGTTCAACATGTTGAATGGCCTATTTCAACATTCAACATGGCATGATACACCTTTCAACATTTATTGTACAAGGGCTGCAACATTTGTTGATCAGCTAATGTTGAACTGTCTGTCACGGCTTAAGAATCTCCCTCAACAAACAGCAGGACAAAATATGCAGTGTTCAAGCTCACGCGATGCGGCTTTACCAAGAAAACAAAACCCTCAAAAGCGCTTACGTGATTACTGATCATTTATCCGTGAACTAAGATGAGCCAGAAACCAGATTGACTTTCCAGCTTCAAAAAATAACTAATTTATCCGATTGCTGCAAGTTGAATGACCGTTCGACTGTAGTAAGAATGGACGGGCCATCCGTCAATTTCGGAAGTTTGTTACTCGGCTGCATTACCACATGGGAGGAAGACCCGGAAAACAGAATGTTGAGAGATAAGAGGGAGAAAAGCAGTGGAAAGTGGGAGAAGAAGATGCGTTAAGCGAGGAGTTAAAATAAGCCAGCCTCCGTTTTAGTCATCAATTCCCATAAGGAAGTTATTCTTGGACGCTGGCATTCAGGACCGGAGTGCTGTCTACTCTGGGGGTAATGGTGTAGTAGACAATTACGGTGCTTTATGGACCAAAGGAAAGTGAATACTCGAGCAAATACGCCATACAGCGAGTGATTATTGACTCGTTTTTAACAAGAACAAGAACAACAACAACAACAACAACGATTCATTTATTTACAATTAAACAAGTTCGCGATATTGGTTATCGAGAAGCTCTGGCGGGTCGTGTTCCTATTGTGATCAACCGTTTCAACTAAAACAAGTTGATTTGGTTGATTTGGTTGTTCCGGCAGTTCCCAAAACAAAGAACGCTTTCGGTGCACACTGACAGATCAGCAGACGCTTCTCATAGTTTTCACCCATTTCAACCAGGTTCGGAACTAGTTCAAAAAGTTGGTTAACCAAACCAACCAGAAGCGCTTTTCTTCCCAATTGAACACGAAAACACCCAAACAACCATGTATTGTAACAGAAAGCAATGAACCACAGCATTTGAACACTCCCATGGCGGGGAAATCACTCCCTTTGGTCCTGCGCACTACACTATAGATACGCAATGCGTGTATACAATACCATGGGCTCCTGAAACCACCGAAATAGAGCACAACAACACCGGCACTTTCACACACACTGAATTGTGAAGCGTTTGTCGGCACTATGCTGAGGCGCGCATAAGAAAATCACGAGCCAAACAAAGATGCCTGCTGGCGGTTGTAATTTTCTCGGTCACTCAAGAAAATACAGGTGAGGCGGACGTCAGTGAAATTGAAAACGCTCTCATTGTTTAACCTCCGCAGAGGTCTTTTTATATCCTTTGTCGGTTCAACTACTAAAACTATTTTGCGTGCCAATTCGGAGATTTTAAAGTTGAGTAGGTTAAGAGTGATTAGCCAATTTTATTAGAGCTTTCGTGACTCGTTAGGGTATGGATAGAATCATCAGTCATCCATATAATCGGATAGTCCAGATATTTCCGCAAGGAAATATAGGGAAATAGACCTCTTTCATATTGGCGGCCAAACAAAATATCCTTTTGTTTTTATGCTAACGAGCCCTTGTTGCCTCGCTAGGATGTGCACAATTCAAAAGAATTATTGTTCTAAAATGAGGCTAGTAGGTCTTATTTACATATATACAAAAGACAGCAAATTGGTCGCCCATTTATGAAAGTGGTCTATGAAGTAGCCATCAAATAAAGTTGGTATAATACAGGCTGCCATGGTTACTTATCACAAAAGGAAATACTTTCCGTGAAAATACAGGCACTGAATGATCAATAATACGGAACATTTCTTGCAAATGCACCCTATAATTTTGAACAGATTATAACATAAACAGAAAAAAACAATACTTTATTTATGATACAATGCTCACTTAACTAAACAGATGTTTTGTCTTGCAATCCATAGGCTATCAAAACCACCGGAGAGTGACGTGATTGGTAAATCATGTGGCTATATGACAAAGAACATTTCTCACGCTCCACAGTTTAACGAATAGACAATCAGTGAGTCCTGAGCCGACAGCGTGAAATTCATCACGTTAGCAAATGCATCATGCTGGAGACCCTGCATGCCATCGGTTTTCACTCAGTGTTTAAACTCCTTCGATGAAATTTCTATAATATATATATATATATATATTTATAAATAAGTGAGCGGAAGGCTCCGCAGTCAAGCTTTAAACTCTGAGGTGGGCTTGCGGAAAAAAAAAAAAAAAAAAAAAAGAATAAAAGAAAGAAAGGCAATGATTTGCAAATTCATAGAACAAAAAATATTACAAACGCATAGGTGTACGTGCAGGTTCCAGAAGCAAAGCGTGGACAAATATTGCAAACTATATATGAAATCTCAGTAAGCAGGTGTGTGCCCTCAGCCTTTTAAGTAACTCTGGTGCTAATTGGTACCGAATATTACTCCGCAAACTGTTCGTATGTGCGAATTTTCAATCTTGGTGATGTTCAACCCTAAATTGCCAACGACAGAGATCACGGTTCACGTGATAGCAAAGAAATGGTACGCGAATGAGCGCCATGCAAAGTGGCACGACGGGACTTTTCCCGTGATTCAGCAAACGAAAGCATGCAGTAACTAAACATAATACACTGGAAGTGTGTTGCCCTTGATTCATATTGAGTAGATTTGAAACATGTTTCAGTATTATTGAAGCGATCTTTTTTTGTGTAATAGACAGCGATAATAGGTACTAACCAGAGTTAAGGGATCGATTGCGAAAACGGCAAAGCTAGTGGGGGTGATATTGATCTTCAGTCGAAATACGTACAAAGTAATTGGAGTAATTCCTGATCTTTCAATTTCTATTGTGAAAAATTTAGATCTAAGTATTCCATCAGGCTTTTATGCTATATTTTAGATGGATAACATTGGTTTATCTATTTCTTTTCAAGTGGGAAGGAAAACGTCCATCGTTTTGGTGAGTTGAGCCCGAAAACCGCCTTTCTTAACGATGTATTGAGAAGCCGTTACGTGGTATAAAGACATGGACGTGACTAGAAAATCCTAACGCGCTCCACTGATGCGGTTGTATTGAGGAAATAAACGTGTTTTACTATTTTTGACTCAGTAATTCGATCGGCTTGATCCAATGCACAAGTCGACAAGATGAAGGCCTTCTTTGTAACATGATCTCGTGACTTTTACTGAGTAAAATATGGGCGATTCCGCGGCGTAGTTAGTGAGAAGTCTCGGCGAAATTCAGAGCACTTTACTCCCTATGTTCCCATTGACTTAGGCTAAAGATCGTCTTCAAAAACAAAGGAAAGTGTATCGGGCTTGTAAACCAAAAGTTTAGTGTTCAAGCAATTTTCACGGAAGTTCGATCAATGCAGGACCTTTAACACCAGGGGGTATCAGAATTAACAAGACGCATCACAGAACTGATTAGTAATATTAGACTTTCCTGCGTTATCATTAAAACAAACGTTTCAGATTTGAACCGCGCACATCTCGAATTTAACACCTTTAGCTGAGTTCTATTAAACTTGTTGTCGACCCTGTTCAGTTCCAGTGTTACTATAGACTCGCAGACATGGAGATATAGCCGGCTGCGAGAAAACCTGCCTCAGGACTGCTCCGACAAAGTCCAATAAAATGGTCCGAGAGTCTGAGCTAGGATTCAAATGGTTACAGCCAACCTAGTTGCAGCCAACCGGCTGCGCGATGGTGTATACCTAAATGACAATCACTCAGTTTACATCATCAGTGAGAGATATGGTGAGAGAGCATCGACCGCGCGGGACCGAGTACTGACGCAGCCGTAAAACTTAAAACTTAAAAGAAAGTATCAATAAATTTAAATTTCGACAAGGAACTACAAACCTTTCTGACGTTTCACAAAATCTCACTGAGGAGACTTCAGTCCAGGATGGGAGGCTGAGAATAGACTGCAAGTTTTGTGCTGCCGTTAACTGATGCGAAACTTTTGCTTTGAGAACTTCACTTCGAACACTGATAGCCGTTTTGCGGTGTTCTAGATCGTTTATTGTAATAGCATCCTATACTGGGGGACTAAAACGGCTCGTAAAAAACAAATACTTAATTAACAACAAAATACTTAATTGAATAAACTCAGCAATATTCAGTTGTCGTTACAAGTTATATGAAAAAAATGACTCGATAAAAAAGACTCACGAGCTAAGCTGTATGAATAAATGTACCTCACGTTTTTTCAGTATTCAGTTGTTGGTTCACATTGAATGTTCCGGACTAATTTAGTTAGCCACTCTTGTTATATCCAATATTTTAAAATCATTTTTCCCCGTTTAAAACCGTATGATATCGCTTTCCTTCCTACTTGATACGGTACTATCCATTGAGGTTCAACTAAGTAGAAATCATCAGCCGGTGTGGATTTGGTTCAGTTGGGCAGATCTCTTCGAGTGCAACGATGAGTGCAATTCCCGCGACATATAATGATTAAAAAATGCGGCTCCTTCTTTTCTCCTTCTTGCTATCTTTCAGTTTATGAGTGTATCTTGAGGAAGCTTGGAAACACTATTTTTAGCACGAAACTTGCATTGATACTTCAGTCCAAAAGGATGCTTATCAACGGGTGGGCCTCAAGGGTTTAATCTCAAGTTGATAGTCCAGGGCGTAAAGGCCTTTATTCTTGAATGTTCCCGTTCATGATTTGAATAGAAGGCACCGAAGGCACCACTTTCTGTCAACTAATGTTTACACCCAAAATAGAGATCTGTTCATATTGCGACCAAAGTTAGCAGTCTTCAAGCTTCGAAATACTGATTGGCTGATATACGACTGAACTGATGGATGACCATTAAAGAAACGAGCTTGTACGGATTTAGTGTCTCCTTTTCAATTCAGCCATTTATTCATCCATTCAAGGGAGATTACTTTCAGAAGAGCGCGTTCAATTAAGATTAAATGTTCTCAGATTTTCAGACTATCATTTTCACGTGCTTGCTATATAACGTGAAATTAATTGTTTCCCCACAAAAAAGAAAACGAAAAAAACCCCGAAAGGTCTCCCTCTCATCAACAGCCCACTGTGTGTTACTTTTTTGTGCTGACCTTTCAGGCTATTTGAAGGTCGCCTCAAGCACGTATACTGAACAAAAAACGTGAAAGAATTGTTACTGGCCCACCGAACATGCACTTCAGTTCCGTCCAAAAGGTTTAAAATGAAACATTGGATAGAAAGGACAAGCAAAGTACTTCTCGCGTTTGCTCATCAGCAGAAGGTATTTGAAACGTGGCGGGATGTTCCGAGAACTCTCGCTTTTTCACTGATGCGGCCACCGGATGGGGAATTTAATGTTTGGATTTGAAACAGTAAGACTTTCTTAAGTTCCGCTAACACTTATAGAGAACCGAGCATCCTTGATAAGACGGGAGCTCGGCCAGGCTTCCTTAGTTTCCGACGCATTCTTGGCCAGTTTTTTTTTCCGAACATTCCCCAAGAAAAGAGCAAAACCCGACATTGTTACCCTGAAAACATAGTCAACAGCCAAAAAAAAAAAGTTTTAAAAAATTTATTTCCAAAACAAACCTCACATTTCATCTTTTTGCCACTTGCTTGTGGTTTTTTCAAACTAGGGTGGCCATATAAAAAAACAAAATCAGACTTCGAGGTGATCAATTATCTCAACAAATATCAAAATCTCACTAGGTTTCAAACTTGTCGCACCCAGCGTTGTTAAATTTAAAAAAATCTGTCTTCAATCCTATTAACAGGCGCTGTTCCAGCAGAATGCGGCAGTGAAAAACTATATGACATCTATATTTACACAGCTTAAACAAGATATTCGTGGCATGTTTATCCACACATAGCATAACTTTGTCCTTTTGGTTAACTGAATGATAAAATTCTCTTCTTGCCCAATTTATTTGTACACAGTTAAGCAGCGTTTTGACTGTTCAAATAGCGTTCTAAAATGACTGCTTTAGTCATAAAGAGATTATAGTCTCCATTTTCTCGCTGAACATGCCGTCTAATTTCAGCTGAATGTTCGTCCTCCAGGGATTTTCGTTGGTGTAAATCACTGGTGTCGAGTCTCGGGAAATTACCAGACTTTAATACGTTAGGTTGGGAAAGCGCTTTTCTCAATTGGTTATGTTTCGGTGATCGACAGCTTAACTTAGGACTGCCAGTATGGACTTTCCCTTCAGTCAATAAATCTCTCTTGTTCAAGTTAGGTAGCTTCGAATTTTCTTGAGAATCATTCTTCCTATAAAAGGCCGATTTCAACAGTTGCCCTCTTCTCGACAAAAATGGTGACTCTACCAGCTCTACAATCTCGGGTTTTCCGACCTCAGCCGGCGAAAAAACCGGTGAAATGATCGTTCCCAGCATATTACAGTCCAACGATGCCTCAGCCAAGGAAGGCAAATGGGGAGGTAGCAAACTTGGTCTTCTTGAAGGCAAAACATCTGAGGCGACGTCGTAATGCAACGGACGAGATGGTGTGGCCGATCTTGGATTTCGCATAGCGATTTGCAATAGTCAGTTGTTCGGTTCTCACTTCGACCAGCACGTCACGCAGACTTCTGCTCTTTTTGAAGGCACACAGTGATTGAGATGTGTCTTGTTTGGATTCCAGAATAAAACTGTATCATAGGTCACGACACCGCGTGATCAGGCATAGAAACAATCGTACCGCTGTTGACGAAGGCGTGTGTCACTCAAACTCGAGCTATACGATACGTTGATTGCCGAAATCAGTCAATCAGAACGAAAGATACAGCGTCATTGTGCAATACTGGATACAAGTCACTGATTCTTTTCCACGTACATTATTGTTAACAAAGGTTCCGTTTTGCCCTTCAAAACGTGACTCTCTACATTGATAGCGTGTGTCTGGAAGTGGTAGTTTTTATTTTCAGTGGAGAGCCGATCTAAACTTATACTCGGAAGCCGTTGGACTTCTTGCGTCTCACGTCAGTTGACTAACTTATTGTAAAAAGATAAGTTCAGATTTGTATCATGTTCCACGTACCGACCCGGCATGAAGTTGCGCACGATTTAATAGCCGGCCTTCAGCTTCATTCTTCTTCGTGCGTGAGAATATGGGTCACGAATGATTGCCTCACCCACGTTTTTGTCATTAAAATTTGTGTTTACTTTTCAAACAACCGATTAAAATTTAAAATTGTCTCCGAAATTAATAAAGCAAACAGAAAAGATCTCTTTGGCTTCCGAAAGGACGACACTCCCCGAAAGTACTGAGTTTTTATTGCGGTAGTACTGTTTGTGCAAACTCGAAATTGGAAGAAAATTGACAGCGTTGCTCAGTTTAGTTTTAGGAATCAAACAACGCTGGGTTTTACTAGACGATTTTGTGCTGTAAATTATCGTTCAGTTTCTCTTTGGTTGAAAATGAAATTCTTTCAAGCGGATACGTGATGAAATTTGATGGACTGCCACAAATTGCCTTTCATCGGATAATTTCACTAAATACACAAAAGATGGATTTCTCTTCAATTAAAACCACAAAGGAAGTTGTAAAGCGCGCATGCTTTAAAGTATAGAATTCAAGACGAACGCCGAACGAGTACTCTTTTAAAAGTGTTGTGAATAGCAAGGATTTTAAGATAGTGATATTAAATTGCACATTTTCTCGCTGAAATCAGACTTAATTCTATTTGTTTTCTGCGGTTTTCGACGCTCCTAAAACATACCGCAGAAACGGCAAGTTACACCAGAAATCGAAGCGGATATCGCTGTCTGTATTTTCTTTTATTTCTATTGTTGTTTAATGCTAAACATTTACACTGTCGTTGACTCTGAAAATTCCAAGCGCTGATTGACCGTTTAGGCAGACAAGTTCAAAGCATAAGTGAATTTTCACAATTACACAGCTCAAAAATTCTAAAGAATCCTGATGAGCAAAGCGCCTTTCTGTGTATTATTTCCGTGAAATTTGAGGAGAAGCGTTAAGGGACACTTCGTTACGTTTATCAAAATGACCTCAATCTCATTACTTGCGTTCCTGGACATATCTCTGACATCTGTTCCGTGATGTCGTTCAGTCCATTTTTGTTATCAGTTCTTTCCAAGTCAAGATCATTTTTATAATTAAGTACATTTTTGTCGTACTTTATCTCATGCTGGGGAGTCTTATTTGGCTGATTGTCTGGCTGGTTGTACTTGAGTAACTTCTAAGTCTTGAATATTTAAAAATTCTTTTCTGTGACAAAAGATGAAGTCGTAATGTTCCAGCAAAGCTGAGCTTTCACGTTTAGAATGCTTCAAACAAGGGCTGCAAATTTTGAGCCGTGATTGAATTAGGTACCTGACAATGACGGACCCATTCTTTTTCCATGTCCATTTTGGCCTCAGAGGTCTAAACGAAAGGCCAATCAAGCCATAGAGACTGTTTTTATTTTCTTATGATGTTCTGGTGTTAAAAGAGAAGGCAAGAAAAAAAAAACGCTATAATTCCCGACTGCAGATACTAGCTGGTCAGTTATTGCAACGCAGATTCTCGAAGAAGCAACTTTCATATCAATGCAAGATATTACATCCGGTGGAGCGGCTGATTCTGGAAAATGTAATTTACCAATTCTTCACAAATCACGAGTGCAAGGTTATCGCGGCACTCACGCCAGTGGGAAGAGCGCGACTGAGTGCCCCTCCTCCTCATCACCTGACAATGAAGGACCTAAAGTTGTCTGTGTCAGACCTTACAACGATAAGACAGCTTTAACGATTGCGCGCTGGATAGCATGTTCCAGGTCGGGCAACCATTTTCGCCGCTCCCCACAATCTGAACACCTGGAACAGGCTATTAGACGCGCAGGAGAGCACTTTCTTTATAGTGCTTCAAACTGTGTTGATAAACTTAGCAAAACCGGGCTCTGCAGTAAAATTTGGGTCAAATAGCTTAAGTAAATTGACCCAGTTCTGTTCTAAAATTCCGCTCAATCTGCATAATGTTGTGTATTACTTGACATAGAGTAACAACTGGGCTAAGTATTAGTTCTAGACGTGTTCTCTAATGACCTGACTCAAGCATCTATTGTACACAAATCTAATAGAAAATCAGCATTGATGTTGATCTCAGTTTCGGGGGCCAAGAGCACACCGTCAAATTTTGCCGAAAAGAAAATTTTGCTTTAAGGTTTAGACCTACGTCGAAGACAAAGGAATCTGTGGCTTCTAAATCTGTCGTACATACCTTTGTGGTGGATGTGCACTCAGCTATCAAGCTAGTTCATAGGCGCTCCACTTAAATTATGCCACGAAAAAAAAAATCTATAAATAACATAGTTAAAAGTCCCAAATGGAAGTAAGCAACCAGTTGTCTATTTACATTTGAATCTTTGACCACTGAAGACAAATCAAGTTAGCGGTCAGAGCGAGATTTGAACCAGAAGTATCCACATACAATGTGCCGGCAGCGTCCCGGCCAACCAACACGCCGCATCCTTATCTTCTGAGATAGCAAGCTTCATCTTACTAATAGCGTTTTAGCTTCATTTCACTAATAGTGTTACTATACAAGTAAAAGTTCGAAGGTCTACTGTGCCTTAACTTAGGCCAGAAGCTTCTGCTTCAGTTTCACCACCGAACACATATGAATTTTATTCGTTTAATTTCGGGCCTCACTCGTTTTGCCTGGCAAATTAACGAGTCATCAATGCCACAGTACTATCGTTTCAAAGTATGATACTGCACTACCGGAGATTAGATTGGGAATTCAAGGTTGAAATACACTGCCGTATCCTTTGTTAATCTACAATCTTGGATAGAATAAGTGGAAAATTAAGATCCCTCTTCCCCTCAAATCAAGGATGGGGAAATGGCGGTTCATATATTTTCATTCTGATTAGCTACAGTCGGTTGTGGTCTGTCCTCTTCGAATTACAATATAAATTGTGCATAGCGTATTGTTTGCAGTGTAAAGAAAGAGAGAAAGAAAGAAAGAAAGAAGGAAAGAAAAAGAAGGAAAGAAATAGGACAGAAAGAATTGAATTTGATAAGAGCCGTTACATAAACTAGAAATTGCGCTGCTTCTTTTCCGTTTTATCATTCTTTAGAAAATGCGCATGCGTAAACTCCGTGTACTCCAGGCCAAGAACGTTTGCGTACCATATGGAAGACATAATGAAAATATCTATCGCTCGAAAACTTACCAGCTAAAGTTGGAACTGAGCTGCGAGTACGAAAGGGATCTGTCAAAGAGATTTCTGTCGGTCACTGCCGAGTTCGCGGATAGGTATCCAAAACCTGGCGAAGCACTAGGACACCCTTCACATAGAACCTGGACAATGAATTATGAACGGATCAAATCATAAATGAGGATGTTAACAGCCACCGTGTCGTTGTGAACCATAAATAACAGTTAGAGCCCGGAAGACTTCTTGACAAAGCCCACCACATGTTACTGAAGAATGATTGGCAATCAAGATTGCTTGTGTTTGCTGTGGTTCAATTGTTGTTGTTGATGCAGCCGGTAGCCGGTGATAGACAATTGTAAGCTTCTTCAGTTGTCATTTGCAGCGAGTGAGGTCTGAACGGCGAGATTGTCCTACGACTGGGTTACAACAAGTCACATTGTGCTGTGAGAATTGTTCAAAATATCGTAGAAACGGCTACCAACCAGGAAAAATTATAATCATATTCCCGCAGCACTGGAAACTGCGCAATTTTATTGGGAGAATGGATTTCAGCAAGTGTTTAATTATTGCCAACGACAGATGACAGCCAAACAAAACAAAATTGATACAAACATGCCTTTAAATGCTAGATAGACTGCTCTTTACCGGAAAGTTTCTGAAAAAAAAAAAACATTCTGTCAAGCCGTGCATGGCTTCAGGGATCGGCCTGTCATTACAAATGACATGATGGAATTGAAACTGACTCAGAATTTGTTCTTTTAAAACGTGCAATATTCTTGCATTTGGCAAGAATTAAAAAGTCAAAGGAATAATTCATGGCGGGAGCTTATAACTATGACTGCATATGTTATGGTTCGGGCTACCAGCAAAGGAGTGGACCAGGTTATTTTTAGCCTTTGAAATTCCCGCGAAAATGTTCGCCGGGGTCTCAAACGCCCTCCGCTGTGCGAATAAAACTTAAATAATAATGAGCTGTTAATCGCTGTCATGCTAAAGCCGTTTGATTGGATGAACGTGCCTGCCTGGTTAGCACTGAAGGGATAAGGCGCCAGTCTGCTGAGCGGAAGGTCGTGGTTCAGATCGCGGCCGGACCAACACTTAGGGTCTTAAAATAACTGAGAAGAAGGTCCTGCCTTTGTAATGACATCTGCAAATGGTTAGACTTTCTAGTCTTCTCGGATAAGGACGATAAGCCGTAGGTTCCGTCTCATAACACTTGCGTGGAACGGTTAAAGAACCCCCACACTGTTCGACAAGAGTAGGGGACGTAGTCCCTGGTGTGATGGTCTATCACTCATTCTGTTCTGGGGGCACCTGTGAATTCTACTGGTTATTTAGATTTAAGATTGTGAACTGCGCCATAAAGCAGTCTGGCAAAGTCCCCCACAAAGTGTTGTAAAGCGCATTTGAATATATTCATAGAAAATGCGCTATATAAATGCTATATCATTATCATTGCCTCAGTTCTTAACGCACGAAATATGGTTCCAAAAACAGCTCCGGCAACTCCTATGTTAGCATACGAACCCAGTGCTAAGGATGGGCGCTCCTACTCATATGGGCTCCTGTTGTTCATGGGCATTCGTTTGTATTTAATGAGAAGCAATGTCGCTTTTTACTGCCAACCATCTTGTTCACAGCAGTTGGCGGACCAACAAAAGATTATTAAGTGGCCTCTCCCTTTGATCTCGATCGTCCGCAACAGTGATTGACGCCCGGCAGTGAAAACGAAATTGAACTTCAGAGATCGCATGTTATTGAAAAGCGCAGTAACAAGAGTATTAGCCTACTCCCCCAGACACCATATCACGCGCTGGAACACATATCCTGCCGTCCGAGGTCAGTGACTGGGCAAGAGACCGTTTGGACATCAGTATGTGTTTGTCGTCGGCGAAGCTTACAACCCGCTGAGGGGCTGGGTCGAGGGAGCGCTGAAATCTGCCAAGAATGCATTGGTGGAGGGATGGCACACAAAAAGTAATGATTTTAAGTTCTTTCTACCGCTACGGGAGCACGGGTGACGTAAAAGAAACGAAATAAAAGACAGGAAAGAAAACAACTCCAAATAAAGACTAATCCCAAGGGAACAAAATGCAATGCTTTCTGGTATGTGCGGAAAGACCATGATTTTGAATCAAAGAAGGTGGATTCAAAACGAGTTGTGACAAACTTCTTCGATTTAGATTTGTATGGATTGGAACAGTGAGTTGAACCTTTAGCATGAGAATAGAAATGGATTTGGTGTCATCGCACTGCCAAACTTCTCGAACGGAATATTTTCATTGTAAAATTAGATCCTTACAATTTAAGATCACTTTCACGACGAATCGTTCCAACACTGTTTGACTTCAAAGTTCAATCATTCATGTGTGGTGTAATAGGATCACGATGGTTACAGATACCCGCTGTTTTGCTGTTTTGACTCGTTACTTGCACTCTTTCGATTAGTTTCTCTTCTACCCTTACTATTATTATATTACAGAGATTTAGTAGCACCACGTCTACTGCAAGTCAAACGCCAGATTGGTGTCTATGTTTTCTCTTAAAGGAGCGGTTAAATGGGTTTGAAAAGTTTAGCTAAACTTTTCAATTTTGTTGTTTGTAATCCGTGTCAATCTTCTCCATCCTTAACCATCCTTGTTCCTTTCTGGTTTGTTATTATCTCTTTGGTGTTTTTCCACCTTTGTAAAGCATTATTTTAAGGTTTCCTTCAATTTAAAGGTAAATTTGTTGATGATCAAAATACTTCAAAATATTGTGACAGAGCCCCTTTAAAACTATTTCTTGATTTGGGGGCTAACGAGAAAACTCACGCAAACAAGAAACAGCAGCAACCAGGAAACGGCACTGAAACGGAAGTAAATCGTGGTCAGCCAGCTTGTAGGCTCTCTTTCCTTCCCCGCCCCCCACCCCCTCCGACATTCTGTCATTCTCGCCTTAATTCTCCCAGTCTGCAGCGAATCCAAAATGGCAGCAAAACACTCGAAAGATAGAAAGATGAAAACCGCCAAAACCGCCTGCACTGCAGGCTAGTTTATGGTAAAAAGCGACACTAAATCTGTCTTTTGTTTGAATATTTCTTAAGTGCATCTGAGTCGCATTTTTAGAGTCCATTTCCGTAGATTTCCACACATCTGGCACTCAGAAGTTGGATTGAGCACACCGAAAATTCAAAACATGCGAGACACTTGCAGTCGAGCTTGTTACGCGTGCTGACCGGCTGGAGCTTGTCCATCTCCCATAATAAAAATGTTTGATCCAAAACAAAAAAAAAGATTTCGACGTCTTTCATTCAGTCTTTCCTGGCATTTCAAAGCAGTCTTTACAAAAAGCATAACATCATCATTATCAGCACTCTTTACTAATTAACATGTACAGGTTGGTTTATTTTTACATACGTCACCTACAGTTTCATGGATAGTGATGTCTGAGAGTGTTTTCCTTTTAAATTGTCATCAACACTCATCAAGGTTGGACTCTTGGCTCCCTGTGTTTAGAATCGGCACGTACTGAACCTAGAGGTGGTTTGCACAATTTCGTCATCACCGCCGTCAATAATCAATCCCACTAGTTTTTTTTTTTTTTTTCGTCCACCAGAATTTGTACATTTCACCATTCTTAACAAATTCTTCAGAGGTTGCAAACCACCTATAGCGCTTGAATACGGCAGTGTGAACCTCTTGGCATATTTTAAACCCTACCGCGGAAGCCGCGGAATGCGAGCTCCCTTCTAGGGGAACGAAATTGCTTTGTTACAGTTGTTACCTGTCCTCTGTGCTTGCGTTCGTTTCTCGCGAAGTCAGTTCCTTTGCTTAATTTCCTACAATAAAGTTGTAATGCTCTACTTATTCAGGGCTCTTTGTGGCCCCTTAGATAATTTCGGGGCGCTCAAAGGCCGCAGGTCGGCCCTTTCATTCCGGCCGAGTTCGACCTCTTCGCTTTGAACCGGGTGCTCGTTTGTTTATCGATCTTGAAGTGAGGGTGACCATAGGGTCATCAAAGCAGCACGAATTATGGTAGGGCTGCATCAAGTTATAAACTCAGCAGCCAGCAAATGACAATCCACAGCCATTTCGATAGTGCAGATGAATCGATGGCCTAATCCACGGCGCTTTTCTAGTTCCAGTTTGCTTTGATAAATCAGTGTCTGATAAGCTGTTTTCTCTTCTCAAGCTCGAAGCCGCGGAATGCGAGCTCCGGCGATTTCTTTCGGACTTTTCAACTCCGGACACTGAAGGCAAGCAAATATCCTCTTGTCTCGCTTGTTTTGAGGACACTAACAGATCTGACTGCGAGCGACTGCGGCGATCAGTGCACAAACTTGGTTGTATCCCCAGATGAATCGTTTGCCCGGTTGTTAGCGGACGATCAAGTCGGCGCTCATGTTGCGGTAAGCTTGGTAGATGCTCAATTGTGGCCAGATGGTTGTGGCACCGCGTCTTGTTATGGTCACTTTTCTTACAAGCTTCAGCAGTATTGATAAGTTCTCGAAGCTTTTTGTTTCTCCTCCACATCAGTAGCTGCTCGGAATCCCAAGCTCTCACAACCACGCTCTCATCCCTCTCAATTTTGTGGCTTTTCAGATTCAACAAACGATCTTGGAAAGAATTCTGTTTGGATATGTTATTCCACAGCTCTTGTTCAAAGAATCTGGCTCTAGCCTTCCGTTTGACTTCATTCATTTTAAAAATCTGCAACTCACTCGTGCTTCCTGACAGCGAAAGGTGTTTACTTGTAAATTTCGTGCGGTGACATTTCTTCGTGAGTCCTGATAATATACCTACTCTTTTTTCGCGCAGGCAATATCTGCAATGACTTCTAACAGAGTTTCAAGGACACTTTAACAATGAAACCGGATAAACAGAATAATTTTGACGTCATCAGCCGGTTTAGTCATCTAACCATAAAGCGTGCAATAGGTCAACAAAATAATGTGCGTGTAATGTTATCAAAATAGCCTTGTTTGTAAGATTGACCCAAAAGTGTATTCAAGAAATCCTTAATTTCTTTTTGCCTCGTTTAACGGTTTGTTGATGTTTATGATTAAACTTTTAGCATATTCAATTATTCTTGGCATGCCGGCCGATTGCTTTATATAAGCTGATAACACTGACTCAATTTGCATCCATGCCGATACTGAACAACTCAAACACTTTCGTCTATCATTTTACTGATTGTATTGGAAGTGCATTAGCGGATAGTCGCAGTCAATATTATACAGAGTTTTCAAAGGATTAACCGTAAGGCCTTAAAACGGGTTTCTATGAAAGTAATCCCTAGCTTTGTAAATGGTTTGATGGACTTTAAATGCACGCTTCAAATATGCACAGGGACAACATTCATGACGCACGAAGACCTAAATCCGTCACTGTAATACGCATGTTCAGCCTGCGGGCAAAATCGTTCAATGAGTGATTAAATGAAATATATACCAGTACATCAAATTCACGTGCGTTTCCATAATAACAATTTCGACGTTCTTGCTGGATGATTTTCACTTTTTAG
Source organism: Astreopora myriophthalma (assembly GCA_014634185.1). NCBI lineage: Eukaryota > Metazoa > Cnidaria > Anthozoa > Scleractinia > Acroporidae > Astreopora > Astreopora myriophthalma. The sequence goes on along the minus strand of BLFK01000104.1, from coordinate 1,982,972 downwards.
AAATCACTGGGATTAGCGAAACTACTCATGAACTTTCATGATACCTTCCCGGAGAGGTTTAAGTTCGATTCGAACTCAGCAATCAAACAATCAGCGCGGTTCAGTGTCTTCTTTACTAAGTATAAATTTGAGCGGGGGCCCTGAATAGGTGCAACACCTTGAAAAGTGATTTTGATGACTGCGCGGCCCTATAATCGAGTCAAAGAGAAAATTCACTTAACGCAACCACAGATCAGGATCTGGATGGTTTGAAGCTCAATAACGTCGGTAAACTGATGAAAACCGAACCACAAAAAACATTCTAATTCTCTCATGTGGTCATTTACGAAAACCAGCTTCAGTTCAAAATTTACTCCCAAAAATCCGGCTTCATCTTATACAGCAGCATTGAAACAAAAATTGCTGCATAGCTAAAATTTCAATTTTCGACTGACCACTACGGGAAGACAAGAGAAGACACGTTTATACTAGGAAACATAATACGTGACAAGCCGTTTGATTCCAGAAATAAAAGAAACACCGGAATTGACACTGACCTCTACAAAGTCGTCATCAACGTACAGTTCATCAGGAATCAGTTTCAAGCACGTCGTTCACATCCCTGTTGTCGAGCGCCCCTCTTCGGGGGCTTTTTTCTCGATGAAATGACTTTTCACATGCTTCACTGTTTCCTCGTCATCTTAACGCCGGAAATTCGTCAAAGTACCCTTTCTGGGACATTTATAATCGGGAGTCCAGCAGTTGTACATTTTGTTCTTTTCAACGATATCCACGTTTATCCAAATTTTTACAGACTTTAGGTCTTTCTTGTTGCTGTTGTTTTTTTTAACACCTAAAATAGGATTCTACCTTTTCATCACTTTCAGAAAAGATAGGTCTATTTTGATCGGTATATTTTTCTTTGCTTCCCGCACTTACTATGATTGATTCTTGAAATGTAAGAGTACTTCCTCTTGCATGGTTTCCTCGGACATCTTAAGCAACCACTCGAAATTGCACAATTCTTCTGCTACCAGGCGGTTTCCAAATGACGCGCGTAGAAACTCTGCGTCACAGCCTTTGGACTTTGTCTTTAAGTGTGTTGGATTCCCTTGGCTCATGATGGAGGTATCCCCTGCGGATTGCCTTCGCTTAAACTATAACATGACAGGCCATGCTTCTTGAACGGAAACAATATAGGGAACTTTTATTTTTAGACACTTTACACAGGTAACCCAACTCAATCAACATGAGATCACTCCTAACAAAGTGCATGGTTACTGACATTAGACTTCCAGTGAATGAAAACGTGGCATGTGGATCTGAGACAGTTGCCTTGGCCACATAAAAACACGAAAACAACAACAGAGATGTAATGTGCCGTGAATTCATCCCCATTGAGTGGGAGCCCTTAAGAAAAAGTAAAACCGTTCTCTTCCTGCATCTGTTTACCATTACACACTTACTGAGCCATCTCACCCATCTCATGCCCATATTTTGCCCACACATTTGGCATAGATTGTAGCTCTATAAACCAGTTAAGAAAAACACTTCAAGGAAAGGTACGATACGCCGTATTGACAGCTAGGATCAACAGTAGTTCCGCGCCGATATCGTTATGAATAATGAACTTTATTTAGTAATGGAGTTTATCAAATGTATTTATCGCAGGGGCGCTAATTGGAGACACTATATGGAAGAAATAGGGAGCTTTATTAGCAACGAGGAAGGCAACGGCAAAGAGAACGTTGCTTCAGAATAGAAATTGCTGTTCAGCTGTAATCATGTACTTCGCGTTTATTTCAACTCCTACAAAACGATGTAAAATGTGTTTGTGTTGGCCAAAAACCGGTGTTCAAGTTTAGAGAGACAAACAAAAATTCAACGTCGTGTGCTGACACTCTCTCCAAGCCGCTGATTTTGGTCATTAATTTGACGTTGTTGTTTCAGTTGTGGAGGAGGGCAAAGAAACGCACACGTGCAGAGCGTGGAGAACGTTTGTTTTTACTAATCAAACCTGCTTCTTTGTGACGTTCCCGTTCCCGTTGCCGTCATTGTTGCTAAAGCTCCGTAATGTTGGATTTGAGAGGAGAGGGGAAACCCGAATACCCGGAGCAAAAGCTCGCTCTCGAAGCAACGGCCAGAACCAACAAACGCCGGGCTCAAACCAGATATGACACCGAGTCACTCGGCTTGGCTCGGCGTTGTTTATATTTGCCGAGAGGTTTAGACAGGGGGAAAATATAAAGAAGTCTTTTTGTTTGTTTGTTTGTTTTGAAGTCTTTACCCCTTTTTATGATACTCAGGATTGTGCTAAAAATGGAGACGTGTGCACATTGGTGCTAGGCACACCACGATTTGAACTTAATCCTGGTTCAACCGCCGGACTAGGAGTCCACGACGAGAAGCTTACCTCTCCATACAAACCCTATGAGTCAACCTTCGCGCGTATATTTTTATTTTTTGAACGCCGTGGGTTTTTTTTTTTTTCGGATTCACGCTCACTGCTTAAAATGCCCTATCAGAATAAAATTAGAGCGGTTTCCAATTGAGTGTAGTAAAACCACATCCAAGTAATTACAGACTCAGCAAATCAGGTTCTGAAGCAAATACACCCTTCGGCCAACTACAAATCGAAGTCTTGCGTGATTCACGATCTGGTTTTACCACCCAATGAGAACGCAAAGCAAGTTCCGGCAGCCGACGCCAAGCGCGGGAAAACGAGATTCACAAGTCACAACTGGTTTTACTTTTCGACCTCTTCTCCAGGGTCTTCTCGGCTTTCAACATGGCAGCTTTTTGAAAAGGCGCCACGTTGGACATACGTGGGTAGTATGTAGACATTCGACTCCTGTGCGCATGTGGCGGTCAAGCAAGTTGCTTAAAACACTATCTCTGGGTACATCCATGGGTGAAATAAACGTGGCCGTCGCCAAACGGGTTAAAATATGGACTGCTCATCGCGTCGTTTTCATCCGATGTTTGTAACTGAGATTTTCTCGACGACCGACAGTAATAACATCAAACTAAAAGCAGACGCTATTGAATTACTCGAAAATAGGTCTTGCTCAGTAGGCTGAAATTCTCTGAATTAACGTCCTAGGCATTTTACACGCGTGAAAATAAAGAGGGGCTAAGTTTTAAGGTACTATAGTTTGAAGGTACTATAAGAACGTGTTGGACTGCACTCGGTTTCTCACCAAATTGCATGCTTTACTGGAGCGAAGTAAATAAGAATATTTTGCATGAGTGAAAAAAAATGATTTTTTTAAATTTAATTATCGTAGGAATGAATTTTTACAAATTAAATGCCAACGCCCATATCTTACTTATTAAAATTGTTTAAATACTATCTTGTGTTATGGTACATTATCTACCATCAAAAAGTGGATCATTGGATAATCAATCAAGAGTCTTCATTGGCTTAGCCATCATGGGTTATGAGCTAATATACCACGTTCTACAAATATGGTGAGCGTAGGCATCGGCTCAAAATTGAAACGGAGCTAAAAAGTTACAGATTTGTGTATATTTCTTGGGTGTTCTTAACAAAAGAATTATTTCACTCGCGCTTGTTGGATGTGAGACGATTATAGCCAACGGGCGCTCGTTGATTACTTGTTAAATAACCAGATCAATTTGTGCGCTCTTATTGGTTAATCATCTATGGTTTATTGCGCTAGTAAACTCATAGAAATTTCGCCTTCGCGCGTTCTCTAAATTATTGTATAAAAGCAATAGACAACACATTCCTATAGTTTATAGGCATGATAAATCACGCGGGATGTTGGAAGTACACTCGAGGAATTCGTAAATCACTTGTTGGCGGTTCGTGATTTACCAATTCTTCTTGTTTTCTTGCAGTGGTTAATCAGCCCATAAACCATAGACACGTGTGGTCTATTGCTCAAATAAACTTACGTACAACATTGCTAGCTACTGACGGGCTGCTTCAAATAAAAGCTGTGTCTAGTGAATTACAAGTTGGCTACTTTGTCCAGTGACAAACATACATGGACGAGTTAATCGAAGCAGGGTTGGCGCCTGTCAGGGCTAAATTAAACTGGATTAAATACCATGGCAACCTGTTAGCAAAAATAACAATTGATCAGGGATTAGCGTTAAGCCTGCTTCGGTCAAATCGGCTCTGACGTGAGAGATTGACATCATTCAAGGCGCTGTTACACTGTGCTGAGCAATGTTTCGGGTACTGGTGAACGCTGGCTAACTGACTTCTTCAACTTGTGAGTCAAAAACGACGATGTACAACTAGGCTGCATGAGATTAATAGCGTGTGTTAGGGGCGTCGGTGTGTATGGTTGAGATCGGGCCAGGCGGTACAAATCGGCGACCTTCGTGATTAGGGATTGGTGGGAATGGAGGATGAGCAGCAATGTTAGCGCCCCTCGTACATATCTAAAGCTTGTTGATGTGCATACAATTTCCATTTCTATAGTGACTCTGTGAACCTGAACTTTTGTCTTTGCTTGGCTACTTTTGAGTCTGGTGTCCATACCCACCCTCAGAAACGATGTTTTATGTGAGCATATTTGCCGGAAAATGGAAACGATTTTACCACAAAAAAAGAGCACGAGGTTAATTCACTAATAGTATGTTATGGGCATAGAGTACATTTTGTTAGCTTGAAATTCACAATTGGTAGTTACGTTTAGCCCAGCTGGTGCAAAAGGTAAAGAATAATTTGGATCCAAGCTTGTTTGGCCACGGGACACTCCTCCCTGTTCTATGTACCACACAGGCATGGTGTAGACATGACTTGGCCTGGCTATCAGCTTTGTTGGATGAAGAGGTGCTTGGGTGAACTGTGGCTGACGTTGTACGGGACTGATAGGAGGATTCTCTGTCGGAGTTACCACGTGGTAACCATGTGGCACGTAGGTTACTAGTTTGACAGCGCTTTGATGATCGATGTAACTTGGGCCAAAAGACGAGGCTGTGTTGCAGCTCGGCGATGAGAATTGCTGGTTGCTGGCTTGGTAGTAACCAAAGGTGTTCGTCGTTAGTGGCAAATTGGGACTAAGGGGCTGCATGCTCGTCGTTGTCAAAGGCTTGAGGCCACCAGCTGAGATCATCAGCGCTTGGGATGGTGCTGAATAAACTGGGTAGACTGACTCATAAGCGACATTTCCAGGGTAGCTTCCTGAAATTTGCTTTTCCTCGATATCCCATTCCGTTCCATTTATCATGGTAAAGCTTTGCTCCGAACTTGTTGGTGAAGATGGATCACTGTAGCATTTCGAACCTTCCGTGACTTCTTGTTGCGGAGCCTCTTTTGGGGTTTTGGGCTTTGCACCGATGTACGCGAGGTCTACATTGGCCCGCCTTCCGTCAATTATCGGCCTTTTGTTCACGCAGGCTCTTTCAGCTCCCTCCCTTGTAGCCATGGTAACCTTGAAAGTAATGAGATGCCGAAAGTTTTAGAGATTCAGAAGAATTATGGATAGGCTGATTTCCGGTTACAGTATTCACGTTCGAAATACTTATCCAGGGCTGTTTGCACTGATTCTAGCCCTGCCCTCTTGATTAAAAATGTAATTTGTGACAATCGATCTTTAATTGGTGTAAAGTACCATTTTGCCGTCACTGTCAGAGGCCTGGTGACTGGAAAGAGGCTCTCAGTAAGTTATGGGATAGGGTTTGTATTTTGCGGAAAGTCGACTGAAATCAAGTTTCTCAGCCCTCGCGAGTGAGAACACCCTCCAAAACCATGTTTTAACTGAATCCACTGGACACGAATCTCAGACGATGTGAGGAAGTGATTTCCGTAATTTGCAGCCATAAAAAGGTGAGGCATTCCGCCGTGTAAGGTTGCAACGTTTGGTTTTCGTTCAGTCATTTTAGTATCGACATGTAGGCACCTTGCTCTACGCCCTCTATAGACCTCATTCCTATTGACGCCTCCCCCCCCCCCACAAATATTGTTTTGCTTTATACATATGCTTCTGTTTCTGCATGAAAACAGAATAATAATTTTTGAGCAGTCATTAGTCAAAGAATTAAACTGAATACACACCAATGATAAATCGGCTGTCATTTGTGAAAGAGATCCTTCCTATAATAACCGCTTTACTTTAAAAGCCCCAAGGGTCGTATCATTGCCTTGGTTGGAGGTACACGTTATCCGCTTTCCCCCACTGGTTCTTAAGGGTTTTTGTGCCCAGCTTTGGTGCATTTAGTAATTTCCTAGATTTGAAGATGACCTTTGTGTAGATGTTGAATCTAAGTAAATGGTACGGTCGCTTGGTTGGCTAAAGCGCCCAGATATCAACACGCTGTGTTTCCCGATTGAGCCTGAGTAGGCCGGGGCAAAATATTTGAGAGGTTTCCACGGCCACAGAATCAATGAGAACCATCGTTAGACTTGTCACAGCGAAACACTGTTCGGTGCACCCTTGAATCGTGATGTTATCAAGAGAGGTTGCTATATCTTCTAGACATCTTTATGATGAGGATCATGATGATGATGATGATGATTATAATTATGATAAGGATAATAACAATAGCTTCTTTTAAAGTATCACTTGATTTAGCAGTGCAAATAAAATCAACACAAATGAAACAAAATGTTGACTTCCAGTGGCGGATCCAGACCTTGAGATAAGGGAGGGGCCCCCCTCTCAAAAATTCTTGCTTTCCCCTTTCGCTTTTTTCTTTGGCATTTTTCTCGATTTTGAGGCAGCTCAGTTATTGTAGCCAAACGACTTGGTCCAAAAATGAGGGGAGGGGGGTTGCTCCCTGGATCTGTCACTGGCTTTTAAAACGAGGAGAAAGCCGGAGTACCCGAAACAACAACAATAACAACAACAACAACCTCGGAGCTGAAACCACTTATGACTGTTATAAGCTAAGTGCATCATGTGTCATCTTGACAAATCCTCCTCTCGATTACACGAATACCATGTCCTTAGCCTGATCATGATTTACGTATAAGACACGGTAGGATTGGGGAGGCTTGACAAAAACCAATCTCAACGACAACTTTGAGGAGTGATTAATCAACTGGAGACATCTTCATTTGAGGAAGAACTTCACTATTTATATAAGTTGACGAGAAGTTGAAGAAGAGAAGCATGTCCGTTTTCAGTTTCCAACCGAAAATGTTTCAATTCTGGCCGCGGGCACGTCTGGGATCGAGTTCCTGACGAGACATGAAACAAATGAAACTTACAAATCCATATCCCTTTGATCGTTGACTGTTTTTTTCGCGGATGATCACCGCCTCTACGATGTCATCAAACTGCAAGAAGTACTCTTTCATGGTTTCATCTTCAGTGTGGTAGGGAATCCCCCCAACAAACAGCTTAGTAAACTTTGTGTCATCTTCTTCTGTCATCTTGAATGCCTATACAGTTAAAACGTTTCATTTAGTATAGGATTTGCTCATTCTAAACAGCACATGATCTAGAGCGACCAGTGCTTCAGTCAATGACAGATTATCCTTCCTTCACTGTCAATTGTACGTCATTTATCTCCGATCTACTGTAGCTGTTTTAAAGGTTTCAGCAAACGGGGAACTAGTGTTGGTAGCCTATTACGCACTTCCTCGTTTGCGAGCACGCACAGTACTAAGTTTTGTTTGATATTGATTTCCTTCATTACTCTGACTACGGGGAAATATTACATAAGCAGTCAGTTTCCAAACCGAGACCGGATCCTTTCAGCTCATTACCGGGTTCTATCCGAAACTTCCGAAGCATAGGTATGTCGTTGCTGTGTGTAATGATCGAACCTGTATATTGACGACAACTTAGAACCACCCTTTTTCGAACCATATTAGTTCAGAAGGACCAACGCCGGTGGACCTGACTTAGAAATTGTCGTCTCGAATTAATTTACTAATTTACGGTGACATAACTTCCATAACTACCTCTATTTAGCTATATGCATCATTAATTAAAGAAGCTACTCTGTCTGGTAACTCCGTTCAGGCTGTCACCGTTACCTTAAATGCCAAAACGAACAACGCTGTATTGAAACCTGATGATCCACTGATATCGTGAAGGATTCTTTACGGGTGCATCTCGAGAAGACTAAAATCAGTAATGACGGCCAGCAAAAAAAAAAAAAAAAAAAAAGCAAAGCGAGGATCATCTTACGTCCGATAGGCTATCTAAACCCAGAAGGGAACGATGCCAGTTGAATGGGAATTAGAGATAGACGTGCAAATATTTGAACTCCATACATTGACAGCTCAAATTGGATTTCAGTTCATCAAATGCAGCCGACCTTAAAACGTGAGCCGTTCATGCTTAGGGAACAATCGAACCAGACGAAAACCATCCAAAACTATTGGATATTTTCTGAAAGGTTACATTTTTTACATTGCCGGTCTACGTTCGTGAATGCCGGTTGCAATTTCATACCGTTGTCGGGTATGCATTTATGCGGTGGACGTTTGAGACCGTACGTGCGACGGCTCAGGCACGCAAAAGGTAGGCAACAGGTACCAAATAGAACATTTACAAACTAAGATTTTAATCTTTACTTGTTCAATCTCACGACTCCCGTGAATAATCGGCAGGCCAAGAATTCATGTTTTGATGATCCCCTTAATTAATGAAGCCGAGTATACCACAACTAAGTGAGTATCCTATAACTAAGTGATGACTGTTCAATGCCAAACATTGGCCTCGTAACTAATCTGTGTACCAAATCTCAGACTTTCCTTAGCTGAATGATGACCAACTGACACACAAGTAACATGTTCTACATATTCCACTGATAGCCGGGATTTCAGTTTGCTAGAAACGGTTGAATCGTGTGCGCGGCGCCGGAGTTTCCGTGAATTTTCATGAAACTGAGACTTTACTAAGTCAAGTTTGAATTGAAGACAGTGCCAGATACACGCAGTATATATACAACTAGCAAGTACTCTGAGATCATGCATCCAGGAGCACCTCCACTCCTTCCTCGCTCCACCTCCCCCCGCCCCACAATAAATAATAAACAAACAAGAAAGAAGAAGTACAGAAGTACGTCGGCAAAAAGAGAACAACAAGTTAACGGGATATACCACATTACAATGCTTCTTAACGGCTTTCTAAGTAATGGCTCATCTCTTATCTGAAAGGGGTTTAAATTAACTGCAAACTGAGAAATGGCACGGAAAATTACCCTGCTAAGATAATACTGAAACAGCATGCGCTCTCAAACAAAGTAACGTTAAGTGCCTTTGAAAACTCATTTTGTACCGTGTTCCAATGTTAGAAAATCTTCAATGTGTGCCTTGATTAAATCATAGAACAGCGCTCATACTTTAAAAACGCAAGAATATGAAAAAACTTCAACAGACGTTTCCAGAAGGGCCCTATGTGTGTGTTTATTTAGCTTTATCGGCCTAAATTGATGGAAACACTGAGTAAATCTAACTTACCGCACTCACAGTAACTATAGCTACGAGAAAATCGCTCATAATTGAACTCAAACAGTTATTCCAGAGATTAAAAACTGCTCTTAAACAACAACAACAACAAAGAAATCTCCCCTTCGAAATTGGGAAATTCACTTTAATTATCATATACCAAAAGTTACAAGTACAGAAAAAAAACTCAGTTGCTGAAGGTTTTTTCTCGTTTTTGATCGGCGTAATGAGTGAGGACTAAGCGGTAGCTGGACAAAGATAAGAAATTTGTTGTCTGAATTTGCAGCTTTTCTATTGAAGTAATCACTGTGCTTTCCAGGTTGGAAAAGCCCGCAAGCTTCTCGCGAAAGTAGACTGAAAGAATTCAAATAGTGAAAAGAGTTGTTTGCTTAAATTTTAAACACGTACTTACAATACAATTTGAGAAAAACCCTTAAACAAGCTTGCGTGTTTCAGCCGGAAACAAGCTAATCTGCTGGACCCGCTTTTCTCGTAACATGGCCTTTGGTACAGTTCGCCTCGCTTTGCCTTCCTTTGTTATTGAACACATCAAGGAACGTTTTCAAATCTTACCTTTTGTGTTTTTTGGTCAGTTCACAAGTCCTGCAAAATAACATGTAGCAGTTGAATGAGCCTTCATTCTGAAGAGCTTAATAAAATCAATTGATGCATTTTTAGTACAGGATTTGCAGAAAGTTAGAATCACTTGTTCACAAACAATGACTGACCTTACAGTTAAAAGAGTAGATGTATTTGTCTAGATTACTTCATAAGATATAAATTAGGAAAGAAAATCTACCTCTGGGTTTTCAGTTCATAAAAAGAATTACAGAGTCGAGAAAAAGCTCGATCAATCTCGTTTCCTAATAAAGACGTGTTTCCCTCGTAGAATGAAATTTAGAGATCCAACTCGTTGGCATTTAGCCGCATTAAGCCGGAGGTATTCCTTTTTTCTTTTATCCTTTAAGTAGAAATTACAGGAATGTTTTCATTACGCACACGAGAATTAGCTATAATGATTCTACTCAGACGGCTTTTATTTCCAGACAGCCTGAGGGATTGAACTCGAACGTCAATTTTCGAAGTTTCCAGAGATCCGTGGTGTTATTGAGACCATTCATGCAAATTCATCTCAGCAAATAAAAGAGCCTCAAGTCGGGAAGCAGTTTCTATGTGACTTATTAAGTTTTATTTCCCCCATTGCATGCTGTTGTTGTTAGTGGGCATGAAAAAACAAACAAACAATTTGCTCGCTCAACAGCCATCTCAGCTCGTCGAGTACGCTCTGCTAGCTTGACGGTTTCTCTTCATGCAGTTACCCTTCCCGATTTGGGGGCAGCGAGTGCCAGCGGAGGTACCGGGTTTAAATCTCGATATATGACTACCCATGCAATGCAATTGTCTTGGGTGGTCCCGGACTCAACTCAACTAGGCTTTCTAAATAGCCAACTGTTTGCCTCTTTCCAGTTGGGTTTCCCTACGTTGTTTTGTTTATTTGAACTGCTTCAAGTTGGGGAGCAGGGTTGGGCAGCAGGGTTGGCGCAATGGTGAGAGCGCTCGCCTTCCACCAATGTGGCCCGGGTTCGATTCCCGGTCTCGGCGTCATGTGTGGCCTGAGTTTGTTGGTTTCTCTACTCTGTTTCGAGAGATTTTTCTCCGGGTTCTCCGGTTTTCCCCTCTCCCCCAAAACCAACATTTGATTTGATTTGTTCTGATTTTAGTTGATTTGTAGTCTCCCCAATTAGCAGAGCACTCGTGCTCAGCTAAATAACCTGAGACTCAAATAAAGTGATTATCATTCAGTACTCAGCGCTCAATTTTTTAATTGCGCTCTGAGCACTGAAATTTTAGATATTTTTTATAGTTCTAAATCATGATTCCAGAGCAGGAAAACAATATTTTTGGTTCTGTGATTATTATTATTATTATTATTATTATTATTATTATTATTATTATTATAATTATTATGCTACATTCTAGACACGGCCCCACAAGCTTGAAGCTTAAAATAACTCCGCGTAGTAGCACGCAGCATGATCGTCACAGATGAACCGAGTTTAATAGCCTAGTAGCCCCTACAAGCCTCCTGTAGCTCAGAAGGTAGAGCATCCCAACTAGTTGTAATGAGAAGGTCATAGGTTCGACTCCTGTTGGAACAACTTGGGGTTTGTTTCCGAGTATGCCTGTGTCACTTTCTGGAGAAACAAAATCATCCTCAAAGGTTCTTTACTTAATTTTTTATTAACTGTATTATGTTACTTAGATGATGTCCTCTTTGAATTCACAATATAAACAAACCTCTTTGAAGCTGAGAAGACACGTTGTTTTCAGTTATGATATGAAGAAATACAGCATGCATCCAAACACGATTTTGCATGGTCACAAGATCTGCCTTATCCGACTGAAAACGGAACGGGTTGAAATCCTACTTTAAGAGACGTTCGAGCCCTTTTTGTAATTAATTGCACGTCGCATTTACACAATGACGTCCTTGACAGCTTATAACGTTTTGTGTTAGCAAATACACTCAAAATATTTTAACTAAACAAATAAATGATCTGGCGAAAAATTCTTTCGTGCAAAACGAGACACCTGTTGCAGGGAAAATGTGAACCAATACCTGACAACGATAATGTGTTTGCCCTTAAAACAATATTATTTCTTCACTCGAGTGTTCGCCGTTTGAATTTCCAATTCAAGACTTAAAAAGCGTGAGAAATACGGCGCTTTGAGATAAACTAAAAAAATAACATCTCCACGCTTAAGTTCTAAAACCGCAAAATGATGAATTGAGTTTGTGACTGTTGTATCTTTAAAGACCACCACGAACAACTTAACCCTTTAAAGGATAAATGTTTGGCAAAGGTTCAGTGAAGTTTAAGTCCTTGACTTTCTGAAAATCAACTTGCATTTAGTTTCTACGTGAGATCCGTTGAATCTATAAAAATTTCGTTTATGAAAGAAAGTTCAGAAAGTTGATGCCAGATGATGTAATACAGCTGTATGGCAGAAAGGAATACGAAATTTCCTCTCACCGAACACTGCAGTTTCACTTCGATAGTCATACTGAATAAATCAAAGTCACCAAATAACTGACCGCAGACGAATTTTTCAGCTCAGTTCTGTTTAGACAGACGAAGCTTGTCGACCACAAGGCCTATCAAACTCCAAGAATAACAACCAATGTAATACGTAATACGTGAATCAATGAAAGTGCTTGATATGCGAGCCTTGAGCCTTGATATTACCTTTCTATAAGAACTGAACAATCTAAATATTACCACAAACAGATCAAGCTACTACTTACAGTTTCCTTGCAATTCAAAACCAACAATAATACCACATTGTCCCTGATATATTTATAAGAGGCTTTATTTCACATCATTACCTTCAAAATGGAACATAATTAATAACCGCCAACAAAGCAAAGTCGTGTTAGAATTTCCGGTTTTCAACATACTATATTTTGCGGCCTTAATAAAGCATGTAAGAGGCTCATGCAGTGACAATCGCTCCGTTTCGGCGGTCCCCGGATTTTGACCTTACATCAGAGTGGGTGGAGTTCTTTGATGGGGTGCTAATCTCTTCTAATCTCTGGTCGCGCGAGGTTTTTCTCTAAGTATACTCCCATTTTCTCCTCCTCTCGATTTAAAGAATAAAATAATTCGAGTTGGGACGCGCGCGGAAACTTTCGAACAAGTTGGCTCTTTAGAGTGAGCTCCTTGAAGTTCTGAGATTGAAATAATTACAACTGAATTACCGTGACATTTGGTAGGCAAGGTGCTTCTGAAGGCTTTACAGTGGTGCATGGCTAAACCGCAAGGCAATAGGGCAAGATTCAACAATAAACGCGATGCCAGCTTTGCTGTTTTAGCTTCCTGCATCAGTTTCTAGCCACTCTAAAATCACGCTTACTGAAAAGGAAGAGCCCGGATACACCGTAAGACAGTCCAACAGAGCTGGGAAGGAGGCTCCAATGAAAGCTGGCATAGCCAACTTCGTAGGCTGAAAGATTCGTTTTGTTTTTTTGCTTGTTTGTTTGTTTGTTTTTTTCAAGAAGTGGCCAAACCTTGCAAGCTTATTAATAGCCATAGCTGCTGAGGAATGGCTACATTCGAGCTAATAGCTGTAAAATTGCTAAAGATTTTATGCGATAGTTGAGATTTCTTACTCGGATTTCCCGACGACATCAAAGATGTACTTCAGTGTTGGGTATAGATCCAATCGGGCGCAGTGGACTAATAATTTCTTTAAAAACATGAGAAAAGAAGTGCAAACGTCTACAAACGTCAAATCTACGCCATAATAAGGAGCAAACAGCGTCATGTCTTGGCAAATATCCATAGGAAACAGTTTGTCATGACCTTGGAGTTTTCGTCACACTCTGCAATTTTGAAGCCAATTCAGTTGCTTCTTGATGCCCGCCCGAGGTCGTACAGTTAGGCTACTTGATGATACGTAGCTCGGAAAGATTTATTTTAATTACTGTTGTGTGTCGTGTGAAACCGGGTATAAATCATTCAATGTAATCATAAATTGCTTAGCATAACCCAAGGCTATAAACAAAGTTAGCATTGCAATGAGTCATCTAAATTAAGGCTTACGTCATTCAAATCTGATATAACGTGAAGCAGAAATCGATTTACAGAAGCTGTACATGTGCAGAATGGATCAAGGAACTCTTAATCTGACAAGGTTTGGTTCACTGTTAATTTTTTCGTTTGCTAATATTGCAGTGCGACATCACAAAGAAACTCCGTCACACCTGAAAGTGACGCGAGACTAGGCTTTTAAAACTTTGCTATCGTTAAACTTATTTTGCTGTCCTTTACCATTGGCCGGCTATGCAGGATACTATATGTAAACATCACCCCTTGCGGCTTAAAGTCAAGCTAAGCCGGAGTAGAGCCAAATGGTTTGATTGCTTGATAAAACTGAGTAGATCCGTTTTGTTAAGCGAAATCACAGTGTGGTAATAACTAGTTCATTGTTTTAGATGAAGTTGCCGTTCTAACTGTCATATTTTATTGACATATTTTAACGCGTGCATGGGACTGACTTTCTACCTTTCAAAACAAAGCAGACTTAGGAGGTGGAAGTGCGCTAGATATGCTAAATTTGACAACAGTCGTCTTTAACCTTACCCTGCATGACAAAATCAGGTGATGCACTTTTCCAATATAGTTCAGTATTAATTACAATTAAACGACAGTCGTCCTCAGATGAATTTCAAGGCACATTTATAAGTCCGTCGCATTGACTTTGTTTGCTGTTGCAACTAACTGCTAGAGGGAAAAACTTGGAAGTGCTTAAAAAAGCGGGCGGCTGATCGTGACAAAATGACTGAAATCAGTTTCCAGCTCCAGCGATAAGGAGAATTTACGTCAGCGAACATCCGATTTCATTCATCCATAGATTATTTGGCCTTAGGCAGGGTAAAAACTTTGAGTTTGTTTCTTACAGTTAGTTTTCTTTGGTTTCATTGTACTGAGGGGCAAATTTACGTATTATACAAAAATCTTAAACGATGCGTAACATTTGAACAACTACATCTTCCAATAAGCAATGAGGCGATATGTCGAAGTGACATTAGGGAACGAGTGGTAAACTGTCTTTAGTCCATTTAGTGTAGGTGTCTTCGAATTTCTCTATGGTTTTGTAGGCAAATTATAATTGATCGGCACCAAACGCGGCTCGCGTCCACTTCTTATATAGCAACAACCAATAAGATGTCGACTGCACAATATTTGGGGAAGCAAGGTAATAAAAAGTAATAGAGGATAGAACAAAGTCTAACGAATGGCCCAAATTATCATTCTAAATTTAGCAATGTTGCACACTTCGATGTTCTGATTTGAATTTCACGCGTTTGAGGGATCGAACTAGCAGCGATCACACAATTCTGCAGCGAATGTACAGTTTTAGATTGAAATTTCCTGGATATTATGAACTTGAAGCACTTACCCTAAAATTGACGAGATGAAATCTATTCACGCACCTTTTTTTTTTTCCATACTTTATCCAATATTTGAGAAAACAGGTCAGTGCGAAATGCCAATATATTAGCCCTCATAGGTATTCTGCATTCTCGCGCGCTTGCTTTCATCTGACACTTATCTCTCTGATTGGTTGCTGTGATTGGTTAGAACCATTACCAAGGTTTCGCTAAAAAGATCGCAGTTTTACTTTTTCGAGGCTTCGTGTTTCAGTGTATTTCTCATCAATGTAAAAACTGACTAGCTGAAATATTAAGCAGATGTAAAATTCAGTTGTCCTTACGTCAATGGCTTGCTTAATTGCGTCCAGAATTGCCTTGGACTGAAAATATTTGCCTTGTTAATTAAATGCATTAACATTGGAAACAAAACCTCTCCCTTAAAAGAGCCAGCGGCCTTGATTCGAAAAATCCTAGCCTCGGTACAGTTTCTGGCTGAATCTGCTGAATTGCTAAGTAATTGTTGGAAAATTGTCCGAAGACTATTTGTTCCTAAAGCTTGAAAATAAGAAGATATGCATAAAAGAAAATGTCTGCTTGATCTTTCTCCGTTATGAATTGCGTAATCTGTCTCATATTCCTTGTGATTTCGCCGTACACGTCCGTGTGTCAAACCCTGTCCACGACTGACCCTTTCTTACATTTATACGTAATGGATCTAGCTGACATATTGCTGAGGCATAACTCTGCGAATTGCATTCCATCAAGGGCGGAGTGGAAATACCCTAGCTGAATTGATTCACATCGCATCGGAGAAACGTGAAGCAGGTATCGAAAAACAGTCCCAATGTACCCACAGCTCGTTTTCTTATATATCATCACAAGGATGTGGAATCAACAACCAGCTGCAACGAAATCCATACGGCAATCTTTATCCTAATTTAAGAAGGATATTTGAAATATGAAATTTTCTTGTTGTCTGTGTACGCACTACTCATTGTCCAATGCCTATAAATTGTTTTCCCTTATTTCCTATGTATGAAAGAGTCCTATTTTATGTCTTCTTTATAACCACGGTGTTTGTTGTGTACGCTATTAGATTTATGTGATATATCTTTTATAGAGGTCGAGCGTTTTTAACATCAGCCGACTGGGTGACCACATCCTATGCTTTCGACATTAACCGGGAATAATTCAGCTGGGTTACAGACGTTTAAGCCACTTGGCTCATGTGCTACTTAACGTAAACACTATGCTTAACTGTTTATGGACACGACATGTGCGAAGAAAATTATGTTTTGATTGCTCTCCAGTCTGTAATGCTATGCTTCGAATTGTCGCCATGATATAGTATTGTTGCATTTACTTTATATTACACAGTAAGAGGAGCGAGAAAAAGGAGAAGATGCTGGCGGAGTACTTGAAACTCAACCCAGAAAGAGGTGAAGAGGCCAAAAAGAGAGAGTGCCAGGACCGAAGACAAACAGCGGATTATCTTCCCATGCCACGCATTAGAACTACAAGAGGCGATGGTAGCCAGAGCAGTCCTTCCTTAACGAGTCATCTCATGGGTCTGTCAATACTTAAACAGAGCTCGCGATCAGAGGGAAACCCTGTTGTCGCACAAACTATCGATTTAAGAAGCCAACAAATGTACGAACCTCACTGTGAAAAGACTGTGCGACTTCCGAAGTTCGGGAGAGATATTTCATCAAATGATCACAAAGAGCGTAATCTTCATCAGACAAGAGGACAGACACAAGCGCCAAAAAATCTTTTAAGTGACAGTAACAACATTAAAGTAAGAAGATTTGCAGTGCCACGTTTCGACGAACAAAAACGGTTGCTTAAACGGCACTTAGAAAAAGAGGAGAATGAGTACAAGGCAGAGCAGATGAAACGAGAGCATTTATTCAGGTGGCTGCATGAACAGAATAGCCTAAAAAAGACAAGTTAGAGAAATCACTTTCAGTTCAGTGTTGATGTAAAAATGTACGCGCGAGGGCTCATTAGAAGCTCAATCGGCAAAAATCTGGGAATCTGAGGCCAAAAGGTGTTAAGGTATGGAAGAAAATGGCGGTTACGTAAAAACTTGAATACGTCTGGAAATTTTAAAGGCTTTTCCCGGTATCCCAGTCTATGATATCGCGATGCCAATCCAGTGTTCTTGCAACCCCAAATTAACCATGTAATTCAAAGTGGACAGACTGTAAATAAATGTTGCTTCTAAAATATCTAAAATCCGTAACTGTTCGTCAGTAGGATGGCCAAAATGTGTGCAATACTGCAATTGGTTTCGGCTCCATAAAATCCTAATAAGTTATTTTTAACGTTGAGAATGTTCATGGCGGAAAAACCTGGAGCGTATTTACGATTTTAACAGTATATTTGATCGATTCAAAACAAACGTTTTAAATTTAGCGACCAGATTCAAATGACTATCGAGAAGTTTGTCTCGAATTCTGGGCTTGTTGCTGGTTTTGCGCGGTTATAGTAGACTATGCAATAAAAAAGGCTGTGGCATGCCCTGGGGAGAAAAGAAGTACAGCACTCGATTCTTGCAAAGGCACT
>BLFK01000104.1:1955105-1960105 GCA_014634185.1 Astreopora myriophthalma | reverse complement strand
GGCTCAAGGCCTATGAAAAGCAAGTGGAGAAATTGTTATGTGTTAAAATATCACGGTGTCCGGGATTTCAGACAGTGCAGCAACATATTTGTGTCTCATTTTCTACGAATGACTTGTAAGCGATATGCTATTCAATCCTCAGAATGGACAAACTCCTAGGAAAAACAAGTATTTGCGACTCTAATTCGACTCCAATTCTCCAACCAAAATTGATGCAGAATCTGAACAAAGAAGTAAAGTAAACAAAACTTACCCAAAGGAGTGTTACTGTTACTTTGCCGCTAGCAAACTTGAAATATGGATGCAGAGATTGTTGTGGTTTGTGAACATGTTTTACATACAATTAATCTGGCGAAATTTTGACAGGTTGTCTTAATTGCTGATCAATAAGACGACGACCTGTTGTATACAAAGTGAATTAGGACGTTTCGATGCTGTTCGAACACGCCATCTAAGGGACTTCGCGTTTATAGAACTTCAAAAGCAAATAGTTTTTTTTTCATGCAACTTATTTGTCCTGCAGTAAATATTCATTGGTAAGCGACTAGTCGTTTGCATGCATGCCCGGAGCTCTGAGGGAAGCATGCAGGATTAGCAACTGTCATGTCTCAGGGGCACCCAACGAGAAACTTCGGTGAAATATTCTCATTGCCAAATGTGTATTGATTTCTTAACTAAAATATCACCAGAAAGATTCGCAACCAGGGAAAACCAGGGGAAAATAATCCCTTATATTTTCGGAGGGGATATTTTTGCAATTTTTGGCCGTTGAAAAGGTCACCTAGCATTTTCGGGTAAGCAAATAGTTTGCTGAGAAGGTTTTCAAAGGTAACGTTCAGCTAGCAATTTCTGAAATGCAGATTTCATTCCCTAAAATTTTCGGGCCCTTCAATTTTCAGCTAAGAAATCCGGATAGATCAAATTTTTCTAGCTGATAAAAACATTTCTTTAAACAGTGTTTAAGCATTACAAGGAGCCTAGAAATATCCTTAAAAGGTTTTTTTTGCTCAGTTTGGTCGTTGGGTGCTCCTGATGTCTTGGCATTGCTGAATCCAGTTGAAAACACCAAATAGTGCGAGCTTGTGAACACTACTTTTGATAGTAAAGTCAACAAGTATTGGGTACTGAACTGAAACATCGAGTGTTAAGTGTCACAGCATTGTAACCGCTTTTGCAACGAACACTATATGGCTGGAGCTGCTCCGACACAAGTTCACTACAATTCCCTAACCCAATCCGGCCTCTTAATCTTTCCACAGTAATTTTTTGTCAGAGCTAACTTCTATTCCTTGCTTCCCATTCACCTTCCAGCCTAGCACAAACAGATGGAATATCAGTTTCACTTTCTTTTTTCAAGTTATACCTCATCGACATCTTTGAAAATCATTCGCGCATTGTTTCACACAATGAATTTTACCTTCTTTGAAGCTATGACATTCACCTTCGGTGAAAAAAAAAAAAAAGGAACAGACTGGTTGTGGCCAATTTCCGTTTCTTTTCCTACATTTTTCCGTTGTTGCTAGCCTGGGGAAAAAAGACGAGACAAACTGAGAGGAAAATGGCAAAACGGCTTACCTCTTGCTGAATATTTTGTTATACCCCAAAATGTCCACAGCTTTCAACTGCAATGCCGTTGGTACAGACGTTCGCGATTGTATCACAGCAAAAAGTTACCGTCCTGATCACGGAAAAAAGTCCTATTGGTCACGGGAAAGCAGCTCAACGGTTGAAATAGTAACATTTTGTGCGGAACTCGCAAATTTGCCGGATATGATGCGCCGGAAGGAACATCATTCCATCACTGAAGCGAGGCAGAGGAGGCATTGTGAGTAAACAGGAAATGACAATAATCACTATCAAATTTTATTGCTTATTGTTACGACCGTTTAAGGCTTTCGTCCTTGCGTTGTCCCTGTCGTCCTTTTGATGTACGTCGCTTTGAACAAGGAGGCAGCCAGTCGGCTATCTACAAATAGTGGTAGAGTTGAATTCGGGACGATTCGGGACCCATACACACGTGCAAATCCACTTTGGTAGTCAGAGCGGGATTGGAACCCAGAGCATCTATCTGCATGCAAAACGAGTGCCCCAAGCACCGTGCCACGGCGTCTGCACTTAAGCTTAAAGCTTGACGGAGTATCACAAAGATGGCAAAGATAAACTTCGTTAATAGTTAGAGAAACGTTTCAAGAGCTCCTTTGATAGCAGCCAGCGATCCAGTTATATTTACGTAGGAAGGAAAACTATTTTTAAACAGACTTATTGGCATATAAATCACTGATTTTCCAACCGCTAGGGCTTTCCATCATCTTCTCATCTAATATGTATGCTGTATAGTACCTTTCTAGACATATTGCGCGCGTTTGAAAAAAAATAATATTTTTTTAATGTTAAATATGCCTTAATATCTAGCTTAGATAACAATGAGGGATACTACGGTTTGGACAAGAAAAGTATGATGAAATGACAAGACAAACAACAACGGAACCTTCTTTGTTCTTGCTAACTGACCTTAAAGGACATACGCTAATGATATTCAAGCTTAGTTCACAATAACACGATATCATAAAAATGAAGCCATAAGCGGATAAGGCATGTGCTCTGGATTGTCAGTCTGTGTTATAAGAAGGGCGTCGTTTTGGAGGAAGTTTTTCACAACCGCTATTTCTCCTTAAAAAGCATAACCACACCTTTACCGCCTTTCTCAAGGATACCAGTTGTGACAGGTGTAAAGACACTTGAAAGTATAATGGTAGAAAATACTACTGCTTAAGTTACTTGACTCATTCGTGTACTTAAGGTTGAGATCGTTCGTGTACTTAAGGTTGAGACGTCAGCTTTTAGATATGAGAAGCGATCCTTGCTTTCGCGGAGTGTAGCGTACCTATTGTATATTAAGGATGACATCGTCCATTTTTCATCGAAATTTCTGGGCTTGGTCGACGTCTTCAATTCAAATTCCCTTTCGACACCCGTATATAAGAAAGGGAAATCACATGATTGTCATGGGCAACGAACCAGCAGGAGCCAGGAGCCAGGAGCCAGGAGCCCATTATGAGCTCCTGCAGGAGCTAATATTATACTTGAGGCGAAATTATGGACTGGGACAAAATTGTTTAGAACGAATTCACTGCTCATTCATAAATATATAAACCGAGTAGTGACGCCGATCTAGTTGACCTTCGAGTGACATTCACCGAGACGAACCAAAACCGATTGCGCAGACACAATCAGTTAAAGCCAATCTTGTGTTCTTGTTTATACGATTTACAATAGCTTTAATTGAACTTGGAGAAACATTCAGTTGTGCATTTTAAAAGTATTCAAAGTTGCTGAAGTTTACTAATGAATGCTTTCACCTAAAATGGGCATGCTCACTGGCTTGACCGCTTATGTGAAGTTGATTAAGGTGGAAAACGGTTTGACATTTCAGAGGAACAGGTCTAACATGAACTTTCAGCCACCTGGCTAAAATCGTGAATTTGCATCCAAGCACGTCAAACTTATCGCTGAAGTCTTCAGTTCTTCGACGACTAGCCATGCCTCATAAACCGTAAACCGTATCGCTCCACCGAGTTTCACTTAGCTCAATCTTTTTTGGTAAATTAGGTAAGACTGACGTCTTTTAGGCTTTCCTGTATTCCCAAAAATTCCTTTTCAAGACAACAACGACCTCTAGAAAATAATAAAAAATGTAAACGTAATTTGTAACGAACTGACGAGAACTTGTGCCCGCCCTCTGGCTGGCAACTGCCTCGAACTGCTAGGTCGGCTTCAGAAGACTTTCTACAAGTAACGTTCTTCCAAAGTATCAGATGAGTAGAACAAGAAGAAACACTGTTTTCCGTTGGCCAAATTGTATTCCAAGGATGCATAGAGAATGCACTCGAAGGTGGTCCTTGATGGGACCAGATAATCAAAATGAGGACAACTAATTACGGGTGAATTCTTTTGAGGCTATTCTGTTTGTTCGTATTCCGGTCTAAGATTAACGGATTAACTGGAACAAGGTTTTCCAAAAGAACACGTATTCCGAAAACAGAATGGCTATTGCGGAGGTGTCCTGGAACTAACGCTCGGAATAGTCTGGACACGACTAAGACTGACCAGCATTTCAGCGGTGCATGTGCACGATTCTCGCGCCAAAATCTCCCCAACAGAATGCCGCGTATTCTGCGCATTCCGAATAAACCGTATTCTGCTCATTCCGTTCATTCTGACGTCGGGAACAGAATAAACAGAATGCTTCATTCCGAAAATGGAATGATTCCCAAAAGAACAGGTAAACCGAACGTTCCGTGTATTCGTATTCCAGGACAGTCCCATGAAAGAATGCACCTTAAAGGGGCACTGTCACGGTAGTTCTTCTGTTTTTAGGTCATAAGTGGCCGAAAATTTAAACTTGGTTCTTAAGTTGACAATTAACAACATTCCTGACAAACCAGGAAGAACATATGAAAATAATT
Organism: Astreopora myriophthalma; assembly: GCA_014634185.1. Taxonomy (NCBI): domain Eukaryota; kingdom Metazoa; phylum Cnidaria; class Anthozoa; order Scleractinia; family Acroporidae; genus Astreopora; species Astreopora myriophthalma. Next base: position 1,955,639 of record BLFK01000104.1, on the reverse strand, counting down.
TTAACGGCAAAACTATCCGCATTAAATTTTTCGTGATTTTAGGGATCCACCATGTTAGAACTTGAAAAAATTGGCCAGCTTTTTCAAGTCTCAATCCATTTCCATCCTCGCCATCCTTAGATGCAGATGACAAAAAAGGTTTCATTGCAGTAATATCGTTCTTGTTAACGAAACTAGCATTATTTTTTCATTTCCGTCGGCGCAAAAGCGTGGTTTAGCCTTTTAGAATACGGCTCAAATAGCGTGACACTGCCCCCTTAAATCTATTACTGCCAACTATAACGATGTCCTATGTAACAACCCACGCTCCCTGATCGAAGCATACGAACTGAAGGAAAGTGGACATGCCACAAAGCTTCCACGATGCTTATTTTAGTTGCACTGAGGCAAGATCCAAAGAACCACTCATCTGTTGCACTAGACGATCTGAACTGAGTGGGCTGGATTAGGAGCAACAATGGTTCTTTTATGGCCATATTCTTCAGGCTGGTGTGCACGAGAAATTTAAATTCAACGAAGACAACAAAGTCCACT
>BLFK01000104.1:1942605-1945105 GCA_014634185.1 Astreopora myriophthalma | reverse complement strand
AGAAGACGAAGAAGAAAGAAGAAGTAGAGATAGTTTGATGCTAGTCTGGTTTGAAGATTTAATGAACGTAACTTGAAAAGTTTCAATTCACGACCCAACGTTTCGACGTGGATTGTAACTTTCAGTTCAAGTTACGTTCATGCATTAAATCTTCAAACCAGAGTAGAAACAAAATATGTCTGATTGCCCACCTGGTTGCTGTGTGAACCTTATTTGAAAGAAGTAGTAGTTTATTTACCCAACTTGTAGCATGATGTGCTAAATTGCATGCATGGGTGTCAGTCAAATATTCAATAAATATGTCATTAAATATTACACAGACTGATACTTTTACTTATTCTAGGGAACAGCAGAGTTTGTAGTAGGTCGGGATGGGGACAAACAGTTTGGGATTAGCTGTTACTTAAACAGGTGTAACCAGTGAGTAAATAAGCACATACCAATGAGGTACTTTCTAAGTACGTATCAGCTCCCGGCGATAAAGAGCAGCCTCTGCTCTGGCTGAAGAACTGGATGCGAGAGTGCCAGAGTTTCTTACGTTAATTGGAAACAAAACAACGAAACAGGGACATGTGAGTACAGAATGACAGGTATCCATCACTTTCATTCCATTGTCAAAATGGGTATAATAAAACAATAACAACAATCTGATTGGGGGATTTCTTAATAAACACAATATCAACCAATCATTACTCGAACAGCGTTTAGTGACACTATGGCCTGGCGGTTTGATTGACTGTCGATGGCGTCCTTTAATAAGCCAGAAACTGACCGGCTTTCCGCCATTATGGAAGACAGAAAAAGTCGAACTGTCAGCAGAAGACCACACACTGCTTTGCTGCCAGCAACAGAAATGAATAATTCCTTACAGAAATCCAGATACACTGCATCTTGCCCGGCGCCAACAAGACGTTCACCAAGAGGAAGGCGACATTCTTCACTCGTTCCAAGCACAGCGACTATAATAGACAGGAGTGAAGGTGTTCAGAACGTCTTTGATCCATTTGGGGTGTCTCACTTACCAGACAAACATCAGTGTTTTGCGTTTCCCCGTGTTTGTGAGGATAAAAGGACAGACAACTTACCTGCATCGATTCGGGAAATTACACAAAAAGGACTCAAGAGTTCTGTTTCCATTGATAAAATCAACATGCGAAAGCGGAACACTTGGATATCGCCAGAAAGTTCCAATGTTGGCAACGACAAGCGGACGAGTGATGGCGAATCGAAATCCGAAGGAAACCAAACGTCAGTGGTAGAAATCACTCTCTTCCAGATATTTCAGAAATCCTAGAATACGTAGTTTCAGTTTCGTATAGAGATAGCAAAGAAGAAGACAATTCATCGCAGAATCCATTGCCTCAAATTATCCCACAAAAGAGCCGCAATTTGCAGAACAGAATCGAAGATCAAGGGCCTGTAGATGAGATAAAACTTTGTGCGGTGGATACCCAGCTCAGCAGCATACAGAAAACGCACGGAAGCTCGATATCGAAAAGAACAGCTAAAGGCTCCCAGGGTTTTTGAGTGGTTAAATGGCCAAAAGAACACGAGTGAGACAAGACGGAATGCCAATTAAGCCACATCTGCGTTTTCTGTTTCAGTATTATAGCAAGGGTAAACTGCGTGTACGTTGAATGGATAAATCATCTTAGCTTGAGGAAAATTATCTTGTCAAGCTGTTGTATCTTTTAAATGAAGAAATTTTTAGCAAGTTATTGTAATTTAGTAATTGTCATAAGTAGCTTCTTTTACTCATAGATAAATTAAAAACGACTGTAAGTAAATAGCTCCTTTAACTTAGTTGTTTTTTGTTTGTGGTTATTGTAAATAGCTTGTACACATGGATTTCTTGTAGAATAGTTGTAAACAAGTAACTCAGTCCTTTTAATGAAGTTTTTCTATATTCACGGCCCACTGGAAGACCACTGTACTTGTAATGAATGTGATACCGCGGTTGAATAAGATATATGATGATGATATGAAGTCTCAATGGGGTACATCTCGCCTGGTACGCTCTCGTTTCCTTTTCTTGGAAAGCTCACTGAATAAGAAAAAGTTTTCGTTTTTAATGTCATTCTATCATGTTAATTTGCTCCTTCAGTGATAAACAGGACACTATGGCAAGAACTGAGGTACACGCAAACCAATTCCATAAACGGTACACGAGGCGTAAAAGACTTGGAAAGGAGCCAGGGTGGAAGAGAAGCGGTAGAGATGGATAGAAATTTTAAGTACGAACGTTTTCAGTATACTTTAGAGCGAACAGCCCATTTCTTAAAGCACCACACCCTGACAAACGTTCAGCAAACATTTTAGACATTCCTTCAAGCAACGAGAACAAATTTATTAGTCATTAAAACTTAACGCTGAAACCGCCGCCGCTGTCAGTTAGAAATTGTTATACCTCCGTTATGTCTTCTTTGATTCGACAGAGATCATTTCGTTGTTGAAGCCATATTGAAAGAGTCGGACTCTCTCAACCGATGCAACGGGAACA
>BLFK01000104.1:1935105-1937605 GCA_014634185.1 Astreopora myriophthalma | reverse complement strand
TTGTATATACTTACATATCATCTTCCTGTCCCGGAGTGCGGCTTAACAAAAAGCCATATCCATATTTGTATATACAAAGGTATTAATTAATTAAAAGCGTTCACAAATATTTAAATGAGATGTTTGATAAGGGTTTTGATTTATTATCGAAAAGGCTCGTTGAATCTTACATGAGACGAGAAATCTTACCTAAGACACGAATGCAATTACTGATGAGCCTCTAGTCAGACAGTGTGTGAATAAAAGGTGTGATTTCAATTCTTAACGGCAGCCTGTCACGTGCATATCAGGTCAGGGGCACGTGCAGCTTATGGGGCACATGCCGGAGAACGGGTGCCCTTTGGACCCAGTATAATCTACGAGACGTCTGTGTAAACTTTTGCCATTTCTCAGGCCCCGTATCTCTGAGCGGTCTGTTGTGAACAAGGATTAAAAAAGCTAGTTTATTCTTGCAATGCAGAAATAACTCCGCTTTGTTGAAACAATGCTATGACCAGAGCTTCACTTGATTTCATATGCGCAGTTCAATATGATTCATTTCAAATCATTTCGTTCAATGTTACGACTGCGCTGCTGAGTTCTGTGCTACCCTACCGTGTTTCAACTCAAGCTTTTCACTAATATATAACGCATTCATTTTGTGTCAATGCCTCTGTTGATATTAAGTATTTAACAACCCATGCTAAGGCGACCTAATTCTCAAACAATTTGCTCTCAATTAAACTTTTTTGTCCTTTCATTACGTTTGTTTGCCCCCGCGCGATTGATGCCAATTAACATGGCGATTGACCATCTCTTCGAAGTCACATTTCAAAATGTAAACTTCTAATTTTCGCTTCACAAAAGGGACCTTTTCACCCAAAACTCCTAACAAAAGAGTTTTCAGGATCGCGAAGTAATTTTTAACTATATGCTTCAACCGCTATTTTCAATAGCTTTTGCAAAGTCAGTGAGCAACGTGTATTGTATTACAAAACTTTCAGATGCTTTCTTTATTTAAGTGATTCAACATAATATTGATCCCTGAACGAGTTTCTAGACAATAAACATCTGCGGAATTCCTAACAAAAGTATACAAATGCTATCGGTTACTTGGGCTGGAATACGGGCCCAACAGGATAAGTACAGAAACAGGCCTCGGTTGTCCAAAGGTGGCCGTATAGCGCTATCATATCCCCCGAATAAATCTCTATCCAGCGGATAGGCGCTAGCAAAACCGATTGAGTTATCCAATGGATAGTGATTTATCCAGTGGACAGCGCTATCCACCCGTCGAACAACTGGGGCAAGCATGGCAATATATTCTCACTTCGGATCCTAAATTCGCGGAAAATGTTACATCAGTTAATATTAGGAAACAACCGCTTTAATCTCAGGCCAAAACCCTTTCCTAATCATTTTGCATGGCAGTCAGAATTTTTCACCTTTTTAATACAGAAGAAACTATTTTCTAATCCACAGGAACGCCAAATTTCTCGGCTCATCAAAAAGAGGCGGCCTTCCGAGAAGATAGCACTCGCCAACCTACTTTGAGCGAACCATCTCGAGCATTTGCGAGAGTTGAAACTTCAATACATTATGTAAGAAGGTCAACTGATTATCAACCAGTTCTCTTGTTTGATTCTTAAAGAAAGGATTTTAAATACAATAGCTCTTCCTCTTGTTTGATTAATCTACGAAAGGACCTAATTCAATTAGCTCTTCCCGCTATCTTAGTTTCAATCAAATCAATCATCGTGTTAATTAGCATTGCTCTTTTTTTTAACAAATCATCAGTAAGGAAACCAGAACCTAAATGGACGGCAGCACAGTTCTACTCTTAACATCTCTCTTGCTTTGCAATCTTTTATCTTGCAATTTTCAACCGATTCACTTCACTTATGGAATTCATCGGGGATGACATAACATTTCATTACATAACTTTATTTCGAGTTACGTATAAAAAATAGGCACATGTGACCTGTGCACTTCGTACGAGTAATTACATGATTTGCCTCGTGCAATTTGGAATAAATAAGCACGAGTAAATTTTTTTAAAGACTAACAAAATTGCCCGTACGGCGAATGCAATTTGTGGTCTTTGAAAAAAATTACGAGTGATAATTTATTCCAAATTGCACGAGGCAAATTATGTGATTACTTATTAACAATATTCGTGAAAAATTTGCGAGACAGCTTATGATGATTATTCAGGAGCAACGCTGGTAAATCACCTGCAAAAATAATTTATTCAAACCCTGCAAATATATCATCACGCGTTCAGTTAAAACAACAGGTTTTTCAACGTTTTTAAAGTTTTTTAAGCCGCAAGAAGTTCTTTCTCTTTTTTACACTGTATTTCCTTTTTTCTGCACTGAATTACCTTTTTTCTGCATCGTGTTTCCTGAAAACTGCATTTCTCTCAGCCAATCAGAATCGAGAAATTTTTTCATGTACCGTAAATCCTCTATTAAGCCCCCCTCTCAAATAACCCCCCCCTCTAATAAGCCCCCCTTTTCAG
>BLFK01000104.1:1908727-1914461 GCA_014634185.1 Astreopora myriophthalma | reverse complement strand
TGGAGAGTTGTGTTGGAAGCGGACGTGATTGCTGTAAACTCGTGATTATTGGAATAAAACGTGAACATTTCTCTTATCGTGACTTTAGTTGGAGAATACTGTTCTTGGAGGCGAACAATTCTTGAAGCTATTGTCAAGGTTTTTTTTTTTGTGGTCAAGATTTTCATCAACATTGACAGGGGGGAGGGGGGCAGGCGAGCTTGGGCGGTCTTGGTCTTCAGGGAGGCTGCCTGTGAAGTCATCTGCCGTGAACTGTCCTCAACACTTGTGACGAGGAATTTCGTTTATTTCGTTTATTGTAGAATTTCAATGTGATACATTTTTTCAATCTGCACTGCTCGCAGTTAGCAACAGCTAGTCGAGGCGAGCAGTGGATTCTCTTTTCTTGTTCTCTTTGGTAGCGAAACGACAGAGAAACCACTGCGAGCAACCGATCCGTTCTCAGCCGATGTAACATCTCATATGCTGAATCTTTGTAGGATTGCTAAACTAAAGGTCCTCTTTCTAATGCTGTTATGCGTTTTTTAATTTTAACTTATTTCAATTTTGGAGAAAGGTCTATTGCGAGTTTGTCTTTTATCCCTAAGACGTGGATGCACGACAGAAAACATAGGAAACGGGGTCATTTCACCAGTGTATGTGTTTCAATTACCTCTCCTCCGGGATATCTGTAATTGAACGGATGCTCTTCGATAACCTTGTGCTCTTCAGGGTCCATTTTCTTGATTTCATCTAATGTCATGCCGTCATAGATTCCCTAACAATCATACAGCAAAGAACAAAATGGTTACCACCAACAATCCCAGGAAAGGTGCATAAACGCTGACCTTTTCTTGTAATCAATCTTTTCGTCATACGCAACAACCAAAACAGGCATTCACCGCATGTTCGGTTTACCTGTTCTTTGGGACTTATTCCGTTTTCGGAATGAACGGAATGACATTCTGTTACATAGAGTAGGCGTTCTTTCGGGAGATTTTGGCGCGAAAATCGTGAGCGTCCGTCAAAAATTAATGTCAGTCTTAGTCGTGTCCAGACTACTCCGAGCGTTAGTTCGCTGGTCGTCTCCGCAATAACCATTCCGTTTCCGGAATACGCATTAATTTAGAAAACCTTATTCCACTTTTGCCATTAATATTAAACCGGAATGGGAATAAACAGAATAGCCCCAAAAGAATGCTCCCTTAATAGTATGTAGCCTGACTTGATGAACTGCTGGTTTGTCCCTTGTGGTCATGAAATCACTTGCAGTGATTTGACGTAGAACTGGAAGTCGCAAAAACTAATAATAATAGGCAGCTTTAGATTGGATAACGTATACGACTACGGCTAAGAGTTTTCCTTTCTGAGCACGTGCACTTGGACCTAATGCACGAGCTCAGAATGAAAAATTCGTAATCGTAGTCGCACTAGAGATCGACTAGCAATAGAGTTATTTCAGTAGAGTTATGACTTAGAGTTAGAGTTAACGACTGCCAAAATCCTGAATTCAAGATTTTGGACTGCCAAAATCCTGAGTTCAACATTCTGGAAAGCCAAAATTAAATGAACCGACTTGACTCTTAAATCATGGTTTAGACCTAATCACTAAACTCTAAGCTAACCCTTCCAAAATCATGAATTCAGGATTTTGGAGGCTTAACTCTAACTCTATAAAAGTAACTCCATAAAAATAAATGAATAGCCGTCCCCCTCTTACTCCAATCTAATGGTCGCTAATTAGTTTTTGCGATTTCCGGTTTCACCCCAAAATTAATTAAACCAATAATTAATTAATTATTGGTTTGGTTCATTTATTCACACTGTTTACAAAGTAGATGGCTAATAAAAAACAACTTAATTTGCATGACAAATTAACTAAACAACATAAAATGCAATAAAGGTCTACAGGATGTTTGTGGTGGCCAAAGTAGTTGGACACCACCTACTTTAGAATAAAAAAAAAAACCAGTGAACTTATAGAGCCTAGATACATTTAGAAATTCTTCTACTAGCAACTGAAAAGCAAATGTTATTAATTGTAAATTAATGTAAAATAAAGTGAAGATGTATTGGACCAGGACCTAATATAAAAACAAAAAACCTGCAGCAGCAACAACAAATAGGAAAAAACAAAACAAAACAAACAGAAGGAAAGACAAGAGAGGCAAACAGGCAAAAACAGAGGAAAGACTACTAAGATATGAACATGAAAAAAAAAAATGATTTGCACTCTTGACAAACTGATAAAGAAAACTGGTCGTTCCTCTGCTTTCTTCAAACACATTTTAGCTTTTATTTATTAACTTGTGCGTTAGTGCAGTTTTCAATTGAGTGTCGAAAGTAATGACGCAATTGCTTTAGTGCTGGTTTTCGTTTGTTCTATGATTGGATAAAAAAACTCAGGCGAACTTTTTCAACCAATCAGATGCAAAACTAAAACCAATTGCGACTTAGTAACCCTTGTTTTCCCGCGCTTGGCGCCGGCTGCGTTTACTTGCTTTGCGTTCTGATTGGATAGCAAAACCAAGTCGTGAATTACTTCGATTTGTGATTGGCTGAAGGGTGTATTTGCTTCAGAACGTGATTGGCTGTGAAATTACTTTGGTTTGGGTTTTACGGCACTCACATGAAAACCGCTGTAAGTTAAAGGGGAAGAACATAGAATATCAAAATGTATCTGAATACTTACATGGTCCATTTCATTGAGTGCTTTCCACCTCTCTATGGAGACTCCCTTGAGCTCCTTAAGATACTGAGCTGTGTCCATTGCTCGTTTTAATTGGCTGGTCCAAACCTAGTCACAGCAACCACAGGGGAAAAAAAAAGAAGAAGAAGAAGAAGAATCACGGCAATAAATCGCACAACATCCATCAAACATTTTTGTCATGGAATAACTATATCCCCAAAAGAAGTAAAGGGCAACTTAAACAAGACAGGACTTATGGTCTCACCTTCAGATCCTTTAGTTTTTCATCTTCAATGAATCTAGCCAGAGAAAATGAGAACTGTAGAAGAAGAAACAGTTTTTGGATAAGTCATGAAGGCGCTTAACCGATCACCTATACATATAATCCACTGTGTGTTAACTTAAACACCATGGCAGTGACATGTTGAAAACAAAGAAATGGTGGCCATTCAAGAGGGGAAGTAAAAATTCTGTTGGTTTCAGTGAACCAACAGTCCATTACTGAGTTTACTTCAGCCTCTACTTCAAAGCGAGTCCGAGTGCCAAATTCTTTCTTCTCAAAATGAGTCTATAGAATTCACATGCATCAGAAGCCTATAACTCATGCATTAATTTTAGTCAAATGAAGCGATGGTTCTCGCAGTTATGGACCCAATTTTAGCAATTGCATAGAGAAGGCTGAAAAAATTCAGGACTTCAACGGGGTTTGAACCCGTGACCTGGCGATGACCGGCATAGTGGTGAGGTCACGGGTTCAAACCCCATTGAAGTCCTGAATTTTTTCAGGCTTCTCTACGCAATTGCGTCCATAACTGCGAGGATCATAGCTTCATTTGATTTCATATCCGCAGTTCAATGTATGATTCATTTCATATATCATTTCATCCATTAATTTTAGTACAACGAGTTACCATCACAGAACTTTCACTCTTGGACTTGCTTAGAAAAGAGGGCTGACGTAAACTCACAAATGGCCTAGTTGGCTACTGGTCACTTGAGCGAACACTCTCCGTACTGTAGGTCACTTTAAAAAATAACAGATGCCCAAAAATAGAGAGGATACTTTCTTTCGCAGCTCTTATGATGGAGGTCTACCACTTGCTTCCTTTATTTTATTTCCTTACCTCTTCTCCCCTAACAGTCAAATCTGCATCTCCTCCAAGCCTCTTCTGAACATTGAATTCACTTTCTCCATGCTGAAAGTCAAGACGCACACATGCAATCATATTAAACACACTTGGAGTTAGATCTTAACAATGAGAGAGCAAGGAGCATGCATTGCATCATCAAAAAACAAATTGTTGTCATTTTTACATGTTTTAAGATAGCAGGTGGCTATGTTATGGTTAAAATCTGGTCTTGGGTAGACTAAGACTAATACTAAACCCGTTTAACCAAGGTTAAACCTGTGATGACATTGGTAAAATGGGTTCAACCTGAGACCCAATTTATGCTACAACAGCTACACAATTAGCTATGTACAGTCGTGTCAATGCTTTGGTTGTGGTTTTACAACACACCATTGAAAAAATGCTGTTACCACTCACATGAATACAACTTACCCTTGCCAGATAGATCGATCTTTTCTTAATGTGAGAGTTCATCAGAAAGTAAACAGCTCGACTTTGGAGGTAGCCTACAAAGAATGATCAAAAATCAAACTTGCACCCCAACTCCACTAATTTCTTCATAGCACCAGATAGCACCCGTTTTTAGCTCATCTCTTGTTTGAGTTGAATGCTTTCTCAACTGACAATTGAAGGGCTCCAAGCAAAATTGAAGTGAGCTTTGTGGGGTTTTTAATCCCATTTTGCACCTCCACCAAATCAACTGCAAAAAAAATTACGGGGAGAGCTTCCCCATGCTGTAAGCCAAAAATTAGGACAATGCACAGAAAAGAAGCCAGAAAAAAATTTATTTCCCTTTCCATAGTGCTTACACCACCCCCCTGCTCCCCCACCCCTCCATGCCCATTTTTTTTCTTTTTGTGTTATTTTCTTCACATCCACTTATTCTTGGCTTTCACTCATGTGATTAGTAGCCATGTTTTTTTTTTAGCCAAAACAAAGAAACATGTTTGCATAAAAATAGAGTTCAATTCCTGAAGGATTGGTTTGGGAAACCAACATGGCCACCGTGACGTCATGTGAAAACCACCAGTAGGGTAGGCAATTCTATCAATTCCACAACTTAATGGTCGTGTATTGCACAGAATTTGCCCACGATTTTGCAAAATGAACAAAGCAACCATTACAATAATTATCAGTATTTACTATTACCATCAATATTGTTTACAAGGTACTGCTCCCCTGCATTGATGATCTTGATAAAAGAAAGGTTTCTGTTGTCAAAAACAAACAAAAGCTTCAAACAGAAGAAGAGAGTTTAATTAGCCCTTGGGGATGTGAGAATTCTATGGCAATTTTTTTCTGAACTCTTGGGCTAAATATTATTTTGATTGTATAAAGAGACACTCTGATCATAATAATTGAAGGGCTCAGAGCAAAAACGTCCTAACTGACTTTTTTAGCGCATTTGGTCATTTTGCAAAATTGCAGCCAAATTTTGCGGAATACACAGCAATTAAGTTATGGAATTACCTATCCTAAGTGATGTGAACAAAATAACGAAGGAAAAGAAAAAGTGTTTCTGGGCCCTGGGAAAAGGGGGTGTGGGCAGGTGCACAAGACCAAGAAAATATGAAAATACACTCAGGTAAAAAAAATACATATTTTTTTGCTTCTTTTCATTGGACTGCCCTAGTTTTGGGCATAGCATGGGGATGCTCACCCCGTAATTTTAGTGCAATTGATTTGGTGGAAATTGGCCACAATTTTGAAAAATAACCTAAAAACCACACAAAAGGCAGTTAGGAGGTTTTTGCCCAGAGCCCTTTGATTATTAGCAACTGCTACTCTAATTTTCATAATCAGCTGTCTACTACGGTAACCATACTTCACAACTAAATATTAAATGAAACCCCTGACTCAAGGCATAAAGAACCTCCACAGTGGTTTGGAGCTTGATTATAAGATAGTTAAAATAGTAGATGCTGTAATTATCACA
>BLFK01000104.1:1898727-1903727 GCA_014634185.1 Astreopora myriophthalma | reverse complement strand
GCTAGGCTATTAGTGGCCAATCACATGGAGTTACACCTGGCTGTGACTCAAGCCCAGTAATCGGTGTAGTGTATTAGGACAGTGGTAGTCCGCAAATATATCCAGGAACTGGGAGTGTGTGTGAGAGCAGGAAAGTGAGGAGGATGTACTTCGTGTGCTTGGAATAAAGCGCATGTTTTTAAGCCTTTGTGGCATGCCTTTGTGGCTTTGCTGTACTACAACTGGGCCCTTAAAACCATTGCAAGTTGTTTACATTTTGTTCCCTGCTTGAAATTAATACAGCTAAAAATGTCATAGCTATTTTCCCATTGGAAGTATCAATAATTAAAGAATAATCCTGGAATAAACTGTAATTTGCTGCAGTTCGGAAAAGAGCAGCAGATTGTTGTTTTCACGGTTGACCATCATTTTGACAGTTGCCATGGTAGTGTGGATCAGAACTAGAGGAGGGGCTGAATAAATTAAAATCACTCTACAATGACTGTGCAGTTCTTGTTTTTGCTTACATCCTACGCAGCAGGCGACAAGCCGTAATGTAGCAAGTGACGCCAACTGACTACTGTTTGTCAATAAAAAAGGGGCTGTTGTTCTTTAGAGGCTGGGCTAAGTATTAACCTTGAAAGTCTTAACCCAGTGGAGCAGTCAGTTCCCTATTTACAAGTGAACCGTTGTCTGATGGTTTGTAGGTTCCAAGGGGGAATTAGGGAAAACTCTCTTGAACTATGCAGATGCTATATTCCATTGTACGTGGTATACATCAACTGTATTTAAAATTTGTTATTCAAAATACAACAATCACTTTACAGCAACTTTCTTGAATTCTCCTTGCATTTTAAATATTTTTGACAACCCTGATTGAAGACAGTAAATGTTTGTTGATGACTTTTGTAACTCCACTGTTTATTAACTTTTGCAATTCACTGTTAGACACTGCTATTGCGGCAGACTTAGTTTGTGTCCTTAATTACCCCTAATCTTACTTACCGCTACTTGTCCTCCTCGGGTCAAGAATTTACTGACATCTTCCAAGCAATCTAAAGCACACTGTCTGTTGAGAAGGAACAACAGCAACACAATTCACTCACTACAACAATCTCTTAAACACGTACGAGAGATTTCCTGACATTGTGTATTGTCTACACAATGCAGTTATAATAAAATTATTTCAGTTCATACCTCCTAATTTTGTAGGCTTCCGTATTGTCCACTCTAAAGAAGTCATGTAGTTTATCAGAACCAACAGCTCTTCTACGGTACTCGCCAACATTAAATACTGAAAATTAGAGAGAAAAGAGAATGAGCCAGGGGCTTTACAGAATAATAGGAAAAAATAATAGGAACACTCTTAAAAGGAGTGTACAGGGTGGAGTGTATGTGACTACTTCAAGTAAGTTTGTAAAATGGGATCTAACAATTCACGCCCAGAGGATGCATCAAACCATGATTTACATTTATCGCAGGTCAAAAAACGTAACAGTGAAGCCATGTCAAACGCGGCCATGCACTTCGGGGGATGTCACACAATGCCGACCCCCACCCGACCCCTCGCCAAAAAAGGGCAACCATAAGACTACATTGTAGTTTTCAACTCTGCACTCTTAACCCCCTCTACAAGGCAGTAGCCACAAAAATGAGTAGTTAGGGAACAATTAGGACATTTTTTACATTTAATTAACAATATAAAGAATTTTACACATTCGTTTTCAAATAACTGCAAGAAATTATACCAAAATACAGCATGCACTTAAATTAATTACAATAAAAAATTACAACTATGAAACTATGAGTGACTTGGTTCAGACTTATTTCACACTCATTGATGCTTAGAATAGCTCTTCCCTTAAAACTCTTTAAACAATACCCAGCAAGCTCATCAACATAGAAGGGTCTCTTTTTTTTCATTTACCACCTTTAGTTTTGATTCCAATCCAGTTGAGGTAACGGCCCAGTTTCTTAGCTGTGTAAGTCTTGCCTCTGGCAGGTAGGCCGACCAGGGTTATAACAGTTGGTGCATTGACAAAACGCGGGTAATAACCTGGATAACAGGTATCTGAAAGCAAAATGGAGCCATTTTAAATTCTTAATTACACTGTAGCTCGATAATGGTCCCAAAGTTTCTTCTTTGTTCTTCTCCTCAGACAAAATTTAGCCGCAAAGCAGAAATGACAAACTGCAAAACCTCAAGAGAAGAAAAACCCCTGGTTTCTGTCTCAGTCTGTGAATCTCACTTCCATGCTGATGTTCACCGTTCAATGCTTCAAAATCATCTTTTCTGACAACCAACCAACGACAACAGTGCTCTCCTCTGGTCATCAGCATCCTCATCAAGTTTTTAATTGGGTAGGCATTAAAATACCTACCATTCAGAATCAACAGTCAGACATGACATGGAAGTGAGATTTGCATAGGCCAAAACCAGAGGTTTCTCTTCTGATCTCTCACCACTTCATGGTTCATTTTTGCTGCTTCGAGGCTTTTAGTCTCTGTGGTAAAATCCCATGCTCATACACAAATGTAATTATTATTACCTGTAAATTGCCATTTGCACTAAATCACAAAGCCCCAATTAGAGAAGCAGGAGTTGGGCCCTCTAAAGGGTCTCAGTGTGTTTAGCATTGGTAAGGAGGGTGAAGAAATGACTTGGAGGGCTTAAGGTAAAAAACTGCTGGAAGATTCAGTTGTCAAATTGTATTAGAATTCTGAGCACTACAAGACTCTGAGGTTATTGCTGGAAAATGCCCCAACTGTTAGACACACACACACACACACACACACACACACACACACACACAAAGAAAAAGCATAAAAACAGAGGGAGAAAAATAATTTTGGGCCTCTTTTCATTCTTTTGCTATACAGTAGTATTCATTTTTCATTTCCCTCACTGCTCAACACCTTTCCATTCATTTCTTCTACTGAAGCACTCGCAATGTTTACAAACAAGTTAAAAACTAGCTGGCTAAAAGCAGTCTATAGGTCTTAAAGAAAGAATTTCTTGTTGACGTTTGCCGTCTTGGCAGTTGCTGCTGTGCTTGACTTTATTGTCGTGGGCTTACGCCCTACGAAGTGTGAATGAAACGGCTATTTTTAATTTAAGACCACTCTAACATAAGAGAACAAAAGGTTTGCACTCTGACTTGCAGTTTTAAAATCAAAAGGGAATTAACTAATTTAAACAAATGAATACAGTAGAATAGAAAAGTCAATTCAGCAATGAATCTCTTACAATCTAAAAGTAACATGAATTACAAAATTAAGTCTAATATTAAGCACCTCTACATATGTACATTTTACATCACCAATGGCAGAGCAGGTCACAGTTTATAGTTAAATATGATAATTGCCAAATTTGCTTCTTACTACATCCCAAAGGGTGCAAAGTAAATTTTGCCACATAGAAGTTCTAAAATAATTCTGCTGACAATTGTTACCTAAAGTAAATTGAATTCTAACAAGTACAGAGGCAAAGAAAAATTATTGTGGCTCAGTTTGAGGAAACAACCAAAGCACACATCAAAATTCAAAATAACACAACAAAGTATTTAAAACCTTCATTCGGATACATCACATCACGAGTCAGAGATGACATACTGGAACTGTTGAGGCCAACCTGTCTGTTTGTATCAAGTGTAACAAAAATATGGTAATCAATGAGGAACTTTAGGGTTTAAAGATTGTTATGTAAATTTTCATGGCATCTAAAAAAAAAATATCCAAGTGACAAGTTTCTTTCTTGAATTTGCATATTAATGCAGGCAGTCACCAGAATAGCACAAGAAATTATCAAAATCTGAATGAACCGAACCTCCCTGTACACAAAAATTATGCAATTCTTGGTAAAGATACATGTAAGTAGTGCACATTGTTTAATACACATTTGGTTGCTGTGTTCAGACAATCTAATGCATTAACTTTCTTTGAAGATTGTTTGAAAACATTATGTTTTGCTTACTAACGACAAAGGACTTAAATGTTTACTGGTGCATGAGATACAAGTCATTTATGATAACAGATAGATGGGCCAGTATCCAAAATCTGAAGCCATGAAAAAAGGAAATTTATTTTCCATCTCTCAACAAAAAATATGAACTGAATTACTGTATAGAGATTTGATGACTGTCAATTTCTCACAATTTTTTAGCTTCAATGACAAATGTTTAATATACATTGTTGACTGTAAGTTAAGAACATTTGAGTCCGATCTATGGAACAGCTTCAAGGGAAGATTTGAACAGCTTCAAGGTAAAATTGAAAACATCCTTATAATAGATGTGTCAAATTAATAGTAAGCATGGAATCTGGCATTCAGGCCCATCACAATAGTTTATTGTACATGCAGCAATTGACTTTAAAACAAATCAAAGGGAATATAGAAATCACAGTCATGTTAACTTCTTTCATCACAGGGTAATAATATTTCCTTCTAATCACCTAAACTGTCTCTATCTTGTCTTGTCAGACAGCAAGAATAAATATGAAAATAAATTATAGAAACTTGACAAGAATTATTTGAACCTCTGTCCAGGCACGCAAATTGTCAAAAAATAATTCAATGTGGTTTGGTTCCTTTGCTGAAATTCAAATGGTTTTTAAGCAGCTTAAAATACTCTAAGGTGCAAGAGGAAGAACCTTTGGACTACCTACAGCTGTAGAAGCACTAGAACAGACTACAAATGCAATGAAAAAAACTGAATAACATGACGTCTGAAAAGTCAAGTTTTGATGAGAAAATTTACCCAATTAAATACCACCTTATTTTGTCAGACATTACAGCAAAAGATCAATTTTAAACAATTATCTTGGGAATTGTACTTATTTATTGAAACCAAACAATAACTCTTGTTGAGGCTGATATACATGTAGGGGGAGGGGGGAAGGGAAAATATTTTCCCTCTCTTTCCCAACGCTCCTCAACTAGTCCAAATTCTGCAATTATTATTATTATGCTGTGCTTCCGAAATGGCAGCACAGGTGTTTGTACACCAATAATTACCTGCTCT
>BLFK01000104.1:1883450-1893717 GCA_014634185.1 Astreopora myriophthalma | reverse complement strand
CACCCCTTTGAACAACTAGGGCCTGAAGAAAAGTAATTCACGACTTGGTTAAACTAGCCAATCAGAATGCAGAGCAATGCAGCCGGCGCCAAGTGCGGTAAAATCGCAATTTATTAGTCTTGTTTGGCATCTGATTGGTTGCAAAGTTCACACAAGTAATTGCACGCTATGCAATTCTTAGTATGCATGTCTATCTGATCTTATCAAGTAATTAAGATGATTTTACACTATGAACAGGTTCTATACAACTGATTTGATTTCAGTCCTTAGATAGGTGTCTTTATTTAGTTGGAAACTGCAATATGAATCAACACCGAAATAAAGTTATTATAATTATTATTAATATAAAGTTACTATTATTATTACTTTTGACACCCAATTGGAAAATACTCCAAGGTAATCTATTAGGCTCTGTGCAAACAGACGCAACATAGTTAGTTGGCCAACAACTCCCAACTTAGTTGGGTGTTACATGTTGCATCCATTTGCACACCCTGTGCCGTGTTGTTGTGTGTTAGTGGGAGTTGTTGCTCAAATATTGAAATCGGTCACACTTTTGATGCAACAACTCCCAACATCTCTTTTGTTCCGTGATCGCTGAAGCATGGTACAACAATGTCGAATCTGTTTGCACAGCTCTCCCAACAATGTTGGGGCAATACATCCACACTAAACATGGTCTCATGGAGATAGTAACACATCATACACATCAAACTATACATCATTCTAATGTAAATGCAAGTCCCAACATTGGGACTTGTTGCATCCATTTGCACAGCACTGCCAACACTATCCAACATTCTTGGGCCAACAATGTTAGGAGTTGTTGTGCTCATTTGCATGCAGCCCTAGATGCAACTGATGGTAAAGTCATCATTTTCATAGCTCAATTAATTCAGCATAAGTTGTACTTTCAACTGTAGGGTCAAATAAACGCAGCTGCCAGCACCACTCATAAAAGCCATACACATGTTCTGCCCAAATTCTGCTCCAACTCTGCCCAGAACAAAAGTCCTTTAAGACGTTTTGTCCCTAATTTGAATTGCCAGGTACCAATTATGAGGCCTTCCAAGCGGTTTTGCCAACAGACGACATTACCTCACAATGAGGTGACAATTTGCGACAGTAACAAAATACAACATTGACACTGCCCGTAAAAAACTGCTGACAGGCTGGCTTTAAAACAAGCGACAAAGTGAGCCNNNCCCCCCCCCCCCACAATGGAAGGCCTCAATAATATCTAACTTTGAACAATATGGTGACATCTCAAAACTAAACACCCCTATCGTCGTATCCACTCATTTATAGAGCTAGGTGTAGAAAAGTGCCAAGACAGCAGATTACCACAGTTTACCACAGTCACCACCGAGTCATGTCTCCATGACCTGTGCATCGTTTGCTACTTTTTTCGGTACAATCTCTGTTCAAATTCTACTTGAAAATGCTGTAATCTGCCAGCAGAATACTTACTATTGCAAGTAATGTACTAGGTTTGAAATTCCACTGGCATAATTTATCATTCCAGGCCTATTCTATATATCGAATTTTACCATTACACAAACTGTAATAATTATCAAAGATACCAGTATGAAAACTTCACATCAGATGTCAAAGTTACCATGTCAACTTAATTTACATTACTTTACAGCAGTATAGACAACTTTTTAGAAACCTTCTTTCCAGAGACTATGTTTTATTTATCTATGAAACAGAAAAACATCTTCCCTGGTTCTATCGCTCAAACCAAAGCAGTGGAGAAAGGTTGAAGCCTTTGAGCAGTTCTAAACAACTGTCTGCTACAGAGGGCAATCTTTTTTAGCTCATTAGCATACGAGTTAACCCATAGAAAGGGTCACTGGGCATACATATTATTAAGTTTAAAAGTTGAAAGAGTTAGTTAATCAGAGTACGTTGTGCAATTTTCAGGTCTTTGAAAGCAATATCATTTAAGAAAATATCAACCATCAACAATTATTGCAAAATTATTGGGTGGCAAAAACATTAATGAGATTTACATTTATTTGTAACATTTAAAGTGAAAAAGAGAGTTAACGTTCTCCCACACTTTTTGGTATACCAGGCTCAAATTGTCAGAGATTACTAATATTGCAATATTCAGTTCTACATATTGATCAGAGAATGATAAGCAGATGCTAATGAGGCAAAAAATGTAAACATCAATTCCCCGATACACTACTAAACTATTATCAGCAATCCTCTACTGAACTAAAGGACAATGTCCAGCCAGCTTTCTTATTCATGGTGTCACCACACTAAACCTTTGAGCTCATCTTTGTAGATACTGGGAATCAATCCTGAAAAAAAAAGGACTTATTCAAAATGCAATTTTTCACATTGTTATAGTACGATGTCATGCTAGTCGTCAAGCATTTGAGATTCTTTTACAGTTGGTATGTGGAAGCAATCATGCATTTGCCATGCTTTATACTTTTGATTGAGTATTTAAGAGTTTTTTAAGCCAAGAGTTGTCATTTGATGGCATCTCCTTTTTGATCTCTGAAACGAAACTTTTGGTTCTTCTACTTTTGTGTTGTCTCTATCTGATCAATAAATGAGATGCCCCCAAATGAGGCTGTCTCTATCTGATCAATAAATGGAATGCCCCATCCCACAGGTGTGTACACCTGTGTTGCTTGTAACTGTTACTTAGTTTAAAATTATTTTGCTGTCATTTCACTGCAGAGTAATTTTAGTGCAGTCGATTAGTATGAAATTGGCCTAGATTTTGCCAAATGGCCTAAAAACCATGCAAAAGTCACTTAAGATGTTTTTGCCTGGAGCCCTTCACTTATAAAATGTCTTCAAACAAAACTTTCTACTTCCTTACCCCCATCAAACCCCTTGTCTAAATACAGCTGTGGTAATACCTGAATTTATTTAACTCAAATTAACCCACCCAATTTAGAATCCACCATAACCACTGTATTCTTGTGGAATAGTTTCTTTTCATACTCTACCAAATCTTTCCAGAAACCAGGGTTTGGTCGAATAAGTGGCCTCCTTTTCTTGACATAGGCATGAGCATCGATCAGTTTCATCTTGTGATATTTCATCAGGTATGCTAACACCAGCGTTGCTGACCTTCCACACACCCAGGTATGAAAAATGACAAAATTAATATCACACATTAGAAATACTGTCACCCTATGAAGAATTGTAAATGGGTGCAATAGTTGTTATATTAAGCGATATATGAAATTCTGTAAAGGATTATTCCACAGTGGTAGGTACTCTACTGATACATGAGATTTTGAAGGAAATGTTGAAAGAGGCTTTGAAGCATTAATTAACCTATAATTTAAGAAAATTACCACATTTAGTGACAAAGAATGCATGCTAATCTCAGCAGGCAAAAGAAATAAACTAGGTATTTGTGAGGACAACATCTGTCCCTCAGCTGTCACAGAAACTGGCATTTCCATGGTTAGTACTGTTGAGAAACTGTTCACAACATGTGGTCTGATGAATTAAAATTGAGTACAACTGAAATGTCACCTGCTTACACCGGCTATGCAATGAACAAGGACCTTTCCTCTCTCCCTGTGAACTTTATCTGCACAAGGAAAATGGTAAAGATTACAGATACTTGAGATTTAAACCATAGTGACAACTGACAACTGACAGCATAAGCATTTCAAACCTTGCATTATGTAAACAACCCACCTATTTTGTCTGCCACCAAATCGAAGTGCACTCCAATTTTGCAAGCTGGGTTGTCTTCTAATTTTATCCTGGTAGTCTTAATTGATTTATAGTTCATATCTGGGGCCTCTATCGAAGCTTTGGTGGAAGGAAATGAAGAGAATAAAGGACAAGAACTTCAGGTTATAATGAAAGATTAAAATTAAAATAATTTGGGGTTTACCTCGATGCAAGAACTCGACAAGATTTCCCTTGTTTTCCCAGCCAGTCACATAGGGATTATTTTCTTTTGTTTTCTTCATGTTTTGTCACCTTGAATTCTCACAGATTCTTAGAAAATAGACCTTTTCACAGTTAATGATGCCATATTGGTTGGGGGTGGGGCAAACATGGCTAAAATTACAGTGAATGAATGGGATTTGGGCTGACTTTGAATGGCTGGGACCCCGCTACAAAAAGGCCAATTTCTAACATTTGCTGCTATTTTTATTAATATTATTGATATTACTCATCCAACAGAAGATTAGGCCAGTAAAGGAGGTATGACATCCATAAATTGGAATTATAAATCTTCTCGTGTCACTTCTAATTTCACAGCAATTTACATAATTTTGATTACAACTAGGCTTTGTATGAACAGAATATGTTTACAGACATTGTAGCCTGAATCTGTTCTTTATATTTGATGAACATAATGTCAGTACAAATGACTTTTAAAAGACGTTTTCATTGTCAAAACACTGCTTCTGCAGCGAAGTTACAGAGGTTCGAAGTCGGCCAAAATCCCATAGTTCACTGTAATTGTAGCCGTGTTTGCCCCCAACCAATATGGTGTCATTATCCATGAAAAGGTCTATTATAATGAAGATGCACGAACCAAAATTTTGATCCTCTGTGTAAGAGTCTGTGTACCTCTCCCATGACTTAAACCGAAGAAAACAAAAGAGCCTAAACAATACCGAGCTTAACTGCTGAATACCCTGCCACTGATTGCCATAAGTGATAAGTTCGCAAAAGTGATTTCCCACTGATTTGAATAAGAATAGTGTCTATCGTATTCTGACTCGTTCTTCAGAGAACCAGACCCCTCAACCCCAAAAGACCTAAAACCTGGAGATTCAGGAAAAAACCTGGAGATTTATCAACGGCAACAAAAATAACTAAAATCAGGTGTTCATCTGGAGAAATTTTTTTGTTTTCTGTTTATCAACGACTTAAAATATTTTTTTATCTTGGCAACAAATTAACATTATTTTAAAGGCTTCAATACACTCATGAGAGACTGTGTGTAAAGTCAATGCTCGTGATCATATGCAGAGGCCGCCACTTTGACAATGTGAATGAAACGTAACTAGAATGCGAGAGACTGGTAACAATAACCTCATTTGGCATGTCTTCTAACAGGGTTTGTGCTCTTAAGAGTTTTTCAAATTCAATGACTTTCTATCACCTTTTCCATGACTTTTTACCAGTTTTCCATGACCGAAAGTTTAGCTGTCACTTTTGAAAGTGTCAAAATCATCCTTGTTTTGGGGTATTTTCTGACATATAACTCGCTTGTATTTTACTTTGTCCTTGCTTCGACATCTGCAGTAATTTCCCCACCACACCTAACTATAATTTTTCAAGAGTTTCCATGGCCGATAATTAAATTCCATGACTTTCCATGCCTGGACACTGAAATACTAATGTTCTACGACTTTTCAGGTTTTCCATGACCAGTACGAACCCTGTCTAAATATGGTCATGACGTGCATGTCTTGTCAACCAGTCGATCAAATATGACAAACATGCCACATAATTGTTGATTTCTACAGAATATTGAGCCAGAAAGTAAATTTAGCAAAACAAAAGTGAAACTATTGAAGGAAAGTGTATTTCATCAGCTTGTGAATCTGTTTACCGTGAGATTTTTTGTCTCATCTTGAGACCGTGAGGTTGCCCTAAAAACCGTGAGTCTCACGGTAGAGTCTCACGGTTCTCCAGACCTCTCAAGTCTCACGGTAGAACCCTGAGTTGACTGGATACCGAGCTAGGAAGTCAAAGCACTTCAGTACAGAGGTAAACCCATAGTCATCTTGCTTAGATGCACGAATTTTACCGTTGATAACACATGTTATTCCATTGTCTGTGAGCAGCTCTTCCATTCGGGCCGCAGCTAAACCTCCGAGGTAAAGAAAGTCGGTGATTTCCGCCATTTTGCTTAGGGGGCTGATGTGTTTGAACATGATGGCTTATGAAAAGTGATCCTTCACTAGCATTCAGCAGGAAACGCTCCGACTGCAGTGATAAGACTCAGCTACTGACAATGGTCATTTCTCGGCTCGTTCAAACAGAGATAGCATAAAAATCTCGCTAAAGATCGCCTTAGATCTGGCGTCTGCAAAGTACGAACAATCAATTTATTTGACAATACCGAGAGTGACTGGATCGAGTTCCCCATGGGGGTACCACTTTTTCCCCACTCTACTACACCGGGGCGAGGGGTTTGGGGCTTCAGCTTTCCAGCGGGGTCCTCCGTTTTCCTACGTCGGGGAAATCCCAAACGGATCTTCCCGATCGTCCCATATTTTTCAGATATGTCGAAAGCTTTCAAACGTCCGTCCCAGATTTACGGGAGAAGGCAAGCAAACTAGAACTAGGCCAATTTTAGGCTTTGCCCACGTCCCCGACAATACAAAAACAGGAGCCCACGTTCAGTTTGAGCGCCGACCATGGGAGAAATCTGGAACACGTCGGGAAAATAGAAACGCTTGTCGTTGACCACCCCGGACGATGGGGATGTCTACAATTTCCAGTTTTCATTAGTCGACAAAAGCTGGGACGGTCGGGAAACTGCGAACTCCCCGATCGTCAGGGGTCTTTCCGACATACGAGTTTGAATGTTGTTTCTGAATCCACTCCACAGAATTTTTTTTTAATTTTGCTGATAAAATTTCATCTTGGCCTACTAATCAATTTTCAGCAGCCACCGAGTTCGATTGCGAGGTATGAACATTTAAAGCCGAAAGACAGGGTGTTGTGACTCGGCTTTCCTGTTGCCATGGTAACTTATCAGATCACAATAACGTCCACGTCTTGTTTGGCGTTTCACAATGTACCATAACATTGCTACTGATATAGCGTTGCATCGTTAGTCCTTCTAACAAGTCCCTTGAAAGAGTGAAACTGGTTTGACCTTGAGATGTGTTGAAAAGTTGCTCTCCCCAAACCCATTGGCTGTTCCCCACTCACAAACATTTGCCACCATAACATCTCAATGTAAGGGTCAGTACGCAGCTATTACAACAGCCCACGCGATTGGCTCAGAAGACAAAAGAACCGTTCAAACAAACAACAGGAACAATGAACCCTAAATACAATAGAGCTGCGTCCTTATCAGACCCAATGAAATTAGAGGTTGTAAACAGCTGCGTGGTTTCTGCAATGTAAAAGCTAGCTAATGTAGAATGCCACGTGCTCCATTGACAGGGCGATGACGGACCAAGCTCACGGAAAACGCCTTTTAAAAGTAATATCTATCTGAAATGATTGTGAAGTGCGGGTTAGAAATGAATTGAAGTGATCCTAACACTTCCTGGACAATTTAAGCAATTGTCTCATATATGCACTTGAAAAATTCAAGTGACTTCAACGGGATTCGAACTTGAATTTTTCAAGTGCATATATGAGACAATAGCTTAAATTGTCCAGAAAGTGTGAGGATCACTTCTTCAATTCATTTAATATCTATCTGCTGCCTAGGTTTACATTTTTCTAAATTCTTTCTTTGTACTTTGTGTGCAGGGAGGCGCAGTTGTATAGCCTCCTTAGGTTGGTGGATGGAAGCTCGTTTTTCCCTGGAAAGGTTCTTGCTTGTTTGCCATTTTAGCTTTTTTTACCTTACTTATAAATTATGGCAGCACTGTGCTAGAACACGCGTGAAACAGTAACAACACATTGTCACAACAAAGACAGGATTAAGTCCAAATGATGCATTTTTAATTTTTTTTTTTATTTCTACAGTTGGCAGAGTTAACATGGGATTTTGTTTGGGATTTTGTCTACTCGTTTTCTTCGCTGCGCAGCCTTGCATTGGCGTTTGTAACTTTGATGGCCAATTGCTGTGCACGCTCAACAATTTCTTTCCTCTTCCTGCTTGAGACGTTGTGGGCGATTTCGGCAGCATAGCTCTTATTAGCCATTAGAAGGACCTCTAGTTCCTGAAAAAAAAAGGACTAATTGAGACAATGTGGTTTTAAGAGATTCGTCGTTTACACAACAGATGAAACCGTATCCTATTCTAAATGCTCCACTTTTGTGAGCGGTTTCAAAATCCGGTTTCGTAAACGGTCTTGATTGACATCAAGTAAACGGAGGGCCAGACTGCATCAAAAACGATGTAAATGCGAATTCTGAGCCACAAATGTTGCAACATAGAGTGAGAACCAAGAACACTGGACATTAAGAAAGAGGTCCTCTCTGGTCTCAAGAAGATTGCATTTCTCTCCTTCCTTTCGACAACCAGCACTGACATTACTACCCCAGTAGAAACTGCAGGAGAAAAGGCCATACCAGTTGCCTGGCTTAGCTTATCTCTCTGCAGTAACCATGGTTATAGTTCAAAGTGAGGTGCTTTTTACAGGAAGGAAATGGTGACTGCTTCTCTAAGTGTTTCCAGGAAACTTCCAAGAAACATTCAAAGGAGAAGGTGCTCAAGAAAGCCACATCTCGCAAAGTACTGCATGGAGCTTATCCATGTCAAGTGGAATTTCTCGAGGGATGTGTTAGCGGAGTCTGGTTTTCAGTGCTACACAACTGTATTAATTTTGTGTTAGGAAAATTACAGCAGCCAAGAAATCAGGAAGAGTTTTACCTGAAGAGACTTAGTACTTTTTACTATAACTATTAGAAAATAATAACTGTTGGGGTAGCATTTTGTAAACTATTTTCAATGATTCATAATAAGGTCCAGTGGAAACACCGAACACGTTCCACTGCTTGGTTTTACAATGCATTGTACCTTAACATTGTTTACAACAAACTTCTTGAATCCATCTGGCATCAGATGTTTTGTCTTCTTGTTACTGCCATATCCAATATTGGGCATTAAATATTGGCCCTTAAACCTCCTCCTTACTCTGTTGTCAATTCCCTTCGGTTTGCGCCAGCTTGGCTAGAGAAAACAAACAAATTAATGGGGAGCTTTAGATAGAATTATTCCAAAAAACCGATAGTGGAATTGCACACAATCATTTTAGGCATCCTACTGATGAGCAGTTATGGTAATGGGGTTATATACCACACAAATCCCATACAGATCATGGCAGTTTACAATTCTTTCTCTGCGGTGAGATCGGACATCAGCCTGTAAAGGCACCTCTGGCAGCCGCTATCAGTCCATATATATTATAATCCACCCACCCACCCACGCATGAATGTGAAAGGAAGACAGATGAAATTACATTCACAAAAGCCAGACCACAACACTGGGTTCTACACCCCTACTCCCCTAGTTATGGTCCTCAGATATTTAAACTAGCCCATTTAACCCTTTAACTCCTAATGGTGCCACTTACTCACTTACTCTTACACTTACTCTAACACTAGACGATTCTACTTGTCACTGGGGGACCCCTTGGGATTCTCTTCATCTGAGATAAAAAACTGTCTCCATTAACCCTTTAACTCGCAATAGTGCCACTTATAGCTTTGTCTATCTAACACCAGGCAATTTTACTCATCACCAGGGGACCTTCTGGGGCTTAAAGGTTGAAGTCTGTCCCCTTGGAACTGAATTTGGTCAATGTACATTTTAGATTGAGGTCCATAGAAGTGGACATTGAGAAAGAGGTCCTCTACGCACCTCACCCAAACAAAATGAGTTGCTTTCCTTCCCTTGGACAACCAACACTTTCATTACTAAGCCAGCTGCAGGAAAGCAGTGGTTCCAGTTACAAGTGTGGCGCTTATAAGCAGAAGGTGAATGTTATAGAGCTGTCATGGGTGTCAAGTGTCGCAACTATGTCTCAGTTCTGTTTCCTTTGCCTGTTGCACCATGGATTATTATTAACTTGCTGAATGAGAAATATCTCTTGGGGGTAAAAAAATTCAAGGACTTTAAAGACGACAATTGTCATTTTTCAAGCCATGACTCAATGCAGTGCAAAATCAAACCAATAGAATAGGTTTTTACCAGTCTTTTTCACTATTTTGTGTTGTTACTTCTTTGAGAGAAACACTTCGTCACATTAGCTACTTAACAATCTGGCTTGGATGCCGTGAGAAATGCAATTTTCAAGGATTATCAAGGTGTTGAATTTTTAGTTTTCAAATTCAAGGAATTTCAAGGACTTTTCAAGGCATGTGCAAACCCCGTATTAATTGATTTAACACTCACAATATATTTTTACAATCATTGACTCAGTAATATTGTTTCCTCACTACCATTTAGTCACAGATCAGAAGTATCACAATAATTATTTGAAGTATGACTTGCATTTCTCAAAATATTTTTGGGTTCACTGCAGCAAATAAACTCATTCCATGTATGATCTCTGTTGATGATCAAGGGACAGTGTTAATGCATCATCCAACCAAGAGCCATAATTAATTGCTTTAGTGT